>ML120384.1:96994-407005 GCA_003788595.2 Choiromyces venosus 120613-1
CTTTAGCAGGAGCATGGTACTTGGGGTAACCAATTTGGCCCGGCTGTTAAGCATGAATTGTGAGGAAAGAAATTGCAGTTGCATGGGGGCTTGGTGAGCAGAGCAATTTGCTCACCCAAGTACGAGTATACCCAGCCCATTAGAGCTACAAGTAGTTATCCTTTGCTATCATATTGAGGACCGCCTGGAAAAAAAGGTTGGGGTTGGGGCTGCTAAGCCTTGAAAAAGGAATAATTATCCAAGCAAGGGCAATACCATTGTGATACCCCTGGTTGATATAATCCTTTTGTCCAAACGCACAGGGCGCTTAATCGCCCCAATCATCTTCGAGAGGCACCATCAGCCAACATGCCAGCTGGCAGCGAAGTAGGAATTCAAAAGCACAGAACTCTAACAAGTTTACAAACTTCTTGTCGATCTACATTTCTCTCTTATAACCGCCCTCAGCAATGGATACTCGATCCTCGGTCCCACAGACGAATCACTTCAACGCGAATTCAGTTGACCCCTTTAGACTCAAGTCAGAGTATGATGGAAATGCTAAAACGTACGACGAATATCCACCGGGACAGGCGGTGGAAAAATGGACCGTGGACGAGTTTCTCGGGAGTGGAGGATTCAGTGTTGTTTATAAGCACGTACTAGAAGGGACGGATCGAGTACGGGCAGTCAAAAGTATCCAAAAGAGCGGGTATAAATTTCACGCTCGGGAGTTTAATATTATGACCACCTTGAGCAAGGTTAGAATTCTTGATTTCTCCCTAAACAGGTTATCAACTCATCATCATTGATTGGCTTAGTCCGAGCACCGATATCTGTTTGTGGAACTTTTAGGGTGGTTTGAAAATAATGACCGACTCTTTATCGCCATGGAATATCTTGAGCACGGAGATCTTCGGAAGAACCTAGATAAACCCTTCGCTGAGGAGGTTGTGCAAAAAATCACCAAGCAAGTGCTCAATGGTTTACAAGTGATGCATGAGAATGATATTGCCCATCGGGACCTAAAACCAGAGGTATTTCTCTCCTCGCGGTGATAGTTAGCACATCTCAGGGCAGAAATTGGACTGATAGGTGCACAATTATAGAACATATTCGTTGTTTGCATGTCCCCTGTCTGGGTGAAACTCGGAGACTTTGGAATATCAAAATGTGTTCACAACAATACCGCTTTTCGGAGCAAAGTTGGCACTGATTGTTATGCCGCACCAGAGGTTCTCCGCCTTGATACTGATGCCGAAAACCCGGTCTACACGAATGCGGTTGATATCTGGGCGCTCGGATGTGTTGTTTATGAGCTTTTGACAGGAGAAGTATTGTTTGGTTCACTTGGAGAAACCTCAAAATATTACCACACGAAGGTTTTCCCGGAACAGAAATTGTGCAAGTTGACTGCACCAACAAGCGATACAGTGAAGTCCTTTATCCAGCGCCTTGTGGTTCTAAATTCAGACGGACGCCCGAGTGCAGCGCAGGCAGCAGGCGATGTATGGTTAGAAGATGTCATCCCATTGACCGAGATCCGCGAACCGCAGCATGACCTCCAACCTTCAGTGAGCCTCCTCACATCCGACTAACCAGCTATTCCTTGTTCTGTACCCAAAAATTCATCAGTACCGGTATGCTCACCCCCTGTGCTAATTATTCGCGGTTGAAACTGATAATGATAAGTCCTCCATATAAACCACCCAACCAGCATCGCGAACAAGGGGAGGGATTGGGCCTAGAAACAGGTTCTTGGGGGGGGGGGGCAAAAGAACTCTATACTAGTACTCCGTTTTGTGACAAAGGAAATATCAACCAGCTTGTCTTTCCCTATGGTTTATCCCTTCGTTTGATTTCGTTGTCTTGTACTATTTAGAGCGTTATACAGGAGGCGGGAACGCTTTCAACTTCTTTACCAGACTCCGAGCAGGTGACAAAAATCGATACTCCTTTTGTAGCCTGTGACTTATGTTATACTCATTTCTCTCCCGCACCCGCCGATCTGCGATTCTTCTTCGGTGACAGTTGGTATCCTAAAAGGCTGTGAAATTCGTGAACAAAGGAAGGGGTTCGGAGGGTTAGCTCTAGGGACTATCCTAGCAAATAGTAGTAGATCCTGAGATCTTCCGCATTTCATGAATTCAGCCATAATTAAAGAAAAGAAGAAGAAAAAAAGGCAATTTAAAACCCCAAAAATGGTAGTAATAATAATAATAATAATAATAAGGTACTGTTTAGCAAGTCCATCATATTTTTTTTATAATATAAAAGCACTGCAAACAGCATATATATTGTATAAAAAAAATAGCATATTTCAGAAAATATAAGCATTTGGCAAGGCACAATCTGCATAAATGCTAAGGAATAAATATGGACATAATACTATTTTATTTAATAACTCTGATTGTAAGACCTAATTGTTTACCATTTAACTTAGAGTAATTATGAAAGAAATAAGTAATAGCCTATGTGTAAACTATGGTGTTAGGCATATAGATAGCAGGTACCTCTCATACTGACCTAATATGTCATCAGACCTCACATTCTACTGGCCAAGTACTCCCCTGCTGCTCCCTTATAGGGACCAAGAGTCATCACTATATCACAGTCATGTTGTATCCTGACACTTTAGCAATAGAGTTTGTTATGGCAATCATAACACTACTGGTATATACATCTTCACTGTCTGTCCAGCTAGATACTGTTTGGAGGATATATGAGAGAGCACTTTTGACAACCAGAGAGAGGGAGAATAAAGTGATTTGGTCAAGGTACCTATGAGTTATAATCCTGTATTTTAGTAGTTAATAATTATGGCTATTAAGTAACAGGACATTTTGATAGAACTATTAGTGACTTGAATATAATAAGTCCATGGTGCTATAGAGTATAACCATATAACTGAGCTCATTACTTTGAGGGCACTAGAGCCTAATAGACTTACTTGAGGGTTGGTGAAGTGAGTAATTTTCTACCTGCTGAACTATTAATTCAATTCTGGAAAGAAATCATAATTGCCCCTATTAGATTTTGTAATATATAATTATGCAATATAATAGTCATACTCAAACATCAAAGCTGATTACTTTATATTTTTAAGAGAGATAATTGATGTGAATGCTATTAGGATGGTATACTCAAATTAATTTTATTATAGTAGAGATATCAGAGACTACCAACTAGTAGAGTACTTGATACCTATAGAGAAATTAGGAGTTTGACAAAATTGAAAGTTAAGAAGGTTGAAAGATTCTTAAGGTCAAAGAGTGTTCATACTTAGGAATAATAAGAGGTCTTTATAGAGGCACTTAGTTTGTATAATAGTTAGATGTAACTTATAACTACCTAAATATTGAATATAAATATTGATATACTGTTAAGCTATTAGAATACAGACTGGAAAGTTGTCTTGAAACTACTGAAACCTCTGAAGATTCTTCTCCCTCTGCCCCTGCCAATATACAGATTTCTCACCTCATAGTTTGATAGATATCTGATAGTGGTCACCTCCTTTCTCAATGTTTATACCCTAACTAAGAACCTTACTCTCTGCTCTAAGTCCTGGTAGACCAAGAAACTATCTCAACTGTGGTACTTCCTCTATGTTACCAATTGTGTCAACAAGAAACTCCCCTCCACTTCCTCCCTCAAAAAGGCTAAGTACTATCTCAACTAATATGTTAAGGCTATTGAGAAGGCAAAGGTTAACTACTGGAGTAGTTTCCTCTCTGAGGTCAATTTATACTCTATTTGGATAGCTAAAAGGATTGTTTATGATCAACCACCTAATTATTTCCCCTCCTTCCTAGATGCTCATACTCCCGAAGACTCAAACTCCTTATTACTTATATACTTCTTCCTTTCAAAACATACTACTCTCATGCTAATAATTCTATAACCCTTCATTGTAGTCTCTCTAATTACTACTCATGAGCTCTTATAGGTACTCAGTAAAACCTCTAATACCTTGGCTCCTGGCCCAGACAAGATTCCTTATGGAGTCTGGAAGGATGTCAACTATGTGAACCCTAACATCCTCCTCTTACTACTTAATCTCTTTCTCCTATATGGGTTCCAACCTTTCTCCTTAAAGAGAGCTAATGAGGTCATCATGTCTAAGCTAGATAAGTTTGATTACTCCTTGTTCTACTTTTTTAGAATTATAGTTCTCTTAGAAATAATATCTAAACTCTGATAATGCATCAGTACCTCCTACCTCTCTGTTAACTCTCAACTATTTATATCATACAACAGGCAATGGTATACCTTCAGTCCTATTTATTCTTGTATTTCTTATGAGTGTACACTAGTATTATATTCCTTGCTAACTATCTAATAGTCTAAATATATAATACCCAATAGTGCCTACTCATTTGTAGTCTTAAGTCATCAAAGGTACTTAGGTTTGGAGAAGTATAAAGAGTATTTTATAGTAAAATTTATAGATAGGAAATAACTTAGATGGCTGTATAAAGAGCAATCTCCTTTAGGGAAAACTCACTACTTATATATACCTCTTCCCACAACTCTAACCCTTATGACTCATAACTATGAGTCATGTAAAACACTTATGACTCCCAACAAGTCTTAAGTATGGTGGAGGACATCTAAAATATGTACTATAGGGCATTGCAAAATGTAATGCCTTATGTAACTGAGTTAGAGGTATTTTATAAAGAACTCTATTTTTGGAGGCCAGAAGTTCAAGTCACATGATGAATACAATAATTATTATAATAATATATATATTTTCTTCCTTGTTTTTATATTTATGGCAAGAAATTTAAAAATTTGGAAAACTTTTTATAAGATAATATTTTGATAGAATAATATTTTGATAGAATAATATTTTGATAGAATAATATAAAGAATACAAAAATCAAAAGCAACAGAGATAATCTCACTTCTCTTCAATATTACTAACCTGACAATGTGAGTTATACCTTCTACTTACTAGATTTTGATATTCTCTAGAAGCATATATTACTTTAAACTAATATGTATCTATAATCCTCTCAGTTCATACCCAGTATTTCCAGATTAGGTTATTAGATATATCTACTAATACTTGAGGTACTGGTCATTTGAGAGATTTAAATTTATACTTACAGTTATCACAAGTATAACATTTAGCTACTCCCTAATAATACTTAATGAAATTAAGTTCACAATAGAAGGTAGGATAATATTACAAACCTGGCATGGTTTGTAATGGTTTCACATGACATACAATTGTATGTCATAGTATTTCATTTGTTTAAAAGGTTTTGCACATGACTCAGTTGAGTCATACAATGTTATGTTTTCACACTATGACTCACATACAAGTCATAGGGTCTCACATGACTCACAGTTGTGAGTCATAGTTGTTTATGTTTGAATTTATTTGGTATGTTGAGCATTGGCTCATATGTACACATATGAGTCATCAGGATCCAGAGGCATGACTTTGTTTATATGAGTCATGAGGTTTTGCACATGACCCCTTTAAGGTCATGGGACTTTTATGCATGACCAAATATGGTCATAAAGTTATATGTTATGCAAGTGTATGAGTCACAGTTGTGACTCATTTGATTTATAAGCGGGTTGCTGGAAGAACTATATAAGGAGGTCAGTAGGACCTGATAGTTAGTTCTTCATGCAACCACCTAAGTTATTTCCTATCTTATAAGTTATTAATAAAACACCTTTATGCTCTTTATCTACAAGACCAACTATCATGAAGAAGGAACAAGACTAATACCAGTTGGCACTATAAGGACTTAGTATTAGCAACGGTCAATATCTAAGATATAGTGTAAGACAATGAAGTATTAGAACTCTCAAAGGAGAAGAGAAGTCGAGGTAAGTATCTCCCTGACTAATAGAAGAAAAACAGAAGTTGTTGCCTGTTGTGAGATATAAGCTAGGAGAGATCTTATAGCAGATCGTAACATTTGGTTGCATCCCTAAGCAACACCCAATGACAAAACAGATTTTGAATACAAGGATCAATCCCTAGACCTACCAGAGGTAGGGGCAGAACTCAAGAGATCAGTATCACAACAAGGAGAGATAGTGAGTCCAATCACCCCAGAAGAGGGATCAGAAAACAACCAATCATCTTCAAGTGAGGAAGAAGAAAGAGAAGAGAGAATGTTGGGTACAGGACAAGCATAAGGCTCAGGACAGGCCGCAGGCCCAAGACTAGATCCACCCCCAGCAGAAGGAGATCCACACCCAGCAGAAGGAGAACTATTTGGACAATTAGCCCAAATGCTACAGACAATGAACAGTCCAAAGCCAAAGGTTGAACCACCAAGTACCTACATGGGAGAACGACAAGAGCTCTGGAGTTGGCTAGCAGAACTGCAAATTTACTTCCAAGCAGTGGGATGGGCACAAGAACACAACAAAGAGAAGATCACCTACATGTCAAGCCTATTCAGGAAAGATGCAAGTGTGTGGCTCACACCCTATACAGAAGGAATTAGAGCAAAAAATTGGAACAACTGGGAAGAATTCAAGGCAGCAATTAAAATCCAATTTGGCGAAATCAATCCAAAGGGAGCAGCAAGGATGTGCCCTAAAAACATGACTCAAGGAAACCAGACCATGATGGAATACTGGAACAAATTCCGACTGGCACAAACAGAAGCAGAATTAGATGACACAATAGTAGGAGAATGGCTGTACACAGGTATGAACCTAAAATTGCAAGAAGAATTGGACCACTATGATCACACAATCATGAGAGTTGAAGAATTAGCAATATGGGCTATGGGCAAGAAAATCTGACTAGCCACACTCAAAAATCTGCGCCAAATAAAGAAAGCCAAGATGGAGACATATGACACCCCAAGAAACAACAATGGCACCTTTAAGGCAGCACCTAAAGAGACCCCATAAGGGGATCCTATGGATCTCGATGACACAAACCAAAGAAGGTACCAAAGATTACCCCAGGGAGAATGGAAAAAATGTATGAAAAAAGGGTTGTGCTATCAATGTGGAAGGAAGGGACATATGGCAAAGGATTGTCAAGTCCAAAAGGCCAATATCAACAAGTCAAAGATCAGGAGAATAGAGATAGAGAAGGAATAAGAAGAGACTTTATGTTATGGGGTAGTCCAACCGTAGATAGGGCCGGTAGGTCTAAGCTGTAAGCTTCTTGAAGTAAGGTAAGGTAAGGTAAAATGAAGATCGTTAAGGTAGGCTCGTATGTCCCGAAGGTTTAGAAAGAATATGTGTAATAAAGTTTTTTCAAGAGTAAGTTAATAAATATATTAATAAGATCCCTTCTCCGTTGCTTGATGATTCTGATAGCTGGGAGTACCTCGATATTTATATTCCGCATCTGGGTTATCACGGGCTACATTCAACTCCCATACTATCTAAGTACCTCTGTCGAAAACCTCTTAATTTTCCTAAGTGCGAACACTCTTGACCCTGAGAATATTTGCCTTGCTTAGCTTTGATCTCTTCAGACTCCTATTGTTTCTGGGGGGTGTGAACGCCCCTCCAGTAGGTAGCCTTTGATCTCTCCACTATATGAACTTAATTTGAGTATGCTGCCCTAATGGCAACTATACCAATTGTTCTGCCTCAAAACATAAAGTGATCAGCTTTAATGAATGAGCGCGGCCATTGTGTTGCATATTGATACATCACAAGTCCCATTGGATATATAGGGTTTTTTGCTCTGGATCGAGCCAATAGCTTATCCAGCGAAAACCTCTCATACCGATTCTCGAGTAGGCCCTCTTGGGGCACTACTTCTTTCAAAGCAAGAGGCTCGGCTCTATGGCTACCCGTCGGTGCCATAGGCTCACGATATTCGGTCACTAAGGTTTCTTCCCAAATCGTCCCATCACTTATCAGCCATAATATTTAACTGCTAATGTACAAGGTAATAGCTTGCTCAAAACTTAACCAAATTCCTCCGAGTCACTTCCCATGAGTCGCCAAAGGTGCCCTCTCATATATCCTACGGACAGCATCCGGTCGGACGGACGGCGACGACGTATATGGTGTTATGCTGAAGGTGCCATTTATTGTGGCTAAAGTGTCGGGACGCAACTCGGCCGTAATACCGTAATGACGCCCGGTCCCTACATGGGGGCTGCAGGGGTATGGTAGAAATAATCCTATGTAAAGGCTGGGTAACTTTGGCCCTTTTTTCCATATGCCTAACACTTTAAATGATGAAAGTCCCCAGGAATAGGTGGTCCAGGAACAACATGATAAAATCCATCAAAAGAAGGACGATGTCCTCAGGAAAGGATGGACCAGGGGACAGCAAGATGAAAATCATCAAAATAGTACTCCACCACTCAACAATCACATACAAAGAATTACGAAATCTTGAATCGGACCATATCATGGTCAAAGTACAACTCCATAAAGGACAACAGCAAATATCAACAAATGCGATGATAGACTCAGGGGCAACCGAGGATTTTATAGACCACAACTTCGCTATAAGTCATCAGTTACCCCTGACAAAGATTGAAAAACCAAGGGATATATACATGGCAGATAGAACTGTATCAGATGCAGGACCAATCACCCATATCACAGAAATCCCTATGGACATTGGAAGCCACAAAGAGAAAGCAACTTTCCTAGTGGTGAACCTTGTCAAACACAAAGTCATCCTTGGCATGATATGGTTAAAAGACCACAACCCAAGTATTGACTGGAGAAATGAAGAAATCACCTTCAATAGTGATAGGTGTAAGGTAGTATGCCTTGATGCATCCCAGATGGTATACGCAGTACCAGAAAAGGAAGCAATTCAGAAAAATCTGAAAAGTTAGATTCTAAGGATCAGCACTAAAGAAGAACCCAACTATGAAGTTGTGGTTAAAAAGCTGAGAGAGGACGTGAAGATACCTATGAAAGGTTTGTGAAAGGCTGCAGGCAGTGACCTGTTCAGCATCGAAGGAGCCATAATCCCAGCAAGGGGACAAAAGCTCCTTGGAACAGGAATTTCAATGGGGCTTCCAGAGAACACCTATGCCTACATCACACCCTGAAGTGGCTTGGCAAGTAAAAACAGCCTCACCATTAATGCTGGAGTCATAGATGCAGACTTGTAATGACCCACCAGAGGGTGTCTTACAGTAAACTATTCTTACACCAATACTGGAGACCTTGAGGTCAATGGGTAAGGGTAGTTTGGTTTACTATAGTGGACAACTATGCATGTTATCAGATTGTACTATTAAAGGCAGGCTTGGGAAAGGCTTGTGTAATGAAGCCTGAGTTACCCTGATATGAGGCCAGGGTTACCCTGACATGAGGTCCTGGTTACACTGCCATAAGGTCTGAGTTACCCTGATATGGCACCCAAGTTACCCTACCTAGCATATAGAGGTACTTACTTGGGGCAGAGGGTGATCCTATAAGGACTGGGCACTCCAGTAAAATCCAAAGGTAACAAACCTGGTAGCCTTTGAGGGGCTATAGGAGGAGCTACAAGGCTCCGAATGCCCCAAGCATTTACAGAGGTATTCTTAATACCCCCCTGTGGCCCCAGCGTTAGGACCGCACATCATGGGCTTATGGTTGTTGAGTTGCCCCCTTCCTAACAAAAGGAGTTGGGTAGAGGCACTCTTGTAACACCGTATAGGTTGTTGCCGTCCGTCCGACCGGATGCTGTCCGTAGGATATATGAGAGGGCATAGGGTGTGCTCCAGAGGAAGGGCTATCTTCTGGTACTAAATATGTGTAAAACGGACAAGAACTGAAGGAGTTACTCAGGTAATACCAGAAGGGTAGTCCTGAGCCTCCTGGGTAGTCCCCGGGTGGCCCAGAAGATGTTGAAGCATCTCCAGGCAGGTGAATTGCACATAGACACAAATTCTGCCCATTCACTGTAAGACTATTGGGGTTGTTTGAGAACTCTAAAAGCATCATTCTTATCATGATAGGGGTACTTTTGGGGAGTTGACTGTGGGTAGTGCCCACCAGGCCAATCACCAAGGTACCATACTGTGGGAGCTGAGTAGACTTTCCTATCAGGTAAAGACTTGACTAGAATGAAGTAGAAGGTTCAGCTCAATCGTGAGAGCTATGTCTACTAAAGGCTTGCATAGATGAAATGCATATAGGTATGAGAGTTTGTAAATGGTATATCTCCTCAGTTGCATGAAAGTTTGCCACTTGCATGTCAACGATATGAAGAGTTTTTCTCCTGCAGTGGCATTAGAGATGCAACACTGAAACACTTAATGTTGGAAGGAGATTTAGCCAGAGCGGACCAACACCTACAAAGGAATAATGTCCTGGGTGGTGTGTGTTGGCTAGCCTGGAGGAGATGGGTGTGCTCATGATTAAGTTAGAGTAGTGATGGGTGGGAACTGGTAGTATATGATATTCTACTTAAACTATATGCGATTCCCACTCTACTCTTGCAATCAACTACCTCTCGAGAAACTTACTGAGTGAAGCTGCGGCTTAACAATATTAAGTTTTACTGTTTTGATTCTTTATTAGTCTACTATTGATTATTGCTTTTGATCTTTGAGTCACTTCAGTGCAGTTGTGAACTTGGGATCCATCTTCCCTTAGGGCACCCCCATTACAATATATCATTAAGCAATTTCCTCGCTTAACTCTCTTGAACTTATTGCCACAAAACCTTCCTACATTGACATATTCGAGTATGAGTCACTTGTCTGGTACAAGAAGCATCAGGTGGAAAGAATTATGTCTTCCGAAGTTGGTTTTACTGACCATGCAGCACAGGAGCACACTGCCCAAACCCTATAGGCAAACATTATCATGGATCTATGAGGTTTGGAGTGGGAACCTGTGCCACTATTGCTTGAAGCTGCTCCCATTGAAGTTTCTCAGGCATGTAAAGAATTGGTTGTTATGGACCTGAGGGCCCTCATGCAATCCTTTTCCCATGATGCTGAGTTTACCGAGATGATGAGTGTTGACAATCAGGGTATCAGCTTTGCAGACTTTACACATGAGTACATTGAACTGTATATCCTTCGGGAAATCGGTCATCAGTTTCACGCAGCTCAGGAACAGTTACATTTCTGGAATGAGCAAAGAGAAGCTACATTTCATCAGGATATGGTGAAGATAGTATGGAGTTGGATGTTGGATCAACAGGCCACATTTCGTGAGCAAGTCCAAAATGCCAACCTGCTAAATACCAGGATCAGTGCTCTAGAGAAGGCAATCCAAGGTGAATATGCAATAGACTCTAATAATGATACAATTATGAGAGATGCTCCTCCCCTTCCATTAGTACTTACTGAAAAACATGCACCTAACTTTGCTTTGAAACTTCATGAAATGTTACAGAAGGCAGAAGAAAGGCAGTTTCTCATCCCTTTAGGGATACAAGAAATCAGTAATGACTGGGAAGAGCAGTTCTCTCATGAAGTCTTACAGGCTCTGTCCAATCCTCCCCTATGAGCATGCAGAAGTAGAGACAATAGTCCCTCTGGGGCACTAGGTCCTATGATGAGGCCCATGCCGAGGGTGGAGAGAAGGACAAGATGGAAACCACTGGTTGGAGAAATGTCAATGACTTTTTCAGGAGCTAGGAATACCCTGATGGTTGCAGTCCAACCACCCACAGGGGAGAGACCTTTTGGTAGTGTGATGCCAGTCCCTACAGGACAGTCACCACAGATGCCAGTGTGAAATACTCCTATTGTTATTCCGCCAGCTCCAGGACTTAAGCCATTGAGTAGCAATTCTGGTCAAAATTTAGGGGTCCTGGGGGCTTGGGTGCAGTCACTTACAGGTGATTGTTCCCCTGCTTGTTGGGTTGGGAGAGACTCAGTTTTCACCAGACATTTTCATCATGTCGATGTGTATATCAAACTACCTTTACAGGTAGTTAGGCACCCACTGGGACAGAATACGTTGGGAGAAAGGAGAGTTGAAGTTGAAAAAACCCCTTGTGATTTTTGTGGTTCACTTGGCCACCAAGGACTCCCACTCACACTGGATACTTGTTTGGAATACCAACAGTCCCAGTTCAAACCTGGGCAAGCAATGGGAACTCCGAGTCAATCGCATAGTACTTGCTTACTCACTCCAACACCACACTCAGTTCCACCATCCAGGGGTGGTTCCTGCTTTAGTGGACCGGGTAGTTCAGAGGAATCCTTTGATAGATATGATATTCCGGGGGGAGGAGGAGGTAACAGACCTCCTGCAGGTAGAAATGCTGGGGCTGGAGGAGATCTGGGTGGTTCTGATTCCTCTAGCAGTTCAGACAATGATGCTGACTCCCTCCCCAATCTTGAGCAATTCCTTGGATGATGTAAGTCAAACTGGAATGAATGAAAGAAGAGATGCTATGACTGCAGAACTTGTAAGCTGGCCAAATTCTTACAGTCATGTAAAAAGGAAAGCAAGACAGCTTCCAAGGTAAAGCCTAAGAAACCTGAGAAATTGGGTGATGTTAAGGCTTTTACTGGGGATGTTAATGATATGCTGAGGTTTCTTAGTGACATGGAAATCAAGTTTAATTATTTCTGTGAATCTATCACTGATGACATGGATAAGATTAACTTAGTTATCCCTCTCTTGGAAGGTTCTACCAAAAGCTGGTATATGGGTCTCCACCATTACATTAATGAGGAGGCTGCCCAATACAGCTGAATGCCATTTAACCCAGACAATGAACTATGTACCTGGGAAGGATTCCACCATCATCTGGAAACCAGTTTTGGAGGACATACTGATTGGGATTGCTCTTTAGCTGAGTGGACCTCTTTGGAGATGAAACCTGGCCAAGTAGATAAGTACTTGGACACGATCATTGATCTAATGACCAAACTAGGGTATACGGATAGAGGCGCAGTGAAAGACAAGGTGCATATCGGCATTATGTCAGAACTGTGGACAGCCTGGGCTCAGAAGATCCTCCATCCCAAGGATGTAAATGAGTACCTGAATCTCCTAAGGAAAACTGGCCATGACTTGGAGGACAATACACGCTTTAGCAGAACAGTAGTTAAAGATAAAGGATCCAGTTATGATAAGAGTGAGGACAAGCATTCCTCAAAGAAGCAACTGAAGAAGGGAAAGGGTTCGGGTAAGCAGAATCCCAAACCTGCTAACTCTTCAAGTAGCTGTCAGTCAAAGCCAGAAAATTTGGAGTATTCAACTGCTCATAAGAATATTCCTAGCACACTCCTTGACAAATGCTGAAAGTTAGGCCAATGCACCAAATGTGGACAACCAGGTCACTTCTGGCAGAAGTGTACCTTAGTTACTCTGGTTCTTAGCTCTTCCAAGCCAGCCAAGGCACACAAGCGATCTGTGGAAGTGGCAGGCCATACCTCTGGTCCCTCTAACAAAGTTAAGTGCATTGAGGCCCCTCCTCCTGTTACTAGAAAAATTCTTGAGGTCCACAAATTAACTCCTCAGATAATGGAGGTTGATACAGATGCTTAGGACTAGGTAAGTAACCCTCCAAAGAGAAATTAGTTAGCAACTAACAATTCCCTAGGCCAACGATGGCATGCTGGGGTGATAAACTGAATGGACTAGAGATGGACAAGGTAAGTCCACCCTCTAAAGACTATGTATAGAAAGCTAAATTTGACTAGGCTCAGCCTGAGTGGAGTAAGGTAGTCAAGGATGGAAAAGGTTTTCTTATGGGTTTTTGTTATTAGGGGTTCTCTCTGTTATGCATCTATTAGGTTTTTCTTATTATATTCTGTCTGGGTTTTCTTTGTTTGTTTGGATCTGGTTTAGTTATGTTTATATCAGACGGGACTTGATTATATACAATGAAAGTTATTTCCAAGTTTACCTGAGGAGGGTTTAGTACCCAAAATCATGCTGACGTGATAGTAAACAGCACTACTTACTTTGACTCATGATTTTATAACTTAATTGTTTGCAAAACACTTTAAACTTAACTACTATTGACCTATTTTGACCTCTCATATATTGAAAGATGAGAGACCCCATACCCTTACTTACCTACTAACGTTATTTGATACTAGAAATGTCTAGTGAAGGAAGAACCAGAAAGCAGTAGAGACTCTCAGGTCCCCTGTGATACAAAAAGTCTATCTGGGTAAAGGTTAGACTTGAGTGGCAACTGAATGCAAAATAGAGTAGTGCGGAAGCAGTACTACTCCTGGATAGTGGCACTACAGGAGTTGTGCTCAGTAGCAGATGGGTAAAGGACACTCAAATACCCTGTGTCTGAAGGAAGACTCCTTCCCCCATATTAGATGCAAGTGGGAACAATATCCCAGGATCAGGTCTCCATTATACCAAGGCAGTAAAGATGAAGATAGGAGACCACTCAAATAAAATGAGCATTGAGATTGCAGAAATGCCAGAGGGTAAAATTGATGGGTATCTTCCGATGTCCTGGCTCTCTGAGCATAACCTGGACATAGATTCGGAAAAGGGTATACTGGCCTGGCAGTCACCATACTGTAAGGCAAATTGCCTAGCTGGAAGTGGTTACCAGCCATTAGAACTCATTACTGAGGAAGAAATGATGGTTGAGGATCAAGGATCTGTCCATCTCCTTGGTATGGCTAAATTCTCAGATGAAGACAGGAATGATATCGCAATAAAGCTCCTCCCAGAATATAAAGACTTTAGTGATATCTTTAGTCAAGAAAGGATAGAGTCCTTACCACAGTACTCTAAGTACGATCACAAGATTGAACTACAGGGGGGAATGACTCCGCCTTTTGGTCGATTCTATCCCCTCTCAGAGAAGGAACTAAAGACACTCCGTGAGTACCTTGATGAGATGCTAGTGACTGGAAAGATCAGGAGATCTAGCTCACCAGCTGCTGCACCTATATTATTTGTACTAAAGCCAGATGGTACACTATGGTTATGCATTGACTATAGAGGACTGAACAAGATAACTGTGAATAGCTGTTATCCCCTCCTGCTAATGAATGAGCTGAGGGATAGACTTGGGAAAGTGATGGTATTTACCAAGTTAGATCTGAAAAATGGTTATCACCTTTTGCAAATGGCAAAGGGTGAAGAATGGAAGACTGCTTTTCGTTGTCGGTATGGCTTGTATGAGTATACTGTGATGCCTTTTAGATTATGTAATGTACCATCTACTTTCCAGAGTATGATAAATGATGTATTTAGAGGTATACTAGATGAAGGAGTCATCACTTATATGGACGATATCCTGATCTACTCAGAGACTATAGAGGAGTATGTTGCTCTAGTTAGGAGAGTAATGGAAGAGCTGCGAGAAGCAGGCTTATGCATTAGCATCAAGAAGTCAACCTTCCACTAGAGAGAAGTTGAATTCCTAGGGTATAAGATATCTGATCGTAGGATATCAATGACAAGGGAAAAGGTAGAATCGATCAAGAACTGGTCGAGTCCAAAGAGCATTGTCAAAGTACAAAGCTTCATAGGCTTTGCTAACTTCTACTAAAGGTTCATCAAGGGGTTTAGCAAGATAGCGAGGCCATTGACAGACCTGATGAAGAAGGACATTAAATGGGACTGGACATAGGCCTGCACAAAGGCTTTTGAACAATTGAAGGAGTTGTTTACATCCAGCCCTATTCTAGCACACTTTGACCCTAACTGGCCAACAAAGTTAGAAACTGATGCAAGTGACTTTGCATTAGGTGCCATTCTGTCTCAGCTCTGTAAAGATGAGAAATGGCACCCCGTGGCCTATCATAGTAGGAAGTTCATACCAGCAGAGGTAAATTATGATGTCCATGATAAGGAAATGACTGTGATTGTAGCAGCATTCAAAGAATGGGATCATTTACTGAGGTCTGTCACTGATCAAATTGTTATATATACTGATCACAAGAATCTTGAATACTTTAATAGTACCAAGATACTGAATAGATGGCAACACTGCTGGGCGGAATTCTTACAACCGTTCAATTTTAAGGTTATCTACTGTGAAGGTAGGTTGAACGAGAAGGCAGATGCATTGTCAAGGCGTAGGGAGTACCGCCTTGAAGGGGGGGGTAATTCTCAACCAAACCCTAAAACAACCTTTTTCTGACCCAGTCAATGGGTTGTAAATGAGGAGCGGGACATCTTGTGACCACAGGTTTTGCAATCTTGCCAAGGTTATTGGTTGCAATGTTCCTTTTTGGAAGCACTTAAGAAAGCAACTAGTGCAGATGACAAGTACATGGGCATATTCAAGTCAGTCATCAGTGGGCAGAAAGATGTTGACCCTAGTTTTTCAGTAGAGAAGGACTTACTACTCTATAAGAATAGGTGGTACATACCTGAGGCCAAAGGGTTGAAGCAAGCAATCATGGAGGCAGAACATGATTCTTGGATCGTGGGACACTTTGGGACATACACGACAGTTGGACAAATCAAGGCAAACTTCTACTGGCCAAAGATGGATGAGCACATCATGGAGTATGAGTGCACTTGCAATACATGTCAAAGGAGCAAGACAGTCCAGCATAAGAAATTTGGATTACTTGAACCAATTGAGGTACCACTAAGACCATAGAATGATATTTCTATGGACTTCATTGTAGCATTACCAGAGTCTGAGGGATATACAAAGATATGGGTCATTGTTGATTAATTCTCGAAAATGTCTCACTTTATACCATTGACAATAGAGGTATCTATAGAAAAGTTGGCATCAATATTCCTGAAGGAGATATAGTGCCTACATGGGCTCCCAGAATTGATAATCTCAGACTGAGATAGCTGATTCACCTCTAAGTGTTCGGCAAGCTTGATGAAGTTACTAGAAATCAAGCTTAGTATATCAATGGCTTTCCACCCAGAAACTGATGGGCAGACTGAATGAGTGAACAAGACTTTGGAACAATATCTTCGGAGCTATTGCTCATATCAGCAAGACAATTGGGTGTCTTTGTTACCATTGGCAGAGTATGTATATAATACTTCTACCTCAGAATCTACTAGGGCTTCTCCTTTTGAGATTAACTATGGATTCAACCCTCATACAAACTGGTCAGGCATAGTTCCAGATAGCCAAGGGATTCATCCAAGCAGTGAGCTCTTAGTATGGAACTGGGAAGGCTCATGGCAAGAGGTCAGAGAAACCTTACAAGGGGCACAAGAAAGGCAACGGAAGGGGTATGACCAAAAGAGATTACCATCTCCAGAATACATTACAATAGAAGATGTGACTAATGGAGATGGGAGAAAGACCGACCGGGTAATGTTGAACTGAAAAAACATCGCAACAAAAAGGCCAATGGAGAAGTTAGACCACCGAATGTTTGGCCCTCTTGTGTTTAAATGAAATGGAGGGTCCTGGGCATATGAGCTCGAACTCCCAGCTTGTTGGTCAATCCATCCTGTATTCAATGTCAGTTTACTGGAACCATACTGGAATGATCCAGTAGGTAGGGCCCAGAAGGAAGTTCTGTTACCAGAGATAGTAGACAATGAGCCAAGCTATATTGTTGAAGCTATCCTGGATAGTCATTGGTATGGCAGGATAAAGATGAGTTCCCACCACTGTTTCGTTCAATACTTAGTAGTGTGGGAAGGTTATAGACCAGAGGAGAATTCATTAGAACCTTTCAGGATGCTAGAAGAAATGGCCACAGAGGCCCTAAATGATTTCCAATGAAGGTATCCATCCAAGCCATGGGATCACTGCATAGTGGATATACTGAAACTGGGAAATAAAAGATGTCGCTAATGGCCCGGGGCAGGCCTTAGAGAAGAGAGGACTCATGTAATGACCCACTAGAGGGTGTCTTACAGTAAACTATTCTTATACCCATACCAGAGACCTTAAGGTCAATGGGTAAGGGTAGTTCGGTTCACTATAGTGGACAACTACACATGCTATCAGATTGTACTATTAAAGGTAGTCTTGGGAAAGACTCGTGTAATGAGGCCTGAGTAACCCTGACATGAGGTCCAGGTTACCCTGCCATAAAGTCTGAGTTACCCTGACATGGCACCCAAGTTACCCTACCTAGCATATAGAGGTACTTACTTGGGGCAGAGGGCGATCCTATAAGGACTGGGCACTCCAGTAAAATCTAAAGGTAACAAACCTGGTAGCATTTGGGGGGCTATAGAAGGAGCTACAAGGCTCTGAATGTCCCAGGATTTTACAGAGGTATTCTTAATACCCCCCTGTGGCCCCAGCGTAAGGACCGCACGTCATGGCCTTATGGTTGTTGAGTTGCCCCCTTCCTAACAAAAGGAGTTGAGTGGAGGCGCTCTTGTGGTACCGTATAGGTTGTCACTATCCGTCCCACCGGATGCTGTCCGTAGGATATATGAGAGGGCATAGGGTGTGCTCCAGAAGAAGGGCTATCTTCTGGTACTAAATATGTGTAAAACGGACAAGAACTGAAGGAGTTACTCAGGTAATACCGGAAGGGTAGTCCAGAGCCTCCCGGGTAGTCCCGGGGTGGCCCAGAAGATGCTGAAGCATCTCCAGGCAGGTGAATTGCACATAGACACAACCTCTGCCCATTCACTGTAAGACTATTGGGGTTGTTTGAGAACTTGAAAAGCATGATTCCTATCATGGTAGGGGTACTTTCGGGGAGTTGACTGTGGGTAGCACCCAATAGGCCAATCACTAAGGTACCCCACCGGGGGAGCCGAGTAGACTTTTCTATTAGGCAAAGACTTGAATAGAATGAAGTAGAGGGTTCAGCTCAATCGTGAGAGCTATATCTACTGAAGGCTTACATAGATGAAATGCATATGGGTATGAGAGTTTGTAAATGGTATATCTCCTTAGTTGTATGATAGTTCAACACTAGCATGTCAACGATATGTAAAGTTTTTCTCCTGCAGTTGCATTAGAGATGCAATGCTGAAACACTTAATGTCGGAAGGAGATTTATCCAGAGTGGACCAACATCCACAAAGGAATAATGTCCTGAGTGGTGTGTGTTGGCCAGCTCAGAGGAGACGGGTGTGCTCATGATTAAGTTAGAGTAGTGATGGGTGAGAACTGGCAGTATATGATATTCTACTTAAACTATATACAAGCCCCACTCTACTCTGGCAATCAACTACCTCTCGAGAAACTTACTGAGTGAAGCTGCAGCTTAATGATATTAAGTTTTACTGTTTAGATTCTTCTATACTCTACTGTTGATTATCACTTTTAATCTTTGAGTCACTTCAGTACGGTTGTGAACTTGGGATCCATCTTCCCTTAGAGCACCCCCATTACAGGACTTTACAGGAGAAATCTGGGTCCTATTGGCAAACCTGTCAGAAGTGGATTATGAGGTCTACAAAGGGGATAGGATTACCTAGATAATTGTCAAAAAAATAGTCTCAACACCCTTCAAGGAAGTACAACAACTGCAACCCACAGAAAGGTGTGACCAAGGATTTGGCAGCACAGATCACCAAGAGAAAGGACCAACTCAGGACAAGAAAAAGCTATCCATAGCTTTTATCTCAGCACAAGCATTTGGCAAGATGCACAATAAAGGAGAAATCACTAAAATCCTGAAGTGGGATGATGCAAGAGTTACACTAGTGGCTACAACAATTAGCACCGAGCTAGCATTGCAAAAGAAATGGAAAGGAGGAAAAGAAACTGTGAAGCAAATAGTGCCTAAGGAGTATCACAACTTCTTAGACATATTTGGAGAAAAAGAAAGAACTAAATTACCGCCACATGGGGCAGCGGATCACAAAATCGAAACAGAAGCACTGCCAACATTCATGAAGCTCTACCCATTCAGGGGGGAAGAACTTAAGGAACTCAGAGAATACCTGGAAAAGAATCTAGAAAGATGATAGATAAGGCCTTCATCCTTGTCAGCAGGAGCACCCATACTCTTCGTCAAGAAAAAAAATGGGAGCTTAGGGCTCTGTGTGGACTACAGAGGCCTAAACATGGTATCAAAAAAGGACCGATATCTATTACCATTGAGAAGTGAAGCCTTAGATTGACTGCAAATGGCAAAATATTTTACCAAACTTGACATCAAGAATGTATACCAACATATACAGATTGCTAAAAGAGACGAATGGAAGACAGCATTCAGAACACAATACAGACTATACGAATATATGGTCATGCCATTCGGATTAGCCAATGCACCAGCAACTTTTCAACAATGGGTCAACAATGCACTCAGCAAATACTTGGATGTCAACTACATAGCTTACCTGGATGACTTATTGGTATATTCAGATACCATAGAATAACACTGAAAAGATGTAGCTATGATACTAGCAAAGCTCAAGGAAATTGGAGTTCACTTGAAACCTATGAAATGTGAATTCCACAAGGAAGAAACTGAATACCTAGGATTCATCATCAACTCTGAAGGAGTACGAATGGACCCTACCAAGACAGATGCCATAAAAGGTTGGACAACACCAGAGAAAGTCAAAGACATCTAAAGCTTTGTGGGATTCTGCAACTTCTACCAAAGATTCATAGAAGGGTTCAGCAGAATAGCAAAGCCGCTATACAATAGGACAAAAAAGAATCAGAAGTGGGAATGGGGAGAGCCAGAGCAAAGGGCATTTGAAGGTCTTAAAAAAAGACTTACCACAACTCTGATACAAAGACACTTCGACCTGGAGGCACCTATTATGATCAAAACAGATGCATTGAATTACATCTGTTCTGGAATAATATCGCAACAAGATAAGGAAGGACTATGGAAACTGATAGCCTACCGGTCAAAGACAATGACTAAGGCAGAATGCAACTATGACATCCATGACAAAGAACTCCTTGCAATCATGCAAGCCCTCAAGGAATGGAGAAAATATGCACAAGGAAGCCCACACACTGTCAAGATTCTTACAGACTACAAGAACCTTGTCCCATTCACAACCACCAAGGCCCTGAATGGATGTCAGATATGATGGAGTGAAGACCTCAGCCAATACAACATCAAAATTGAATATTGATCAAGCAAGGAAGGGGTGAAACTGGATGCCCTAACACAAAGAACAAATGACATACCAATGGAGGAAGATGATCACATTATACAATGGCAAAAGATTCTTTTACCCAAAGAACAATTCTTCAAGGATGAAGGGTATGCTTTGGGGTCAGAAGAAATCAATACTATAGAACTATGGATGATAGAAGATCAAGGAATGGAAAAGAATATCAAAGAAAAGACATCACGAGATCATGATGCCTTATTTCAAGATATTCAAAAAGCTATTGAAAGAAAATATAAGGAATATCTGAAGGTTGCATTGGGGTCATGCAACTAGAAAGAAGGATATATATGGTATGAAGGAAAAATCTGGTTACCAGAAGACAAACCGATAAGAACTGAAGCAATCAGAAGGAATCATGACACACCACAAAACAGACATGGTGGAATGGCCAAAACATTGGAATTAAGACAATGAACATAATACTGCCCAAACATGCACCAAGACATTAAGCGATATGTTAAAAACTGTGACATGTGTCAACAGATAAAACCAAGTTGTCACATGCCATATGGACTACTGCAACCATTACAAATACCAGAAAACCATGGAAGTCTATCAGTATGGATTTCATTATAGACTTACCACTATCAAATGACTATGACACCATATGGGTCATCATGGATCATCTGACTAAGATGGGTCATTTCATAGCTTGTCAGAAGGATATGAAAACCAAATAATTTATGCAGCTGTTTATGAAAAATGTTTTCAAACTGCATGGATTACCGAAAGATATCATCAGTGATAGAGGTTCAACATTCACATTGGACCTATGGAAAGAGATGATTGGACATCACATGAAAGATAAGCACAGCATTCCATCCTCAGATGGATGGTCAAACAGAATGAACAAATACCTCACTAGAACAATTCCTAAGGGCATATGTGGAATATTCCTAACAGGACTGGGAAGGATGGCTATCATTGGCGGAATTTGCATACAACAACACAAGACAAGATGTTATCAAGACAACATCCTTCTATGTGAATTATGGACATCATCCCATCAATGAACCTATGGGACACACAGGTTTACCAGAAATATTGGAAAAGGATGACATCAGCCAACTACACAAACTCATCCAGACAGAAATTTGGATGGCATAAGACAAAATGGGGGAAAACAATGATTGACAAAGAAAATCCGATCCAAGACTGGAATCAAGAGATAAAGTCTGGTTAATTATGAAAGACATTCAGACCATGGTACTATCAAAGAAACTAGACTACCGGAAGATCGAACCATACAGGATTATCGAAAAAATTGGAGAAAAAGCTTATAAGCTAGACCTCCTAGCCTCAATGAAAACAAAACATCTAGTCTTCCACATCAGCAAACTCAAACTCTACTCAGACAATCCTCTACCCTGACAAAAGAAACTTCCCCCTCCTCTTACTGAGATAGAAGGAGAAGACAAATACGAACTCAATCAAATCATTGATTTGAGACTACATTACAGAAAACTAAAATACTGGGCCAAGTGGACTGGTTACCCTGCACAACATGACCAAGAGTGGTACCCAGTCACCAACTTCACCAATGCCCAAAATGCAGTCTCCACCTTCCACCAATGATATCTGCATAAGCCAGGACCCAGAAAATGAAGACAGGAGCAAAATATATTTTAAAGAAAAGAAAGACGAGCATGCGGCATACCACTTCATGACATGCATAGATGACAAATGCTCTATCCACAAGGATGCAAAAGAAAGACACGACTTCTGGCCTATGGCCAGAACAGCAACTCCTAGCTTGATTGGCTCCAGTGATGCCAACAGCTGGGAAAAGAATTGGGAATCATTCCCACCATTCACACCAAAAGAATCAAAACATGAGAGGATTGATGCAAAGGATTGCATGTGAACCTAATGCTCTTTCCACAAGAGAGGAAAGAAAAAAGTGAGATGGGGAGAAAACCTAGTTTCAGGGATGAAACCAGAGGAAAAAGAGGGGGATAAAAACCTCGTATTGAAGGAAGACCTATGGAAAATGATTGAACAACTACAACGGACAGTGGATGGAGCAAGGGAGTCCATTGATAGGTTAAGAAGGGAGGAAAAAGGCCTTAGACTTAGAAATAAGGCCTTGGAAAAAGAACTAGCGAGAGAAAGATATGCTAGAAAAGAGCTGGAAAGGAGGATCAGAGGACTTGCATACAATGTAGGACAACTACAAAAGAACATAGAACGAAACATATACTATGATGAGTACTGTCACAGATCCTCAAAGGACTGAGGATTTAGGGAGAGAGGAGCTAGTATTACAAACTTGGCATGGTTTGTAATGGTTTCACATGACATATGATTGTATGTCATAGTATTTCATTTGTTCAAAAGGTTTTGCACATGACTCAGTTGAGTCATTCAATGTTATATTTTTGCACTATGACTCACATATGAGTCATAGGGTCTCACATGACTCACAGTTGTGAGTCATAGTTGTTTATATTTGAATTTGTTTGGTATGTTGAGTGTTGACTCATATGTATGCATATGAGTCATAAGGATCCAGAGGCATGACCTCATTTATACAAGTCATGAGGTTTTGCACATGACCCCTTTAAGGTCATGGTACCTTGGCACATGACCAAATATGGTCATGAGGTTATATGTTATGCGAGTGTATTAGTCACAGTTATGACTCATTTGATTTATAAGCAGGTTGCTGGAAGAACTATATAAGGAAGTTGATAGGACCAGATAGTTAGTTCTTCATGCAACCACCTAAAGTTAAGTTATTTCCTATCTATTATATTACGAATAAAACACCTTTATGCTCTTTATACACAAGTCAGATAACTAGGAAGAAGGACCAAGACTAAATACGAGTTGGCACTATAAGGACTTAGTATCACTAGAGGTTGATATCTCAGATGTAGTGTAAGACAACAAGTATTAGAATTCTCGAAGGAAGGAGAATACAATAGAAGGTAAGTAAGAGTACTTCCAAGAAAAGCTAACTACAGACTCATTGCCTATTGCGAGATATAATATAGGAGAGATCTTATAGCAGATTGTAACATTTGGTTGTGTCTCTAAGCAACACCCAACGACAACATGGATTTCAAATACGAAGATTGGTCGTTAGAACTCCCCGAGGTTTCACAAGAACTTGCAAGGACAGCTGTGGAAAGAGGGAGAACACCAAGTCCAGTTACACCAGAAGAAAGATCACAACATAATGAATCTTCAAGTGAGGAAGAAGAGAGAGAAGAAAGAATGTCAGGTACAGGACAAGCCTCGGGACAGGCAGCAAACCCACCCCCAGCAGGAGAAGAACTACATGAACAACTAACCCAAATACTACAAGCAATGAAGAGTCCGAAGCCGAAGGTTAAACCACCAAGTACCTACAAGGGAGAATGACAAGAGCTTAGGAACTGGCTGGCAGAACTGTAGATCTACTTCCAAGCTGTGGGATGGGCACAAGGACATGACGAAGAGAAGGTTACCTACATATCCAGTCTATTAAGAAAAGAGGCAAGCATATGGCTCACACCCTATATGGAAGGAATAAGGACAAAAACCTGGAACAACTGGGAAGAAGTCAAGGAGGCAATCAAAACCCAGTTTGGGGAAATCGATCCAAGGGGGACAGCAAGGATACGGCTCAAGACCATGACTCAGGGAACCCAGATCATGACGGAATACTGGAACAAATTCAAACTAGTACTATCTGGGGCAGAATTAGACGACACGACAGCAGGAGAATGGCTATATGCAGTTATGAGCCAAAAATTGCAAGAAGAATTTGACTAGTATGAGCAGACAGTTACAGCAGTGGAACAGCTAGCAGTATTGGCCATAAACAAAGAAATCCCACTAGCTACACTCAAACACCTGTGTCAGACAAAGAAAGCCAAGATGGAGACACACAACACTCTAAGAAACCATGATGGCACCTTCAAGGCGATATCTAAAGAAATCTCAAGAGGGGACCCTATGGATCTGGATGCCACAAACCGAAGAAGGTATCAAAGACTACCCCAGGATGAATGGAAAAAATGCATGAAAGAGGGATTGTGCTACCAGTGTAGAAAGAAGGGGCACTTGGCAAAGAACTGTTGAGTCAAGAATGCCAACAGTAATGGACTAAAGATCTGAAAACTGGACATGGAAAAGGAGGAAGAAGAGACTTTAAACGACGAAAGTCCCCAGGAATAGGTGGTCCTGGGGACAACTGAATGAAACCCATCAAAAGAATGAAGACATCCCCAGGAAAAGATGGGCCAGGGGATGACAAGACAAAAAACATCAAGATCACACACCTCAACACCGCAATAACCAACAAAGAACTAAGGAGCCTAGAATCGGACCACATCATGATCAAAGTACAGCCCCTCGTCAGAAGTGTTCATGATCTGAGACATGTTTAATTGCGGTTGCACCATAATGTGGTGGGTCAACAGTGGTGTTGTCAACAGTGGGGTTGTCAACAGGCATGCTGGCATGCACACTCACTCTGAGTCCCCTCCTCAACAATCAACAACAATCAATGATCAATCATCTACTGTATATATTTTAGAGTAAGAAAATAATAAATAAAACCAGCTAATACCTTGTATAACCTCCCTTTGCTTCCAATACTGGAGTTACTCTATCAGGCATTGATTTCCACAACTTTTCAAAAAACTCCTCAGGAATTGTCTCCCAAACCAAAGGTAATACTTGTGCAAGCCTCTTCTTAACAGCTTCTTTTCCTCCTGGGGTATCTCCAATCCTTGGATACTACTGGTGTAATTGCTTTTTAAGCTCAACCCATGCATGCTCAATAGAATTTAAATCAAGGGAGTAAGGGGGGTGTTCCACCACTTCAATACAATTTCTCTCCAACCATGCCATAACATTATAAGCCTTGTGAACAGGAGCATTGTCTTGCTCAAAAAGAATATCTTCAAGTTGCATACCAAAAGAAACCATTTGATGAATTACAGGAAAAAGATACCTTCTTAAGGGCCTAACATACCTGGTCTTGTTGATATTTTACGTAATAGGAACCAAAGGACCTTTTCTCTTGCCCCAAAAGCACCTCCATACCATAAGTGAAATACCCTTATCCTTTCCCTTTGGGTGGATGCACTCTGCAAGCCACTGCTCCCCAGGTTCTCTGAAAACCCACTGCTGCCTTAGATCCTTGGACTTCTCCACACTACACTCATCACTCCAGATGACTCTCACAAAATCCTCAGCTGTCCAATCCTTATAAGCTGTAGCCCACTTCCATCTCTTAGCAATATGCTCAGGCTTGAGCTTTGGTCTTGATTTGGCCAGCCATTTCTTGATATTGACTTCTCTGAGTACTCTATCTACTATAAATTTGTTAGAGAATCATGTCCTATCACTCATGGGGGTACAAACCAGTAGAAAGAGAAACACCCAGCACATATTTATCCCTGAAATCTGATCTCTTCATTTTCCAGTTGGATTTGGCTGCCCGGATGATTGTGCTACACTGTCGCTCGCTGAGAATGGGTGTGCGACCGGGGCGAGGAAGATTATCTAGTGATAGATGCTCACATCCACGAGCAAGGAAGCTTTTAATGGTTGTCTATGGCTGTCCAATAATTTGAGCAACAAGGGCAATATTCTGGAGGCAGTAGAAAAATCTGATAATCATGCCTTTTTCAATATTGGTCATTTCTCTTCAGGTGGTCTTTAGGTTTTGTTCTTTTTTTTTTGATGTATATCCAGATCAATTAACCATTGGAAATTCAGAGAAAGGGTAAATTATTAAAAGGAGGTGGTAGATTTTCACGACACTGTTGTGAAAATAGTTAGCAGGTAAGGTCACAATCAACTTGGTGAGGTGGCATTTAGCGAGGTGCCGTTGCTTAGTAAGGTGATCATGAACACTTCTAATGAGGGGCTGTACAACTCCACAATAAGTAACAACAAATATCAACCAATGCAATGCTCAACTCAGGGGCAACTGAAGATTTTATAGATCGCAACTTCACTATAAATCATCAGTTACCCTTAACAAAAATCAAAAAACCAAGAGATATATACATGGTAGACAGAATGGTATCAGATGCAGGGCCAATCACCCATGTTACGGAAATCTCTATGGTCATCAGAAGCCACAAAGAGAAAGCAACTTTCCTAGTAGTGAACCTTGTCAAACATGAAGTCATCCTTGGCAAGACATGGCTGAAAAACCACAACCCAAGGATCGACTGGAAAAAAGAAGAAATCACCTTTGATAGCGATAGGTGTAAGGCAGTATGCCTTGATGCCTCCCCAATGGTATATGCAGTACCAGAAAAGGAAGCAATTCAGGAAAATCTGAAAAGTCAGATTCTAAGACTCAGCACTGAAGATGGACCAAATCAAGAAATAGTGGTCAGAAAACTGAGAGAAGATGCGAGGATACCTATGAAAGGTTTGCGAAAAGCTGTAGGAAGTGACCTGTTCAGCATAGAAGGAGCCATAGTTCCAGCAAGAGGACAAAAGCTCATAGGAATTGGAATCTCAATGGGACTTCCGGAGGACACCTATGCCCGCATTGCACTCAGGTGTGGTTTGGCAAGCAGGAATGGCCTTACCATTAATGTCGGAGTAATAGATGCAGACTATACAGGAGAAATTCAGGTCCTATTGGCAAACCTGTTAGAAGTAGATTACGAGGTCCATAAAGGGGATAGGATTGCCCAGATAATTATTGAGAAAATAGTCTCAACACCCTTCAAGGAGGTACAACAACTTCAACCCACAGAAATGGGGTGACCAAGGATTTGGCAGCACAGATCACCAGGAGAAGATGACTCAGGATAAAAAGAAGCTATCAATAGCTTTTATCTCAGAACAAGTATTCAGCAGGATGCACAAAAGAGGAGAAACCACTGGAATCCTTAAATGGGATGATGCAAGACTCACACTAGCAGCCACAACAATCAGCACTGAGCTAGACTTGCTAAAGAAAGGAAAGGTCAGAAAAGAAACATTGAGACAAATAGTACCTAAAGAGTATCACAACTTCTTAGACATATTTGAAGAAAAAGAAAGGACTGAACTCCCACCACATCGGGCAGCAGACCACAAGATAGAAACGGAAGCACTGCCACCATTCATGAAGCTCTACCCTTAAAGAGGGGAAGAACTTAAGGAACTCAGGGAATACCTAGAAAAGAACCTAGAAAGATGATGGATAAGACCTTCATCCTCATCAGCGGGAGCATCCATACTCTTCATCAAGAAAAAGGATGGGGGCTTAAGGCTCTGTGTAGACTACAGAGGCCTAAATACAGTATCAAAAAAAGACCAATATCTATTACCATTGATAAGCGAAGCCTTGGATCGACTGCAAATGGCGAAATATTTCACCAAACTCAACATCAAGGATGCATATCAACATATACAGATTGCCAAAGAGGATGAGTAGAAAACAGCATTCATAACACAATACGAACTATATGAATATATGGTCATGCCATTCGGGTTAGCTAATGCACTAGCAACTTTTCAATGATGGGTCAACAACATACTCAGCAAATACTTGGACATCAACTGCATAGCTTACCTAGATGACCTATTGGTATATTCAGATACCATGGAACAACACTGAAAGGATGTAGCCATGATACCAGCAAAACTGAAGGAAATTGGGGTTCACCTGAAACCTACAAAATGCGAATTCCACAAAGAAGAAACCGAATACCTAGGATTCATCATCAACTCCGAAGGAGTATCAATGGACCCTACCAAAACAGATGCCATAAAGGTATGGACAACACCAGAGAAAGTCAAAGACATCCAAAGCTTTGTGAGATTTTGCAACTTCTACCAATGATTCATAGAAGGATTCAGCTGAATAGCAAAGCCACTGTACAATAAAACAAAGAAGAACCAGAAGTGGGAATGGGGAGAGCAGGAGCAAAGGGCCTTTGAAGGTCTTTAGGAAAGACTCACCATGACTCCAATACTAAGACACTTCGACCCAGAAGCACCCATTATGATCGAAACAGATGCATCCAATTATCTCTGTTCCGGAATAATATCACAACAAGATAAGGAAGGACTATGGAAACTAATAGCCTACTGGTCAAAAACAATGACTAAGGCAGAATGCAACTACAACATACACGATAAGGAACTTCTTGCAATCATACAAGCCCTTAAGGAATGGAGGAAATATGTACAAGGAAGTCCGCACACAGTCAAGATTCTTACAGACCACAAGAACCTTGTCCAATTCACAACCACCAAGGCTCTGAATGGAAGACAAATATGATGGAGCAAGTGTAACGGGGGCGCCCTAAGGGAAGATGGATCCCAAGTTCACGACCGCACTGAAGTGACTCAAAGATCAAAAGCGATAATCAACAGTAGAGTAAGGAAGAATCAAAACAGTAAAACTTAATATCGTTAAGCCGCAGCTTCACTCAGTAAGTTTCTCGAGAGGTAGTTGATTGCCAGAGTAGAGAGGGACTTGCATATAGTTTAAGTAGAATATCATATACTGTCAGTTCCCTCCCATCACTACTCTAACTTAATCATGAGCACACCCGTCTCCTTCGGGCTGACCAACACACACCACCCTGGACATTGTTTCTGTGTGGATGTTGGTCCGCTTCTGGCTAAATCTCCTTCCAACATCAAGTGTTTCAGTGCTGCATCTCTAATGCGACCGCAGGAGAAAAACTCTTCATATCATTGACATGCTAGTGGCGAACTATCATGCAACTGAGGAGATATACCATTTATGAACTCTCATACCCATATGCATTTCATCTATGCAAGCCTTTAGTAGATATAGCTCTCACGATCGAGCTGAACCTTCTACTTCATTCTAGTCAAGTCGTTGCCTGATAGGAAAGTCTACTCAGCTCCCCCAGTGGGGTACCTTGGTGATTGGCCTGGTGGGCGCTACCCACAGTCAACTCCCCGAAAGCACCCCTACTGTGATAAGAATCATGCTTTTAGAGTTCTCAAACAACCCCAATAGTCTTACAGCGATTGGGCACGAGTTGTGCCTATGTGCGATTTACCTGTCCGGAGATGCTCCAACATCTTCCGGGCCACCCCGGGACTACCCGGGAGGCTCTGGACTACCCTTCCGGTATTACCTGAGTAACTCCTTCAGGTCTTGTCCGTTTTACACATATTTGGTACCAGAAGATAGCCCTTCCTCTGGAGCACACCCTATGCCCTCTCATATATCCTACGGACAGCATCCGGTCGGACGGACGGCGACAACCTATACAGTGTTGCAAGAGTGCTATCACTCAATTCCTTTTGTAAGGAATGGCGCAACTCAACAACCGTAAGCCCATGACGTGTGGTCCTTATACTGGGGCCGCAGGGGGGTGTTAGGAATACCTCTGTAAAATTCTGGGGCATTCGGAGCCCTGTAGCTCCTCCTATGGTCCCCCAAAGACTACCGGGTTTGTTGTCTTTAGATTTTACCAGAGTACCCAATCCTTATAGGATCACCCCCTGCCCCAAGTAAGTACCTCTGATTGCTAGGTAGGGTAACTTGGGTGCCATGTCAGGGTAACTCAGACCTTATGGCAGGGTAACCTGGACCTCATATCAGGGTAATCCAGGCCTCATGTCAGGGTAACTCGGGCCTCGTTACACGAGCCTTTCCCGAGCCTGCCTTTTATACTACGATCGTATAGTGTGCATAGTTGTTTACTGTAGTGAACCAAACTATCCTTATCCATTGACATCAAGGTCTCCGGTATGGGAGTAAGAATAGCTTACTGTAAGACACTCTCTGGTGGGTCGTTACAGCAAGGAGCTCAGTCAATACAACATTAAAATAGAATATCGAGCAGGCAAGGAAGGGGCAAAACTGGATACCCTTACAACAAGAATAAATGACAAACCAACAGAAGGAGAGGATTGCATTACGCAATGACAAAGGATTCTATTACCAAAAGAACAATTCTTCGTGGATGAAGGATATGCTTCGGGCTCAGAAGAAATCAACACTATGGAACTACGGATGATAGAAGACCAAGGAACTGAAAAGAATATCAAAGAAAAGACATCACAAGATGTGTTGCTTCAAGATATTCAAAAAGCCATAGAAAGGAAAGAAAAAGAATACCCGAAAGTGGCATTAGGATCATGCAACTAGAAAGAAGGATATATGTGGTATGAAGGAAAAATCTGGTTACCAGAAAACAAACCAATAAGAACCGAAGCAATTAGATGGAATCATGACACACCACAAAATGGACATGGTAGAACACTTAAAACATTGGAATTAACACAATGAACATACTATTGGCCAGGCATGCGCCAAGACATTAAGCGATATGTCAAAAACTGTGACATGTGTCAACGAACAAAACCAAGTTGTCATGCAACCTATGTACAATTGCAACCACTACAAATACCAGAAAAACCATGGAAATCCATCAGTATGGATTTCATCACAGACTTACCACTATCAAACAACTATGACACAATATGCGTGGTTGTGGATCGCCTGACCAAGATGGCTCATTTCATACCCTGTCGGAAGGATATGAAAACCAAACAATTCATGCAACTGTTTATGAAAAATGTTTTCAAACTACAGGGATTACTGAAAGATATCATCAGTGATAGAGGATCAATATTCACATCGGACCTATGGAAAGAGATGACCAAAGGATTAGACATCAAACAAAAGATAAGCATGGCATTTCACCCCCAAATGGATGGTCAAACAGAGCGAACGAATGCCTCACTAGAACAATTCCTAAGGGCATATGTGGAATATTCCCAACAAGACTGGGAAGGATGACTATCATTTGCAGAGTTTGCATACAACAATACAAGACAAGATGTCATTAAAACGACACCATTCTATGCAAATTACAAACATCACCCCATCAATGAACCCATGAGACACAAAGGTTTACCAGAAATATTGGAAAAAGATGATATTAGCTGACTACATGGATTCATCCAGGCAGAAATACAAATGGCACAAGACAAAATGAGGGAAAGCAACGATCACCACAGAAAATCAGATCCAAGATTGGAATCAACAGATAAAGTCTGGCTAATTATGAAGGATATTCAGACTACAAGAGCATCAAAGAAACTAGACTATCAGAAAATAGGACCATACAAGATCATCGAAAAAATTGGAGAGAAAGCTTATAAGCTAGACCACCCAGCCTCGATGAAAAAGAAACATCCAGTCTTCCATATCAGCAAACTCGAACTCTACTCAGAAAATCCTCTACCCTCACAAAAGAAATTTCCCTTTCCTCCTATTGAGATAGAAGGAGAAGATGAATGCAAACTTGATCAAATCGTCGATTCAAGACTACATTACGGAAAACTACAATACCGAGCCAAGTGGACCAGTTACTCTGCACAACACAACTGAGAGTGGTACCCAGCAGAAAATTTCAATAATGCAGCCTCATCAGTCAGAGAATTCCACCAGAAACACCCAGGCAAGCCCAGTAAACCTGACAGCTTACCCAGAAAGTATATTTCTACCAACAAGCCCCGAATTCAGTCCTTTGGACAATGACGAATGGATTGGCCTAAAGGATATGCCAATCCAGAGAAAAAACAATCCGCATGCAGCCATGTTATAGACAGTATGTTACGACGATGAGTGTGCTACGCACAAAAGCGAGAAGGAAGGCAGGGGGTACTACCCACGCTTACATGACAGAACGCCACCCTTATCACCCCTAATAACATCAATCAATTCCCCTGTCAGTGACTTGAGCTTGGACCAGGGTACCTAACAATTCACCCCCTCAGCAAAAGCAGAAAAAAAGACTTCGAGATGAAGTCAGGAAGAAGGAGGGGCAAAAAATCTTGGCCCAAGGTCAAGAAAGAGAAAACCATGAAATGGGGAGACCAGTTGGAAGAATGTCCAATGATAACCCATACCAATTCCTTCGAGATGAAGGAAACATTGAGAAGGAAGGTCAAGGAAAAGGAGGAGTAAATTGGAAAGCTGGAGGCTGATAAGAGTTGGTCCAAAGGAGAGATAGTGGGCAAGGATATCAGGATCGATACCCTAGAAAGAGAGCTAGCAAGAGAACGCTATATGAGGAAGGAGGAAGAAAAAAGGTTCAGCAGGATTGCAGGTGATATGGTACACATCTACAGAAATATCAGACGTGATGTGCACTATGAAGAGTACTATTACGAATTCTCAAGGGACTGAGGATTTAGGGAGAGGGGAGCTATTATTACAAACCTGGCATGGTTTGTAATGGTTTCACATGACATACAATTGTATGTCATAGTATTTCATTTGTTAAAGGTTTTCACACATGACTCAGTTGAGTCATACGATGTTATGTTTTACACTATGACTCACATACGAGTCATAGGGTCTCACATGATTCACGGTTGTGAGTCATAGTTACTTATGTTTGAATTTGATTGGTATGTTGAGCGTTGACTCATAGGTACGCCTATGAGTCATAAGGATTAAGAGGTATGACTTCATTTATACGAGTCATGAGGTTTCGCACATGACCTCCTTAAGGTCATGAGACTTTTGTGCATGACCAGGTATGGTCATGAGGTTATATGTTACGTAAATGTATGAGTCACAGTTGTGACTCATTTGATTGTAAGTGGGTTGCTGGAAGAACTATATAAGGAGGTCGATAGGACCAGATAGTTAGTTGTTCACGCAACCGCCTAAGTTATTTCCTATCTATTATATTACGAATAAAACACCTTTACGCTCTTTATACACAAGTCAGATAACTAGGAAGAAGGACCAAGACTAAATACGAGTTGGCACTATAAGGACTTAGAATCACCAGAGGTTGATATCTAAGACATAGCGTAAGACAACAAGTATTAGAATTCTCAAAGGAAGGAGAATACAATAGAAGGTAAGTAAGAGTACTTCCAAGAAAAGCTAACTACAGACTCATTGCCTGTTGAGCAATATAATATAGGAGAGATCTTATAGCAGATTGTAACAATTAGTATAGAATAGGTTTTCTCAAGTTATACCCCTTATACCCATCCTTATTAGTATATACCTTCTTATTAATTACTGAACCTAGTCATATACTACCTGCTTCTTCTATCCTCTTAATCCTAGCTTGGTTTACCTTTGCCAGCATCTGTTGCTGCGAAATAGTTTACTGATATAGTTATTTTTGAGCTTCTTGAACCAGTAAAAAATTGTATTTAGAACTCTCTCTTTAAGTAATTATAGGACTTCTATATCTACCAATGATTCTACAATAATATTAGTTTAAATGTTATCTTCTTGAATGAAATTATACCTTACTTTAGTTCTATACTAATTATATTATCATTTTTTCCCTGTTTTTTTTCTGTCACTGAAGTCTTCTAACTCTTCTTTTCAATAATTTCTTATTATTGGGGTATCCCATAATATACTCTCAATTGTTGGTTTACAAAAGAAATGAGTTCACTAGATTGTAAGTGGAATCTATTAACTAAATTTATATTGACTCTACTCACTCAGCCTATTGTGTCTGTAGACATAGAAACTGCACTTAGATATTTCACTGTTACCATGTTGCATATCATATACTTTTACGCCATACTTGTGCCAAGGTGATAGTTTGCAGCTGCAACCCCTGCATGTTTACAGGCTCACAACTGGAGGTACACCTACAAAGTACCTGTAACATGTGTACATGTTCTGGCAACTGTATACTGGTTATGCTTATGTTTTTTCTTTTATTATGAATTCATTTGTTTTTGCTTATGTTGATTGATTGATTGTTTCACTACCGGTATCATTAGGATTCTGGTAACTTGTTTATATTTGTATTCGTTACACTTTTGTACTGACAAGGTTTTGCCCTAGAGATTCCAAGGGAAGGAATGGTGATATATACTGACAGTAGAGATAAGGCTTGGGTGGAGGATTGCCTTGGGCTTTCTGGATTCCAGTAGGATCACAAGATTCCAGTAGTGTGCACTTACTGGTAATGATAGTGGTTGTGGGTTTTCAGGAACCTCTACTTTGGGTGGAGGAAATCATGTATTTAAGACAGTCTTCCTGACTAGCAGGAACCACCAGACTTCAGACAGAACCTAGATAAGAAATATACTTAGTTGAATGGCAATTCTCTTTCTCCCTTTGCCCATTGCTTCTTCTGAGACCTTCTTGTCTTTACCTTTCTTGTCTCCCTTAGGAATCGAACAATAGCTGACCTACCACTGATCCCTATTGTATTAGTTCATATAGGTTACTACCTGTTACATTTTTTTCACCTCAGCAGGTAAGTTAACCCTCTGCAGGTACCCAGGTTCTCTGGACAAGAACAGGTAGGATTGATCACCCTCTCTGTATCTTAATAACTAGTTAGAAGAAGCAGGAGTAGCAGGGAAAGATACTCCTGACTCAGGTACTATATTCACAATTTCAGAACAAAGTGGTCATCAAAGGACCCAGTCTAGAAGAATATCCAGACCACCTTACAGGCTAGGATTCACCCAGAACTCTTTAGCAATAGACAGCAACTTAGACTCAGAAACAGAAGCTTCAGCACAAGTTGGAAGCACCTTACACCCAGAAGACCTTGACTATAACCCAGAGGAGGACCTCTCAGTAGAACAGATCCTCTAGCGAGTGGCAAGAGGCCACAGTCTAGAAACCAGACACATATCTGGAAGCCTGTTGGGAATAGTCTTCAGAAGCAGAGTTCAATCTCAGACAGTAAGTCAAGCAGCAAGTCAGTCAGTGCCCAGAGAGTGAACAGCACCACCAGGAGCATTCTCTGAATCACCACCTAAACCAGCCAAACCTGAGACACCCCAAGGTAAGTACAAGCAACCAGAATGTTCAAGACCCTCAGAAGACCCAGCATCACTACCAGGAAGATCAGGAATGGGTGACATAGTACTGAGACCTCCTGATGATGCAGCACAAAGATGAAAAATCAAATGGCCTTAACCATCAAAGTTCAGTAGAAAAGGAGTTGATCTCAAACCAAATGGGCTCAAGAAATGGCTCAGAGAGGTAAAGAAGTACCTCTCAAAGCACAAAATCAACAATGATACACAAGATGTGGTTGATTACTATGGAGCCTATACTGAAAAGTGAGCACACAATGCATACATGACACTACTCAATGAACATAAAGATATACCTAATCTTGAGACCTTTCAGAACCAATTCAAACATCTCTTTTGTAACAGGTGGTAACCTGTATGAACTAATACAATAGGGATCGGCGGTAGACCAGCTATCGTTCGATTCCTAAGGGAGACTAGAGAGGTAAAGACAAGAAGGTCTTAGAAGAAGTGAAGGGAAAAGGGAGCAAGAGAATCGCTGTTCAACCAAGTATATTTCTTATCTAGGTTCTGTCTGAAGTCTGGCATTTTCTGCTAGTTAGGAAGCCTGTCTTAAATACATGATTTCCTCCACCCAAGGTAGAGGTTCCTGAAAACCTGCAACCACTGTCATTACGGGTAAGTGCACACAACCGGAATCTTGTGATCCTACCGGAATCCTGAAAGCCCAAGGCAATCCTTCACCCAAGCCTTATCTCTACCACCAGTATACATGACCATTCCTTCCCTTGGAATCCCTAGGGCAAAACCTTGCCGGTACAAAGGCATCACTAAAACAAACATAACATGTTACTGGAATCCTAGTGATACCGGTCGTGAAACAATCAACTAATCAAAGCAAGAACAAACAAAATAACATAACAAAGGAAAACATAAGCGTAACCAATATACAGTTGCTGGAACATGTACACATGTTACATTCCCCCAATCTAAAATACCACATACTCTATTCCAAGTCCTCCTGCTCATTCCCATCCATGTGCCAAAGGAGGGCGTCATCATCGGTACTGAAGTAGTCAAACTCTGAATAGCTAGAGTCATATTCCTCATCATCATAAGGTTCTCAAAATTCGTCAGGTATAGGTCCAGCTGTACAGGGAGTCTCCGATACTTCCACTGGTTCCCAAACCATTCTAACATAGTGTGAATTGATCTTAGGTAGGGGGGCCACCGGGTGGTTTGTAGTCCAGTATTCTTGGATGATGTCCAAAGAGTTCTCCAGGTTCTCGATGGGTTCCCAAGAGTCATCAGTCCTTTCATATCCTTTCCATTGTACTAGGAATTCGTCCCTGTTGTTCTGGCATCTGTAGTCAAGGATCTGTTCTGCTTCCCATTCTTCTGCATTGTCAATGATGATAGGTGCCGGCCTGTCCATCCTGCGAGATGCGAATCTATTTGGGTCATTTTCGAGGTATTCCTTGAGGGAAGATAAGTGGAAGAAGGGTTTCTGTCGCTCCATTCACCGGGACAATTCAAGCTTGTAATTGTCGGTATAGACATCATGTTCCAGTACCTTGAATGGTCCAAACCACCTGGGTTCTAGCTTCCTCGATCATCCAGGTGTAGAGGTGTAGGGCCACCCTCTAACCAATACTCTGGTTCCAATCTCGAAGGGGTGTTTCTGGGGTTTGAGCCACTTGTCTGCTTGTACTGTTTGCCTGAATGTGGCATGCTTCCATGCTATATCCACTTCCTTTCTCGGTGCTTCATGGGTATTCAATATTTCATCGACAGCCGGTACCTTGCTGGCTGATCGTTGGACTGGGTTAAAGATTTTCCATGGTTGTCCATAGAGGGCCTGGTAGGGTGAGATACCCAAGGATTTATGGGGTGCGCCATTCATCGCTGCCGCTATAGAGGGGAGAGCCTGGGACCAGTTGTTCTGCCTTTTGTTGACAAAGTTCCTCATCATCTGCTTGAGTGTGTGAATCCTGCGCTCCACTTGGTCATTGGTTTGGTGATGGTATTGGGTGGCCATCCAGACCTGAATTCCCAATGATTTCATCATTTGAGACCAAAACTTAGAGGTAAACCAGGAGTCCTGGTCGAGTATTATGCTGAGTGGAAGGCCATGAACATCAAAGATAGTACTTTGGAGTTTTTTGAATGTCTTCTCGGAGGTGGCAAGGTCTCCAAGAGGGACAAGGTGGGTATAAGATGTAAACTGATCCATGATAACCATGATAGTATTGTATTTGTTTGATTTGGTGAAGGGTCCAGCAAAATCGATAGCCAAGGACTGCTATGCCTCATCTGGCTCTAGGAGTATGAGGGATCATCCTGCTGGGAGGGTAGTTAGTTCATTGTTGATCTGACATTGGTCACAGGAGCAACAATAAGCCATGAAATCCTGCCGCATCTGTGGCCACCAAAAGAAACAGGCCACATATCAGTAGCTTTTATGGGCTGAGAAATGTCCAAGGCCTTCATGAACTGTTTTGAGAATAAAATCCTGAAGGGATATTCCCCTTTCCAAAGGTCCCACAGGGATATAAAGGTTAGAATACCCATTGGTATTCTGTGCAATAAGAAGGCCATCTTGAAAGGAATAGTGCAGTTTGTCGCTGGTCTCCTGGACTCAGGCAAAGAGGGGGTCAAGCTTAAGCACTGCAATGACCTTGGGGTGGAATTCGCCCATGAGTGTTGTGTAGATCATACCTAAGAAGGTGTTCGCATTTTCGGTTTCCTGGTAACTCCAGAAGGGTTCACTGTAGAGGGGTGAAGAAGAGGAAGCTGGGGAGGCGTCTGGCAACTGATCTAGTATCAATTTATCTGCTAACCTTTTCTGGTCCGCTATGAATCTGGGAGGGAGATGGGAGAGAGAGGGAGAAGGCCATATGGTGAGCGGAGGAGTGCTCGCTGGTGAGGAGGAAATGATTTCGCTTGTAGGTTTCTTTCCTTTGGTCTTCTTACTTTGCTTCCGCTTTTTGGGATCCCTGGGAAATTAATTTGCTCCTTCCTTATTGGATTTGTATATTTCACATTCATCATCATAGCACACTGTCCAGGTGGATGCCGCATGTGCTGCTTTCTTTTTGGATAGCTTGGGAAGTGTGACTTCGTCCCCTCAGGAGTTGCCTCTAGTGATGGAACTATCAGTGCTGGCCTGGCTCTTGGGAGGGCTTCAGTTGCTTTCTTTTCGTTTCTGGGATCAGGTAACTGCATTGGTTTGAATGGTATTCAACATATAATCAGGGCTGGCCCTGAGTATCGAATCTTGTGTGGTGAGGGTTGGAGAGTGTCGGCTTGCTGCTGAGGAGTACATGTCACTATCGGATTCTAAGTTGTAGGATGCTGAAGAGGTGTAGTTGGTGTGGATTTCTGATGCTTTGGTGTTTGGAGTGATCTGGGTATCATGGTTTTCAGAGGTAGGATCTTGGAGGATTATATCATAAGGTGAAGATCTATCTTCATGAATTCTTGATAGGTAGTCTGCTAAGAAATTCTTCACTCCTGGCATATATTGAATAGAAAATTCAAAGCGGCTAAGGTGTATTAGCCATCTTTGTTGCCAGTCGCTTAGGTTCTTTTGGGTCAAAAGTTTAGTTAGACTTTCATGGTCAGTAACTATGGTGAATTTGGTGTGACAACAGGTGTGCAAAGGCTTCCACAGCCTCAACAATTGCAAGAGCCTCCTGTTGATGTGTGGGATAGTTGCTTTGGGAGGGTGTTAATTTCCGGCTATGGAATGCTGCTGGTCTGGCCTCTTCCCTGGTTCTTCCTTATCCTACCCATGCACCAGTTCTGGTGGCAGATGCATTGGTAAACAGCCATATCATATCTGGTTTGGAATAATTGATTGGCCGCAAGACCTGGTGTTCTTCTGCCGCCTTTTTAACCGCCTGGAATGCAGCTTCCTGCAGGTCGGTCCAAAGCCATTCCGCATCGCCGGTAAGTGCTATAAGTGGGGCAGTAATGGTAGCGATGTGGGGTAGGAACTGTGAGATATAATTAACCATTCCATTAAATTGGTGAAGTTCCTTCTTGTTCCTTGGTCTGGTCCAGTCCTTAACAGTCCTTATTTTTTCTGGCGCTGGATGTATGCCATTGTCATCGATTATGTGGCCCAATATATCCAGTTCTTTTGCAAAGAAGATGCTCTTTTTGCGGTTTGCATATAGCTTCACCTGCTCTAGCTTTCTGCAGATTGTTTTGATATGTTCCACATGGTCCTAGTATGTGTCACTAAATATGAGGATATCATCAATATAAACCCAAACGAAAATGCCTAGCTCATCTGAGAGGGTGTCTTCCATAACCCTCATAAATATGGCTGGGGTGTTTGTATCTCCTTGCAGCATTACTCTGCATACAAATACTCCAAAGAGTGTCTTGATAGTGTTGTATTTCTCATCATCTGGGTGAACTCTGGTCTGAAAATAGGCATCGCTGAGGTCTATTTGGCTTCTATATTTTGCTCTTCCCACCACATTAATTATCACCTGCTGGTTGGGTATCAGTGAGTGGTCCTTGATTGTATTTAGGTTCCTTTGCCGCAGATCTGCTAGTGATCTTATGCCGCTGTTTGGTTTGCCTTGTACAAACATGCTCGATCCACCGGGTGCTTCTGCTCTGTAAATAACTCCTGCTTTTTGTTGCTTCTCAATCCATGCTTTGAATGGTGGTAGGAGTTTTTCTGGTATCTTGTAGTTTGGCATTTTTGGGTAAAGGTTGGGATCCTTTAGGCGGATCCAGTGGTCTATGTTCCTTCTTGGTGGCATGGTGGTAGGTACTTCTTTGACAAATACCTTGGGGAACATCGTTAGGAAATCCGGTGCATTTTCTGCTTTTGCCATTGCAGATCTGGGCTGAGTAGAATGTCCATTACAGTTTACTCTTACTTTGTGGTCAGGGAAGTATAGGCTGTTTTTCCTGCAGTCTATCATTGCTCCGAGTTTGACAAGGTCATCCATACTCAGTAGGACATTATAGTCTGATACTGGTGTGACCATCATCTCAACTCTTGGTATCTTCATCTTGCCTATCTGAATATCGACTGTACTGTTGTAATTGCTGCTTGATCTCGACCCCTTGACTGCCATTTTTAGGGTGACAGGGCACTTTCGAGGCTGGTAAGGGATGTTGTGTGTGGTGACAAATTGGTTGCTTATCAAGCTTCCACTGATGGTTCCTGTATCTGCTAGCATCCTTGCTTGTTTGCCATTTACTAGCATGTTGAATTCGAGGGCTTGGAAGGATACGCCAGGGTCCTCAGGTGTCCCAACAATAGTCTTGTAGGTCCTTATAGTATCTTGTCCATCCACTTCTTGAGTTGAGTCACTCTCTAACTCATACTCCTCATCGCTGCTGTTGGTATCATCCTCTGTGATCCTGACATGGTTGGTTTTGACTTCTTTCTTGGGGCATTCATTTGCCATATATCTGCCTTCCCCACAGTAGAAGCAAGCTCCTTCCTTTTTCTGTCAACCTATTTCCTTCTTGCTAGGTTTCTTGTTCTTTGTATAGGTTGTCTTCTTTGCTGGTGCCTTGCCTTTTCCTGCTGCTTTGCTGCTCGATGCTTGTGCAGGTTGATAGTCTTTCTTTGGTTTGTTTGACTTGTTGGTTGATGGGCTGCCACTGCTACCATAGCCTCCAGTTTTGTACATAGTTGCATCATACCTTTCTGCGACCAGTACAATCTGAGTCCAGGTATCTGTTTCCCAGATCTGGGGTTCAACATTTCTTCTGAGGTGAGAATCCATTGCATCTAAGAACCATTGTCTTTGTGTGTAGTCTGATATGGATTCTCTTGGGAGGGTAGCTTTTAGGTCTTCTAGTTCTCCAGCAATCTTTGATATCCTTGCTGGTTTTCCTCCCATAGTTTGTGATACCTTCTGCCATTGCTGGTATAGGTCATCTGTATTTGTAGAGGCTTCGAAAAGTTGCTTGAATCGGTTTCGAAAGGTCTCAAGGTTGAGTATATCATCATGCTCATCAAGTAGTATCATGTATGCATTGTGTACTCACTTCTCAGTATAGGCTCCGTAGTAATCAACCACATCTTGTATATCGTCATTGATGTTATGCTTTGAGAGGTACTTCTTTACTTCTCAGAGCCATTTCTTGAGTCTGTTTGGTTTGAGGTCATCTCCTTCCCCACTGAACTTCAATGGTTGCGGCCATTTGATTTTAGGCCTTTGTGCTGCTTCGTCAGCAGGTCTTTGTGCCACATCGCCTATTCCTGCTCCTCCTGGTGGTGATGCTAAGTCTTCTGGGGGTCTTGAACCTTCTGGTTGCTTTCCCTTGCCTTCAGGTGTCTCGGGTTTGGCTGGTTTGGCTGGCGACCCTGGGAATGCTCCTGGAGGTGGAGTTCACTCTTTGGATGCTGACTGGCTTACTGCTTGGCTTGCCATCTGAGACTGGACTCTGCTTCCAAAGACTGCTCCAAAGAGGCTTCCAGATCTGTGTCTTGTTTCTGGGCTGGGACCTCTTGCTGCTCGCTGGAGGATCTGTTCTACTGTTAGGTCCTCCTCTGGGTCAGGGTCAAGGTCTTCTGGTTGTAGGGCGCTTCCAGCCTGTGCTGAAGCTTTGGTTTCTAAGTCTGAGTTGCTGTCAGTTGCTAAAAGGTTCTGGGGGAACCCTAGCCTGTGTGGCGGTCTGGATATCCTTCCGGACTGGGTCCTTCAATGACCGCTTTGTTCTGAAATTGTGAATGTAGCACCTGAGCCGGGAGTGTCTGTCCCTGCCGCTCCTGCTTCTAACTAGTTATCAAGCTACAGGACGGGTGATCAATCCTACCTGGTGTTCTCATCCTGAGAACCTGTGAGTTCCTGCAGAGGGTTAACTTACCTGCTGAGGCAAAAAAAATGTAACAGGTGGTAACTTGTATGAACTAATACAATAGGGATCGCCAGTAGACCAGCTATCATTCGATTCCTAAGGGAGACTAGAGAGGTAAAGACAAGAAGGTCTTAGAAGAAGTGAAGGGGAAAGGGAGCAAGAGAATTGCCATTCAACCAAGTATATTTCTTATCTAGGTTCTGTCTGAAGTCTGGCATTTTCTACTAGTCAGGAAGCCTGTCTTGAATACATGATTTCCTCCACCCAAGGTAGAGGTTCCTGAAAACCTGCAACCACTGTCATTACCAGTAAGTACACACTACCAGAATCTTGTGATCCTACCGGAATCCTGAAAGCCCAAGGCAATCCTTCACCCAAGCCTTATCTCTACCACCGGTATACATGACCATTCCTTCCCTTGGAATCCCTAGGGCAAAACCTTGCTGGTACAAAGGTATCACTAAAACAAACATAACATGTTACTGGAATCCTAGTCATACCAGTAGTGAAACAATCAACTAATCAAAGCAAGAACAAACAAAATAACATAACAAAGGAAAACATAAGCGTAACCAGTATACAGTTGCCGGAACATGTACACATGTTACATCTTTGAAGCTCCTACAAATACAGACAACCTATACCAGGAGTGGCAGAAGGTATCACAGACTACAGAAGGAAAGCCAGCTAGGATATCGAAGATTGCTGGTGAATTGGAAGACCTAAGAGCAACCCTCCCAAGAGAATCTGTCTGAGACTACACACAAAGACAGTGGTTCCTAGATGCAATAGATTCTTGCCTCAGAAGAAATATTGAACCCCAGATCTGGATAACAGATACCTGGACCCAGATAGTGCAATTGTGGAAAGATATGATGCAACTATGTACAAAATGGGAGGTTATAACAGCCGTAGTGGCCCTGCTACCAACAAGTCAAACAAACCAAAGAAAGACTATCAGCTTGCACAAGTATTGAGCAGCAAAATAGCAGGAAAAGGCAAGGTACCAGCAAAGAAGACAACCTATGCAAAGAACAAGAAACCCAGCAAGAAGGAAATAGGTTGACAGAAAAAGGAAGGAGCTTGCTTCTACTGTGGGGAAGGTAGACATATGGTAAATGAATGCCCCAAGAAAGAAGTTAAAACCAACTATGTCAGGATTACAGAGGATGATACCGATAGTAGTGATGAGGAGTATGAATTGGAGAGTGACTCAACACAAGAGGTAGATAGACAAGATACCATAAGGACCTACAATACCCAATGACCCTGGCACACCCTTCCAAGCCCTTGAATTCAACATGCTAGTGAATGGCAAACAAGCAAGAGTACTAGCAGATACAGGAACCATTGGCAGAAACTTGATAAGCAACTAATTTGTCACCACACACAACATCCCTTACCAGCCTTGGAAGTGTCCTGTTACTCTAAAGATAGTAGTCAAGGGGTCAAGATCAAGCAGCAATTATAATAGTACTGTCAATATTCAGATAGGGAAGATGAAGATACTAAGAATCGAGATGATTGTCATCCCAGTTTCAGATTATGACATCCTACTAAGTATGGATGACCTTGTCAAGCTCAGAGCAATGATACACTGCTGGAAAAATAGTCTATAGTTCCCTGACCACAAAGTAAGAGTGAACTGTAATGGACGGTCTACTCAGCCCAGATCAGCAATGGCAAAAGCAGAAAAGGCACCGGATTTCATGATGATATTTCCTAAGGTATTTGTCAAAGAAGTACCTACCACAATGCCAACAAGAAGGAACATAGACCACCAGATCCATCTAAAGAACCACAACCTTTACCCGAAAATGCCAAACTACAAGATACCAGAAAAGCTCCTACCACCATTCAAAGCATGGATCAAGAAGCAACAAAAGGCAGTAGTTATTTACAGAGCAGAAGTACCTGATAGATCAAGCATGTTTGTGCAAGGCAAACCAAACAGTGGCATAAGACCACTAGCAGATCTGCAGTAAAGGAATCTAAATACAATTAAGGACCACTCACTAATACCCAACCAACAGGTAATAATCAATGCTGTTGGAAGAGCAAAATATAGAAGCCAAATAGACCCCAGCGATGCCTATTTTCAGACCAGATTTCACCCAGATGATGAGAGATACAACACTATCAAGACCCCCTTTAGAGCATTTGTATACAGAGTAATGCTGCAAGGAGACACAAATGCCCCAGCCACCTTCATGAGGGTTATGGAGGACACCCTCTCTGATAAACTAGGAGTATTCATTTGGCTCTACATTGATGATATCCTTATATTTAGCGACACATACCAGGACCATGCGGAACATATTAAAACAGTCTACAGGAAGCTAGAGCAAGTGAAGCTATATGCAAATACAAAATAGAGCATCATCTTTGCAAAAGAACTGGATATATTGGGCCACATAATCGATGACAATGGCATACATCCAGCACCGGAAAAAATAAGTACTGTTAGGGACTAGACCAGACCAAAGAACAAGAAGGAACTTCAATGATTTAATGGAATAGTTTATTATATCTCACAGTTTCTACCCCACATTGCAACCATTACTGCCCCACTAACAGCACTCACCAGTGATACAGAATGGCTTTGGACCGACCTGCAGGAAGCTGCATCCCAGGTGTTTAAAAAGGTAGCAGAAGAACACCAGGTATTGTGACAGATAAATTATTACAAACTAAACATGATATGGCTGTTTACTAATGCATCCCCCACTATAACAGGTTCATGGGTAGGACAAGGAACAATCAGAGAAGAGGCTAGACTGGCAGTCTTCCATAGCCAGAAATTGACAGCCTCCCAAAGCAACTATCCCACACATCAACAGAAGGCTCTGGCAATCATTGAGGCTGTGGAAGCCTTTATATACTTGTTGTCACAAACCAAATTTACCATAGTTACCGACCATGAAAGTCTAACTAAACTAATGACCCAAAAGAATCTAAGTGACTGGCAGCAAAGATGATTAATGCATCTTAGCCACTTCAATTTTTCTATTCAGTATATGCTAGGAGCAAAGAATTTCTTAGCAGATTACCTATCAAGAATTCATGAAGATGGATCTTTGCCTTATGACATAATATTCCAAGATTGCACCTCTGAAAATCATGACACTCAGATTACTCCAGACACTAAAGCATCAGAAATCTGAACCAACTACCCCTCCTCAGCATCCTACAGCTTAGAATCCGATAGAAACATGTGTTCCTCAGCAGCAAGCCAACACTCTCCAACCCTTACTACTTGAAATTCAATACTCAGGGCAAGCCTTGATTATATGTTGAATACCATTCAGAGCAATGCAGTCACCTGGTCTCAGAAATGAAAAGATATTAACCAAAGTTCTCCCAGGAGTGAGGCCAGCACTGATAGTTCTATAACTAAAGGCAACTTCTGGGGAGATGAGGTCACACTCCCCAAGCTATCTAAGAAAGCAGCATATGCGGCATCCACCTGGACGGCATGCTATAATGATGAATGCAAAATACACATATCAGACAAGGAAGGAGTGAATTACTTTCCTAGGGATCCCAAGAAGCAGAAGCAGAGCAAGAAGGATAAGGGAAAGAAACCTGCAAGCATAGTCATTTCCTCCTTACCAGTGAGCACCCCTCCACTCACCATATGGCCTTCTCCCTCTCTCCCCCATCCTCCTCCCAGATTCCTGGCAGATAAATTAATACTTAATCAGTTACTGGATACCTCCTCAACTACCTCTTCTTCTCTCCTCTATAGTGAACCCTTCTGGAGCAACCAGGAAACTGAAAAAGCTAACACCTTTTTAGGTACAATTCATATAACACTTATGGGTGAATTCCATCCCAAGATCATTGCAGCACTTAAGCTTGACCCACTCTTTACCAGAGTTGAGGAGACCAGCAACAAACTACACTATTCTATCCAAGATAGTCTACATATTGCACAGAATGCCAATGGGTATTCTAACCTTTACATCCTTATAGGACCTTTGGAAAGGGGAGTATCCCTTCAGGATTTTATTCTTAAGACAGTTCATGAAGGCCTTGGGCATTTTGCAGCCCATAAAAGCTACAGATATGCAGCCTGTTTCTTTTAGTGGCCACAGATGTGGCAGGATTTCATGGCCTATTATTGCTCCTGTGACTAATGTCAGATCAACAATGAACCAACTACCCTTCCAGCAGGACAATTCCTTATGCACCTAGAGCCAGACAAAGCATACCAGTCCTTGGCTATTGATTTTGCTCTACCCTTTACCAAATCAAATAAATATAATACTATCATGGTTATCATGGATCAGTTCACATCATACACCCACCTTGTCCCTCTTGGATACCTTGCTACCTCTGAGAAGACATTCAAAAAGTTTTAGAGCACTATCTTTGACATTCACAGCCTCCCACTTAGCATAATACTTGACCAGGACTGCTGGTATACCTCTAAGTTTTGGTCTCAAATGATGAAATCATTGGGAATTCAGGTCTGGATGGCCACCCAATACCACCACCAAACCAACAGCCAAGTGGAGTGCAGGATTTACACTCTTAAGCAAATGATGAGGAACTTTGTCAACAAAAGGCTAAACAACTGGTCCCAAGCCCTCCCATCTATAGCGACAGTCATGAATGGTGCACCCCATAAATCTTTGGGTATCTCACCCTACTAGGCCCTCTATGATTAGCCATGGAAAATCTTTAACCCAGTTCCACTATCTGCCAGTAAGGTACCAACTGTCAATGAAATATTGAATACCCATCAAGCAACAAGAATGGAAGTGGATATGGCACAAAAGCATGCAACATTCAGGCAAACAGTGCAAGTAGACAAGTAGCACAAACCCCAGAGATATACCTTCAAGATTGGAACCAGAGTACTGGTTGGAGGAAGGCCTTATACTTCCACACCTAGGCAATCGAGGAAGCTTGAACTCAGATGGTTTCCACCCTTCAAGGTACTGGAACATGATGTCTATACCAACAACTACAAGCTTGAATTGCCCTGGTAAATAGAGTAGCAGAAACCGTTCTTCCATGTATCCTCTCTCAAGGAGTACCTTGAAAATAACCCAGATAGATTCGCATCTCGAAGGATAGACAGGCTGGCACCTATCATCATTGACAATGCAGAAGAATGGTAAGCAGAACAGATCTTCAATTACAGATGTCAGAATAACTGGGATGAATTCCTGGTGCACTGGAAAGGATATGAAAGGACTGATGACTCTTGGGAACCCATCAAGAACCTGGAGAACTCCTTGGAGATAATCCAAGAATACTGGACTACAAACCACTCAGGGGACCCCCTACCCAAGATTAATTCACACTATGTTAGAACAGTTTGGGAACCAATGGAAGTGTCAGAAACCCCCTGTGCAGCTGGACCTGTGCCTGACGAATTTTGGGAACCTTATGATGATGAAGAATATGACTCTAGCTATTCAGAATTTGACTACTTCAGTACTGATAATGACTCCCTCCTTTGGTACCTTGATAGGAATGAGTAGGAGGACTTGGAATAGAGTATGTAGTGTTTTAGATCAAGGGAATGTAACATGTGTACATGTTCTGGCAACTGTATACTGGTTATGCTTATGTTTTCCTTTTGTTATGAATTGGTTTGTTTTTGCTTATGTTGATTGATTGATTGTTTCACTACTGGTATCATTAGGATTCCAGTAACTTATTTATATTTTTATTAGTTATGCTTTTGTACTGGCAAGGCTTTGCCCCAGGGATTCCAAGGGAAGGAAGGTCATGTATACTGGTAGTAGAGATAAGGCTTGCATGGAGGATTACCTTGAGCTTTCAGGATTCCAGTAGGATCACAAGATTCCAGTAGTATGCACTTACTGGTAATGACAGTGGTTGAAGGTTTTTAGGAACCTCTACCTTGGATGGAGGAAATCATGTATTTAGGACAGTCTTCCTGACTAGCAGGAACTACCAGACTTCAGACAGAACCTAGATAAGAAATATACTTGGTTGAATGGCAATTCTCTTTCTCCCTTTGCCCTTTGCTTCTTCTAAGACTTTCTTGTCTTTACCTCTCTAGTCTCCCTTAAGAATTGAACGATAGTGGGCCTACTGCTGATCCCTATTGTATTAGTTCATACAGGTTACCACCTGTTACAGTACCTGACAGCTCAATGTAACTTTGTGGCTCAATATCACTTTATGGCTTAACATCACTTTGTAACTTAACATCACTTTGTAGTTATCTTCATCATAGAGGATATGACTTAGGTTAATAATATGTATTAATCATTCAATTAATCTAGATTAATATAGGGTAGATTCTTATTAATATAGTTATTAACCAAGGTGATAATACTCAATAATAAAAGAAAATTTGCAGCTTAAGAAATATGTATTATATAATGAGCCTTCTGTTGTCAACTACTGATATCATCCATACTCTCATTGATTATGCTACTAGCACCACCTTTTATTCTTCTAAGTCAGTGAATCAAGCCATATATAGAGGTTAAAATTTGGAATCGGGCAGCCCTAGCATCACTCAAGATAGCTCAAGATAGAGTATCCAAATAGAGCTGCAATCTGTTAGGCATATGAGAAAAAGGGCCAAAGTTACCCGGCCTTTACTCAGGATTATTTCTACCATACCCCTGCAGCCCCCATGAAGGGACCAGGCATCATCACAGTATTACGGTCGAGTTGCGTCCCGACACTTTAGCCACAATGAATGGCGCCTTCAGCATAACACCATATATGTCATCGCCGTCCGACCGACCGGATGCCGTTCGTAGGATATATGAGAGGGCACCTTTGGCAACTCATGGGAAGTGACTCGGAGGGATTTGGTTAAGTTTTGAGTAAGCTATTACTTTGAACATTAGCAGTTAAATATTATGGCTGATAAGTAATGGGACGATTGGGGAAGAAACCTTAGTGACCGAATATCGTGAGCCTATGGCACCAATGGGTAGCCATAGAGCTGAGCCTCTTGCTTTGAAAGAAGTAGTGCCCCAAGAGGGCCTACTCGAGAATCGGTATGAGAGGTTTTCGCTGGATAAGCTATGGCTCGATCCAGAGCAAAAAAACCTATATATCTGATGGGCCTTGTGATGCATCAATATGCAACACAATGGCCACGCTCATTCATTAAAGCTGATCACTTTATGTTTTGAGGCAGAACAATTGGTATAGTTGCCATTAGGATGGCATATTCAAATTAAGTTCATATAGTGGAGAGATCGAAGACTACCTACTGGAGGAGTGTTCACACCCCCTAGAAACAATAGGAGTCTGAAGAGATCAAAGCTAAGCAAGGCAAATATTCTCAGGGTCAAGAGTGTTCACACTTAGGGAAATTAAGATGTTTTCGACAGAGGTACTTAGATAGTATGAGAGTTGATTGTAGCCCGCGATAACCCAGATGCGGAATATAAATATCGAGGTACTCACAGCTATTAGAAATATCAAGCAATAGAGAAGAGATCTTATTAATATATTTATTATCTTACTCTTGAAAAACCTTATTATACTTATCCTTTCCAAACCTTTGGAAAATATGAGCCTACCTCAACAATCTTCATTTTATCTTACCTTACCTTATTTCAAGAAGCTTACAGCTTAGACCTACTGGCCCTATCTATGGTTGGACTACCCCATAACACAATCATACATACTTATGAAGTATCAATTTTCCGACCATGAGAACAATTACAAGGTTGTCAGTCCCAACAAGAGTGAGCTGAAGTGAACTATAAGCTTTCCAATGACCAGGAACTGGCAGTTTACTAGTTCCTTGATCACCTATATAGTGTCAGTACAAGGGCTTATCTTCAAATAGTTTCAGGCTATATAAATGTTGTCCTGAAATATATGCATTCAGGTTCTGAACCTGCCCCTGTTAGCAATTATTGCACTCAATGGTTTCTCAACTGTCATCTACAATATTTTATTTGCAAATAACTCACAATTGATGTTGATTGGAAAAATACCAACCAACTAGGTACCATTAGAGCTTGTTTTAAAAAATATCTCACTAGGTACTAGGAGCACAATATTCAGGATTGTGACCAGTACAACTTTGATGAAACTGGTTTTCATATTAACATTGGTCACAACTAATAGATCATTACCCAAGATCCTATTTGGTAGTCATACTTCAGTATCTCCATCAATCATGAGCTAGTTAGTGTATGTGAGATAATTAGTGGAGATAGAGTTGTCATACCTCTAATAGTTATCATTCCCAGTATCATCCACAAAGAATCATGGTATATAACTACTCAAATCCCAGATGATTACCTTATAGGCACCTCTGAGACAGGCTACAACAATAATGAGTTGACCATAAAGTGGCTTGTCTACTTTGAGTATTTCTCCACTACTCAGCTAATGAGAGATTATCTCCTTTTACTTCTTGATAGTTTTGGATCTCACTACATCAAGCAGTTTCTTGATTACTGCAATCAGTACAAGATTGTTATATTCTACCTTCTACCTTATTCAAGCTATCTACTTTAACTATTAGATATTATTGTCTCTCAGTCCTATATGCACTACCATGCTGAGACTATTGAAGTAGCTACACAGACCAGTTGCAGTAACTTTGATAAATCTGAGTTTTTGAATACAGTTAATATCATTCATCAGTAAATTTTCAAGTCTTCAACAATTCAATCAGCATTCTGTACTATAGAGCTGATCTCTTATAATCCTGATATTATTATTTCAAAACTTTGAGAGGCAGCTGTTACTCATTATCTGCTATTACAACCACCATCTGAATCTGTCTCTGGTATCACTCTAATAATTGTCAGCCTTAAAACTATGAGTAAAGAATTACTAGATAAAGTAAAAAAGATATCTTTAAGCTTCCAAAATAACTTGAAGCTTGTACTACCAGGTGGGTTAGCTCTTACACAATCAGGTGCATTGGCTATAGAATACATGGATTATATATGAGCTACTGAGGAGGCAAAGAATATAAGATGAAGACCTCAGAGCAGAAGGTAGACCCAAAAGGTGAGAGTGATATATGCCTTTGAAGCATGTCAAATAGCTAAAAAAAAGGAGAATGCTAAAGTAGAAAAGGTAGAGAAACAGCTTTGAAGGTCTCAAAATGCTAAAAAGAAAGCAAAGTAAGAAAAGCATAAACTATTCCTTGATGAGATCAAGACACAAACAGGCAATGGCTAGGTGTACTATTCAAGCATATAAAAAGAAAGTATCCTGGTTTATTGTTCAGAGAATTAAACAACAAGTAAGGTGGTAGAAATAAATATATAATAGAATACTATAGTTCCAGAAGACTAGGGGTGGGACCACTTTTCTTACCAAAAGTGTGATAGTTTTGGATGTAACAGTTACCATAATGCTTGCATTTAGGCTTAGTAATACCTATTAATAATAATTGAATAGATTATGCTAATAAGTTAAAAACAGGATTTCATCAAAAAAATAACATGTTAAATATTGTCAGTTAAAATGAATGGGTATAAGTTAAGAGTGAAATGAAAAAGTATAAAATTATAGATAATAGAATTGTTAAAAATCATTATAATTAATAAAAGAAACAATTATTAGGTGACACACAGATCAGACTTAGCAATATGCCAATGTAAGCTATATTGTATAAATACATGTTTCTTAAAGTCATCAGAGCCATACACTAGTCTATTTTGATATACATCTATCATTTGTAATACTCTCTGATAATATTTGAAAATCAAGCGATTAGAAACCTAAGTAAGTACTTTGGGAACTATACAAATCAAGGCCAGAAAGGTATATTCACAATGTATTTATATATATAACTTTTCTCAACCCTTAAAGTACTCAATAAAGTTGAGTTTGCAGTGATATACCAGATAAAAAATAACCAAATAGCCAGCTACCTCAATAGTCTCCTGTAGTTCTCCTTTTTGTGCTTGAAAGTCTGGCTGAGATGTTAAAAGAGCATGGGTATAACATGATGCATTGCTAGTATATTTGCATGTTAGATTAAGCTTTATAGTTCCTAGACTATTACTGGGAATAGAATACTGGGTAAGAAACTTGCACCTGTTGGGCCATAAACTGTATTCCTCTTGAACAATCTTGAATCTTTTCAAGTACCCATCCAGTAACAGCATAGACTATTTTTGAATCTGTCTTTGATTGCTACTACTGACAAACCATCCATCTCTTATTGGGACTATATTTTTCCAACTAGGTATAAAGTTCATATTTCCAGTTCAAAGTGTATCTACTGTATATCTTTGGTGACTTTTAGCATTATCAAATATGAATAATACTTGACAGTCAGGAAATGATTTCTCAAAAGCAGGAATAGCTTTTGTTGTAACCTGTTCTAGTATGAGTTCACTAGTCTACTATGTACTATCACTACCACACTTTTGTATCTCACATACCTCTCCTCCACTAAGTCATCCAATAGGTATCAGGAAGTCTAAAATGTGTAATGCTTACCCATAACCTTTTTTTATGTAAAAGGCTATTATCTTCATAGATCTAAATACATCTTCTTCCATTATTTGAGTTAAAGGTTGACTTGTTATGTATAACAAAAATAATTAGTTTCATTCCTGGCTTCAACTCTTTATGGATTTATTGTAAGTTCTCATCCTACTCCACCATTCTTAACTTATAAGTTTCTATCTGGAAAAGAAAGATATTTTGTCAGTAATCTTTTATATCAGAGCATTAATGTCTATCTTTATAGATAACTTTATGTACTTCTTTCCACTTCCATCCTAGTTTAAAAAGCTAGGTATGAGCTGAACAACTAGATAGTACTTTCTTGATACTATATTGTTTTATACCATCAGGTGTATATAATTGATTATGTGTTGCATTATTGTTTTCTGAACTGGCATATATCTTTTGCCAATAATTCATAATTGTACAGGTGAGACCTGAAGAATTCATTGCTGTAGAGAGAATAAATTAACTCAAGCTGAACTCTAACTTTAACATGATTCTTGATTTAACTAGATGATTTTGAATAAACATACCCTTACCAACCTGTGATATATATTCTTTCATAGCTAATATTGTTCCCTCATCTGACAACCAGCTAACTACCTTGGAGTGTCTTCCTTGTCTTGGAGTTAGTTTTTAGCCATACTTAATATAGTTGCCTTCCTGTCTCAAGATTCATCCTGTGACTGATTTGGACCAGCCTGCAGTATTTGCTACCTGTAATGCAAGCCCCTTCCTTGATATATATAGTGTAATAGGATCAGTTGAATATCATGTCAGCTCTAGCTTATACCAGGATCTCTCAGCCTTTAGTTGTAATTTGATAAAGGAATATAACTAGATATTCTAATCTAGCTGAAGGCCAAAATAGTACTTGGAGTACATCTTTGCTTGGTGCTTAACTTGTTTTCTAAGGGAATTAAATGTGAACTCCAAAATCTGTATTTTAAACTACTTTAAATCACTACTAAGTCTTGGTCAGCTGGTATATGCTTGCTTCCTTTGGCTTTACTGATCATTCCTGGTTGTGATTTGAGTTGAATCCTGAGTTAGAATTAGCATACTGAATATCTACATATAAAAGGTTACTTATCTAACCTCTTGTATAACTGTTGTCTCTTGATCCAGTAAATCTTGCTTCCTAGCTCTCATTTCTAGAGTATTCTTCAGATGAAGCTCTTGTTTCTTAGTATAATATCTTTGTTATTAACTCTCAACTATCTATATCATGCAACAGGTAATGATATAGTCTCAGTCATACTGATTCTTATACTTCATACAAGTATATATTGTATTACTCACCAACTGCCTAACAGTCCAAATGTACAATGTACAGTAGTGCCTATAAGTCTCAAGTCTTCAAAGGTACTTAGGTATTGGAGAAGCATAAAAGTATTCTATTTGTAAAGTATATAGATAGGAAATAACTTAGGTGGTTGCCTGAAGAACTAACAACTTGGGAGAAACTCCCTCCTTATATAGTTGCCTTCCCACAAACTCTAACCCCTATGACTAACAATCATCAGTCATGTAAAACCATTATGACTCAACTAAGTCATAAGTATGAAATCCCATATGACTCATAACTATGAGTGATATGATAACTAACCAATCAACTAACTTGTATGATTTACAATTGTGAGTTATTTTATAAATACATCATATGACTCACAACTATGAGTCATTTAAATAAACTAACTACTAATAACTATGACACACAAGTACACAGTCATGTGAAACTCTATGACTCCTAACTATGAATTATAGTGCGAGATCCTAATCTGCCTTGCTGATTAGCCTTACTAATATCATATGACTCATATACCTATGAGTTATGTGAAACCTTATCCTTGCTTAATATTTCCCCAAGTAGTACTCCAACTAGTTGGTTTGTAACATTTGTGCCTTTTCATGACCCTTCAATGGTACATATTTTTTTAATTCCACTTTGTGCACACTCTCTTTGCTGATACTTCTGTGTCCATTTATGGGAAGGAAAATGTTTATTCTCTTGTACTTATGGAATTATCATGGGAGGAACATTAAGGGGCTAATTTTGTAGTTGTTTTCTTTCTCTCTACTATTATACACTTTCAGTACTTGAAAGTGGGGCTTTCTTGGGACCTGGTACAGGAGGGTAGTGTTTTGCTCAATGTTGTTGGACTTGTTCCTGATTTGCCACAAGTCTCTTTTCATTTTTCGCCTCTTCAGCTGACTTCTCAGATTCCATTTTCCTGTAAATATAAGTCTCATTAATATGGTAAATAACTCTTCAGGAAAAATCAAATTTACTGGAGATTTACCTGCTTTCAGCTTATCCTTTCCTGATAAATTGATTTTGCCTGGTGTGCTGGTGGGAGAAGGTATAGTACTTGGTTATACCAAATATATTTCATTATACAATATATCACAGTATCAAGATACTAGAAGTAGGGTAACTGAATACTAGTTTGTGTTTTTTTACTATTCTTTTTTTGCTTTTCTTGACAAAAAAATAATAGGTTTGACAAACAATAGGTTTGACTAAGCATTAAATCCAGCATTACAGTAACCGTTACATCCAAAACTGTCACATTTGGTGAGAAAAGTGGTCCCATCTCTAGTCTTCCGGAACCACACTTTAAAATATTATGTCACGCTACAAAGCTATGTTCTGTGTTAAGCCACAAAGTGATGTTGAGCCACAAAGTTACGTTGAGCTGTCAGGCACTCCGTAGGAGTGCCCCCAGTTGTGAACCTGCGGGGGTTGCGGCCGCACGCCGCAACCTTGGCACGAGTACTCGTAATTTTCTGATGTTTGCAAACACAAAAAATCGGGCGGAGCCTCAAGATTTTGGTGGTATGTGATAGCAGCTGTGTTCGCAAACGTCAGAAAATTACGAGTGGGAATCCCACAACACAGAACTCTGACAAGTTTCGAAACTTATTTTCAACCTACATTTCTCTCTTATAATCGCCCTCAGTAATGGATATTCAATCCTCAGTCCCACAGGCCAATCACTTCGACGCGAATTCAGTTGACTCTTTTAGACTCGAGTCAAAGTATGATGGAAATGCTAAAACGTACGACGAATATCCACCGGGACAGGCTGTGGAAAAATGGGCCGTGGACGAGTTTCTCGGGCGTGGAGGATTCAGTGTTGTTCATAAGCACGTGCAAGAAGGGACGGGTCGGGTACGGGCGGTCAAAAATATCCAGAAGAGCAGGTACCCATTTCACGCTCGGGAGTTTAATATTATGGTCATCTTGAGCAAGGTTAGAATTCTTGATTTCTCTTTAAGCAGGTTAACTCATCATCATTGATTGCCTTAGTCCGAGCATCGATCTCTGTTTGTGGAACTTTTAGGGTGGTTTGAAAATAAAGACCGGCTCTTTATCGCCATGGAATATCTTGAGCAAGGAGATCTTCGGAAGCATCTAGATAAACCATTAGCGGAGGAGGTTGTGCAAAAAATCACCAAGCAAGTGCTCAATGGTTTACAAGTGATGCATGGGAATAATATTGCCCATCGGGACCTAAAACCAGAGGTATTTCTCTCCTCGCGGTGATGGTTAGCGCATCTCAGGGCAGAAATTGGACTGATAAGTGCACAATTACAGAACATATTCGTTGTTTCCATGTCCCCTGTCTGGGTGAAACTTGGAGACTTTGGAACATCAAAACGTGTTCACGGCGATACTGCTTTTCGGAGCCAAGTTTACACTGATTGTTATGTCGCACCAGAGGTTCTCGGCCTTGATCCTAACGCCGAAAGCTCGGTCTACACGAATGCGGTTGATATATGGGCCCTCGGATGTGTTGTGTATGAGCTTTTGACAGGAGAAAAATTGTTTAGTACACTTGGACAAATCACAAAATATTACTACAAGGAGGCTTTCCCGGAACAGAAATTGAGCAAGCTGACTACACTAACAAGCGATGCAGTGAAGTCCTTTATCCAGCGCCTTGTGGTTCTAAATTCAAACGGACGCCCGAGTGCAGCGGAGGCAGCAGGTGATATATGGCTAGAATATGTGAGAGACTGTCCTGAACTAAGTCGCTTTAACATCCCATTGACCGAGATCCACGAACCGTAGCATGATCAGAGGCTCCCTCCTAGGCTCCCTAATTCACTAGCTAGGCAGCTATCCCAGTTCTGTACCCCAACATTCATCAGTACCGGTATGCTCACCCCGTGTGCTAATTATTCGCGGTTGAAGCTGATAATGATAAGTCCTCCATATAAACCACCCAACGAGCAACGCGAACAAGGGGATGGATTGGGCTTAGAAACAGGGTCTTGGGGTGGGGCGGCAAAAGAACTCTATACTCGTACTCCGTTTTGTAACACTGGAAATAACAACCAGCTTGTCTTTCCCTATGGTTTATCCCTTCGTTTGATCTCGTTGCCTCGTACTATTTTAGAGCGTTATACTGGAGAAGGAAATGTCTTCAACTTCTTTACCAGACTCCGAGGAAGTCGCAAAAATCTATATTCCTTTTGTAGCCTGTGACTTGTGTTATATCATACTAATTTCTCTCCCACACTCGCCGATCCGCGATTCTACTTCGGTGATGGTTTTTATGCTAAAAGGCTGTGAAATCCGGGAACAAAGGAAGGGATCCGGGGGTTTACCTCCCGGCACTATCCCAGAACCTAGTAGTGGAGCCTGAGATCTTCCGCATTTCATGAATTCAGTCATAATAATAATGATAAAAAAGAATTTAAACCCCCAAAAACAGAGTACACAAGTGAAATGAATACCACAGTGGAGAAAACATTCAAGCCCTGTTTGGCTGGCAACGAGCACTGTGTAAGCTGTTTCCTACTTATACGGAATTGCTTGTTGCACATGCTGTATTGACAGAATTTACTTTTTATTATTATTATTATTACCGTAAGAACTCGAATAATCGGACCATGTGCTATGTAGTCCAAAATTTCCTCCTCTGGAAAAGGGGCGAAAAACACACCAAAAAACCTGCTTTCCGAGACAAATAAAAAAGAAAAAAAAGCCAAACCTTACTAGGAGAGGCAACTCCAACGTCCTAGCACATGGTCCGATTATTCGAGTTCTTACGGTATTATTATTATTATTATTATTATTATTATTATATAATAGCTCAACTTGTAGCCTCCTAATGCAATTCTTTTTTGATAACAATAACCACAACAATATGAGCTCGATGTGCTATCAGGGTATAAATTATTATTTTTTTTTCAATTTCAGACACTCTGATTCACGCTATAGCAAAATATGAAATTTCAAGAAAACCAGCCTTTGTTTTATATTTTTACACGGGGGGTGTGCCGGACAGGGCCATAAGTTTTTGAAAATGTGAACAAGACTTCTGCTCTGAGTTAAAGTCTCAAAGTTAATCTTCTGGGTCAAATAATGACAACTTTGGCCGTATTCCATAATCCATGAGGAGTACGACTGTGTACCTGTCACAGTGACCAGTCACTGGATTGATGATGCTCCCGTTTTGGTAGCGACGCACTAAAAATAACGCAGCTTCAATCCGACGACTTGAGTATCGTATGGTAGGGTGTCCAGCCATCCGCGAGAATGTCTGGGATTCTCTATAAAAGTTAGAGCCTTGTGCTGACGGTTAGGCTGAGACTGAGTAACAGTGGGACCGCCGACGTGCATCATTTGACAGTGGACTCAATGTCCGTAGGTAACATATTGTTTTCTCTACATGAAAAAAAAAACCTTTCCCGCGACCTTTCCTTCCTCATTCTTTGCTAAAGGTACGGGGAGGCTCCGTCTTCTTTTCTATCCCTCGGTCAGTCTTACCATGTCATTCCCTCTGGGTAACGTATTATAACAAGAGTCAGGATAAGATAGGTCAGACCATATTCCTGATTCCAACATGGCATCATAGAAGAGAACTTGAAGAGGAGAGTAGCTTGAACCACCAAAGAGGAATAATTGACATAATGCTGACACCGTAGGAAAAACATGGAAAAGAAGCAGAGTTGGAGACAATTTTAAACGAGTGATGTACTCGGGTGTGTCTGTAAAAATCGGAAAATTATGTCTGTCGATCTCCTACAAATCTCTATAGAGACAAGGGTTATGTTTTCCGATTTTTATAGACACACGCGAGTAAAATAAAAAGAAAGGGACACTAACAATGACGGACAAGAAGATTCAATCATTGACCAACAAGTAGCGAGGAGGAAGGCAGTGAACTTGCTTATAACTGCTGTGAATCAAGGGGCGCTCGCTAAGGCTTGGCTGAAATGCATTTTTTTGCTAGAATTAAAAAAAAACGCTTGAAATATGCTACGAATTATTCACCCCTGCCTCACCTCTCCATGACCCCTAACATATCGTGTTAGAGTCAGCCCATGACTTAACTCTGAAAGGGTTAGACTTACCGCATCCCCACCAAGGTCATGTCTTACTCCGTAGTGCCCCGGACAAGAACAGAAATATCCACAAAGTACTGTACAGTGAGCATTAAATCACCTTCTCAATGACCTGGCTGGCGGAGGAGGAGTTTATCGAATTCGCGTGTCACGGCACCCCCAGTTACTCCTGTCTGATGATGTGGACCTCATGGGTTTTTGTGGTTGTGAATAGGAATAGATCTGGGTTCGCTCAAGTAACACGTGGATTCGGCATGTTAAGTGATTCCCATTTCTCAACATGCATGCTCCTTGCCAGTTTCGAGTGAGAAATGAGAATAACTATTTCCACTTCTCCACCCGAGTGCTCTCACCACCAGCGACCATCTAACTTACCCTTAGGTTAGGAAACTCCACACAAGATTACCAGAGTTGGCCAATCGGTTGCATGGTGGCGAGAGCGTGGTTTGAATGCGGTATCCCCTTCATTTTGGCTCCTTGAGTTTTGTAACGTCGCACCGCCTATATTGACAAACTCCCTCCACAGTCCTATCTGCCTTAGCTTATCTTTGATACGATAGGAAAATTCCCTGTGTAGCACCCCACGAAGCTGCCCTGGTGTCAGCTTGAGAATTAATGTAATGGCGTCCTTGAGGTACATGAAGGGAAGTGATTTGTAGCGGGTTTCCCAATACCGCGTATTTTTGTAAGCTGCTCTTGCGTGATCGGGCAAAACACCATGTACTGGCCTACGTTTCCCAGCTGTAGCTCATTGGTTTGCTCTTCTATGTCCTTCAAGGATGAGGCAGGGCTACGATATGGCTAACGTACTACTCCTTCTAGCCCCTCTGAGGTAATACTCCATGTCGACTAATGTACTATACTCATGGAAGGGATCTCAGAGGTAGAGGGTGTTACATAATGCCGGCTTTAGGAGAGGGCATAGCTGCCATTAATGATAGCGATCAATGCGAGCAATAGAAAAATAAGATGTAGCTTCGGTGGAGACAGTATCAGAGGCATGAGATTGTTGGTAACTTACCGTATTTTTGTATCGTTGGGGGCCGCAGTGGGGAAGGTAGAATAGAAATAGGCGTGGCTACTTGGTCAGTTTATCGGATAAATTGATCACCAACGATTAGGTGGAGTCACCTGGTATTGTTCAAACACACATAAGTCCCACTGTGCTCGACTTGGCCCTGTACTGTACGAAAACATATCACCTAGCACTTGGTGAGCAAAATAACCCGGTTGCCAAGACGACATCACATATGATTTTGCTATTATAGCAAAAATCATAGAGGGGCAACCGCATTATTTTGCTCGCCCCAAGTACCGTTTTTTATTTTTCGGTTTTCGCTTGTGGTGGAGCCATGACATTATGAGAGGAAAGTCTCACTAATCTGCAGAGGTTTCGGGGAACCGAACCAAGACCCAATCTCAGTGTCATGAACAGTATCATCCACCAGTTTATTGCTCCGAATAACCTCACGGCGATGAGGGGGTAAAAGGCAAAAATTATATAGGAAAGGTTAATCATTTGTTTCCTACTGGTAGTACTTATTTCGGCTTCAGCCCGTGGTAGGGCTGCGACCATCCTATTGAATTCGTGTTTGTGAGTACAACACCCATGGCGGTTATGTCACTAGCTATCTCGGCGTCGGGTCGTGTCGTCACGTTTTGTTTTTTTTAAGCTTAAAAGAGGATCAGGGATCAGCAGATAAGTACAGTCGAGAGAAGAGTAAGATATGGTACGGTAAATCATTGGGCGCAGATGGCATTTGGGTTTTTGCGATCGTGGATGAGTTGGGTAACGGTAGAACTTGAAGACTTCTCATTCTTCCTACACAATTACCCTAACGCCCAAGACCGCTGAAGCGATATACGAGGCGATCTGCAAAATTCCCTGACAACCTCTATCTCCACAACTACGCCAACTGCTTTGTATTGTTAATACCTCAACAACCACAAGATATCATGAGGTAAAAAATTGCCTATATTGTTAATTAGAAATTGAAAGGTAGTATACAGTGATTTAAAAAAATCTTAAAATTCAGTTTGCATCCCTTTCCGATCCTTAACTTGCTGAAGCCTGTAAGACATACTATCTATATACTTATTCCAATCCTTGGGTATCAATTTATCCCACTCCTCCTTAATTGCCTTTGTCATACTCTCTATTGTTCCTGGAAACACTGCTCGTGCTTTGATTCTCTATTTCAAGATCTCCCTAACATTTTCTGGTAGACGTCCTGAGCAAGTATGGTTGCGCCGAGCTCGAGCGACGTGTTTTGGACCATAAATTTACTGTTGGGCGAGGAACACCAGTTTGACATGAGGCTTCTGCTTCTGAAACACCTATCTCTAATAAAGTAAGGACTCTTACTCTTGTAAGAGTAGTCCATTCACCCTTTGGACCATTGCATGTGATGGTACTATTATGGGTTGTAGATAATCCCGAGAGTATTAGTTAGTGGAACATATATAGTTGGTACCCTAAGCCTGTATGGTATGTGGGAGTAACATAGATGGCATAGATAGCATAGGTTTATGGGGGAGCTAGGGTGTGTGACCATTTGTGGGCTAGGACTGGGTGTGGTGGTTACTACCAGTCCATCCTACCTATTTAAGTCTCTCCTCCGTCGATAGAACAATACAACAAACACACACACTTCTCTCCGTCCAGTCCGCATACACATCTAGACGTCCACTCTACACCACCATCAGCATGGTGGTGTAGAAGACATTTTGGTAGAGATGGTTTTGGTGTGGATATCGGTCGCGATAGTAGGGTGTCAGCGAATTTCGCTTACACCCTCGTACGAAAGCTGGACATTAGCATCTTGCCGAAGACGGCTATAGTAGAGAAAAGTCTTTTCTTTAACAGGAGTATGGTATTTGGGGTAACCAATTTGGCCGGGCTGTTAAGCATGAATTGTGAGAGAAAAAATTGCAGTTGTATGGGGGCTTGGTGACTAGAGCGATTTGCTCACCCAAGTACGAGTATACCCAGCCCGTTAGGGCTACAGGTGGTTATCCTTTCCGATCATCTTGAGAGCTGCCTGGAAAGAAAAAGTTATTGGGGCTGATAAGCCTTGAAAAAGGAATAATTATGCAAGCAAGAGTAATACCATTGTGATACCCCTGGTTATAATCCTTTTGTCCAAACACAGGGCGCTCAATCGCCCCAATCATGTTCTTCGAGAGGCGCCATAAGCCAACATGTCAGCTGGCAGCGAAGTAGGAATTCCAAAACACAAAACTCTAACAAGTTTATAAATTTATTGTCGATCTACATTTTTCTCTTATAACCGCCTTCAGCAATGGATGTTCAATTCTCGGTCGCACCGACGAATCACTTCGACGCGGGTTCGGTTGACCCCTTTAGACTCGTATCAGAGTATGATGGAAAGGCTAAAAAGTACGACGAATATCCACCGGGACAGGCGGTGGAAAAATGGACCGTGGACGAGTTTCTCGGGAGTGGAGGATACAGTGTTGTTCATAAGCACGTGCTAGAAGGGACGGATCGAGTACGGGCAGTCAAAAATATCCGGAAGAGCGGGTATAAATTTCACGCTCGGGAGTTTAATATTATGGCCATCTTGAGCAAGGTTAGAATTCTTGATTTCTCTTTAAACAGATTATCAACTCATCATCATCGATTGGCTTAGTCCGAGCACCAATCTCTGTTTGTGGAACTTTTAGGGTGGTTTGAAAATAATGACTGGCTCTTTATCGCCATGGAATATCTTGAGCACGGAGATCTTCGGAAGAATCTAGATAAACCCTTAGCTGAGGAGGTTGTACAAAAAATCACCAAGCAAGTGCTCAATGGTTTACAAGTGATGCATGAGAATAATATTGCCCATCGGGACCTAAAACCACAGGTATTTCTCTCCTCGCGGTGATGGTTAGCACATCTCAGGGCAGAAATGGGACTGATGAGTGCACAATTACAGAACATATTCGTTGTTTCCATGTCCCCTGTCTGGGTGAAACTTGGAGACTTTGGAATATCAAAACTTGTTCTCAGCAATACCGCTTTTCGGAGCAAAGTTGGCACTGATTGTTATGCCGCACCAGAGGTTATCGGCCTTGATACTGATGCCGAAAGCTCGGACTACACGAATGCAGTTGATATCTGGGCGCTCGGATGTGTTGTTTATGAGCTTTTGACAGGAGAAAAATTGTTTCGTACACTTGGAGACACCTCGGAGTATTTCTGGACGAAGGCTTTCCCGGCACAGAAATTGAGCAAGTTGACTGCACCAACAAGCGATGCAGTAAAGTCTTTTATCCGGCGCCTTGTAGTTCTAAATCCAAACGGACGCCCGAGTGCCGTAGAGGCAGCAGGTGATATATGGCTAGAACATGTGAGAGACTGTCCTGAACCAAGTCGCTTTAACATCCCATTGACTGAGATCCGCTAACCGCAGCATGATCAGAGGCTTGGTCCTAATCCCTCTAATTAACTAAATAGGCAGCTATTCCCAGTGCTATACCCAATCATTCATCAGTACCGGTATGCTCATCCCGTCTGCTAATTATTCGCGGTTGAAGCTGATAATGATAAGTCCTCCATATAAACCACCCAACCAGCAACACGAACAAGGGGACGGATTGGGCTTAGAAACAGGGTTTTTTTTGGGGGGGAGGGGGGACAAAAGAACTTATACTAGCACTCTTTCCCTATGGTTTATCCCTTCGTTTGATCTCGTTGTCTTGTACTATTTAGAGCGTTATACTAGAGAAGGAAATGTCTTCAACTTCCTTACCAGACTCCGAGGAAGTCGCAAAAATCTATATTCCTTTTGTAGCCTGTGTCTTGTGTTATACTCATCTCTCCCCCACCCTCGCCGATCCGCGATTCTACTTCGGTAATAGTTTTTATGCTAAAAGGCTGTGAAATCCGGGAACAAAGGGATCCGGGGGTTTACCTCCCGGCACTATCTCAGAACCTAATAGTTGAGCCTGAGATCTTCCGCATTTCATGAATGCAGGCATAATAATAATAAAAAGAGAATTCAAAACCCCAAAAATAGAGTGGACAAGTGAAATGAATACCACAGAGGAAAAAACATTCAGGCCCTGTTTGGCACGCAACAAGTACCGCATAAGTTGTTTCCTCCTTATACGGAATTGTTTGTTGCACATGCCGTATCCCCAGAATTTACTTTTCTTTTATTATTATTATTATAGTAATAATAATAATAATAATAATAATAACAACAATAGTTCAACTTGTAGACTTCCTAATGCAATTCATTTTTGATGACAATAATCACAACAATATGGACTAGATGTGCTATCAGGCTATGATTTCTTTTTTTTTCTCAATTTCAGACACCCTGATTCATGCTGTAGCAAAATACGAAATCTCAAGAAAAAACGGCGTTTGTTTAATATTTTCACACGGCGGTGTGCCGGACAGGGCCATAAGTTTTAAAAATGTGACAAAGGCTTCTACTATGTTTTGTGTCGCTAAGAGCCGCAGTGGGGAAGGTATGTAGAATGGAAGTACGTGTGGCTACTTGGCCAGTTTATCGGATAAATTGACCACCAACGATTATGTGGAGTCACCTGGTATCGTTCAAATACACATAAGTCCCGCCGTGCCCGACTTGGCCCTGTACAAAAATATATCCCCTAGCACTTGTATCATACTTGGGGTGAGCAAAATAACCAGGTTGCCAAGACGACCTCACTTATGATTTTGCTAATAGCAAAAATCATGGAGGGGCAACCAGATTATTTTGCTCGCCCCAAGTACCTTTTTTATTTTTCGGTTTTCCCTCCTGGTGGGGCAATGACATTATGAGAAGAAGGTCACACTAAACTACAAAGCTTTCGGGGAACCAAACCAAGACCCAATCTCAGTGTCATGAACGGTATCACAATCCTCCAGTTTATTGCTCCGAATAACCTCAGGGCGATGAGGGGGGGAAGGGCAAAAATTAGATAGGAAAGGTTAATCATTTGTTTCCTCCTGGTGGTATTCCGGCCTCGGCCCGTGGCAGGGCTGCGACCATCCTATTGAATTCGTGTTTGTGTGTGCAACGCCCATGGCGGTTATGTCACCGGCTATCTTAGCGCCGGTCGGGCCGTCGCGTTTTGTTCTTTAAGCTTAAAAGAGGATCGCGGATCGACGGATCCACACCTCAAATAGTGTGTAGATAAGATCTTAATCTCACGAGAATAGGCAAAGAGAGGTCAAGTCCGCCGTGACCGGGCCAATAAATTAGCAGAGAATATCGATGACCCACGCTCGCCACTCACTACTGGTATTGAACTTCACTACCGAATTAATAACTTAGGGTGTGTGTCGGCTCGAAAACGAACGAAGGGAAAAAGACGGAGGTTTTAGTACGAAAATTCAGTGATAAATAGGAAAGGCAATAAATCTCAACTGTGACCTGGCCAATACATCTTTGAAGATATGTCACAGTATCAGGGGGGCCTTTAGGTTGTTTTGCCGCTTGTACTTTGCATCATACAGGTTAGCAACGCGATTAGTTCAAATGCTTGAAAATGTGCGAAGGGATGCTGTTTAGGGCGTTATACTGGAGAAGGAAATATCTCCCAGTTCCCTACCAGACTCCTCGGAAGTCACAAAACCTAAACCCCTTTTGTAGCCCGTGACTTTTGTCATACTCGTTTCTCTCACACACTTGCTGATCCGTGATTATTCTTTGCTGATGGTTTCTATGCTAAAAAGCCGTGAAATCCGGGAACAAACGAAAGGATATGGACAAGCACCACAAACATTTCCATTCTACCTTCCCCATCCTGGCTCCTAACAACATACAACAACAATGTCGTGGCGTCGATACTGTCTTCATCAAAGCTACATCTCATTCTTCACCCTTATGTTTGTTCCTGAATTTCACCGCTTTTTGACATACAAGCTACCACCAAAGAAGAATCGCAGACCGGGGAGTGTGAGGGAGAAACGAGTATAACATAAGTCATAGGCTACAAAAGGAGTTTAGATTCTGTGACTTCTGAGGAGTTTGGTAAAGAACTTGGAGCCATTTCCTTTTCCGGTATAATCCCCTAAATAGCACAAGACAACGAAATCAAACCAATGGATCGCTCACATCAATAGCTTTCAACAATGGCAGCTGTGCCCTCTCCTGAAGTAGGTGCCTATGCAACACCCTCTACTTCCGAAGCCCCTTCAACGAGCACAATAGTCGACAAAGAGATATATCTCACAGAGGGGCTAGAAGGAGTAGCCCGTCGGCAATATCATAGCCCCCGCCTCATTCTCGAAGGTCATAGAGGAGCAACCTGATGAACTACAGCTAGGAAATGTAGGCCAGTATTTGGTATTTTCCCCAGCCACTTAAGAGCAGCTTACAACTATTGACCGTGACAGTATGTGCGAAACTTGCCACAAATCACTCCGCTTCATGAACCCCAACGACTCAAATACATTAATTGTCAAGCTCATGCTAGGGAAACCTCATGAAATACTATACAGGAGCATTTCCCGGCTTATCACAGTACAGTTTTGGCAGATGGGACTATTGCATGATCTTGGGGATGTCGGTGGTGCGACGTTCCACATCCCGAGCTGCTGAAAAGAAGTGGATGCCGTATTATTTCGCAAATAACGAACGGGGCCGGGCTCGGCGTGCATGAGAACTATGAGATATGAGTGGTTCTTGGCCCCTGGAGAACCCCATCAATCTATCTTAATGTAACCTGGTTGCATCAAGTCGTTGAAACTAACCACTAAAATCTCATAGTTCTCATGCACACCCCGTTCATTATTTGCGAAATAATACGGTACCTCACTGAAGCCTAGCTCTCGCTATCACAAAAATAATTGGCCAACTCTGGCAATCGAGTGTGGAGTTTCCTAATCCCTAACACGCCTAAAGACCGACGGCCACTGGTGGTCTGAGAACTCAGGGGGAGAGGTGAAAATCGTTATTCTCATTTCTCACCCGAAACTGACAAGGAGCATACATTTTGAGAAATGGGAATCTCTAACCGTCCAAAATCCACGTATTACTCCCGCCAACCCAGATCCCTTCATCATCACACCGAAAAAAACCCACGAAGTCACACCATCGGACAGGAGGTCACTGGTGGTGCCATGTCACTCGAATTCGATAAACTCTTCATCCGCCAGCCAGATCCCGGAGAACGTGATTTAATCATCAGTATCGAGGATTCAGTAAAAATTGCTGCTCATGCCTGGCATTTTGTGGATTAAGGGATGTTTTGTGGATTAAGTTCTGGGAGGGAGGGCTGCAATGCGGGTGATATATTTGTTCAAATACGAAATTTAGTGGGAGAATGAAAAAAAACCCCGTATACTATAATCTTGCATTTAATAATAACTGGCTTGGGATGGTGCCGTTTAAATAGTCAACACCCGGGAAACCAAGCCTTTTCACAATTACCAAAGAAATATTGAACATTTAGCCTATCATGCCATATCCTGAGTGCTTAAAAATTCCTGGATTAGGATCCGCCTGGTTCGGTATGTGCCAAAATATTCTATGGTTTGTGCAAGACACTGGAGAAGAGTATGTCTCAGCTTCAGTGATATGGGTACCAAAGTCACTAGGGAGGTTCGAAGTTCTCGGTGCAGTGAAGGTACACAGAATATGGTACAGGTGTGTTTTTTCTGATAATATAGGACCTGGCGTACCTTTTCTCGAGGAGGCACACGATACACTCAGAGGCACAGTACAGCCGTTTCGCTTTCCCGCCTGTTTAACCTAACCAAAAAAGAAAAAACAGAAAAAACACCCCTACCATATCCCGTGTACCTTCGCTGTACCGAGAACTTCAAACCCCCTACTATGGTTTATTTGTGAGGAATTGTAACATATTGGACCCGGAAGTGGATCGGCCGGTAAAGTGAAGTGAACCAGTTAAAACGCAGCAAAAAAAAAAAAAAAAAAAAAAAGAAATTTCAAATTTTCAAAATTTGGAAAGCTCAATTGACATCCAACACTCGGGAGAGAGAAAACTCTGAAGTGCAAGTTACAGAAGTTGATATTCTTGATAGCGCAGTGCTGGTATGTTAAATTCACCTTTCGTTTGACCAAGATTTGAGCATTTGATTCCTTCGAAAAAAACTTCGCAGTGAGAATTTGGACGGAATTCACGTACAAAGTGATCCACTTCTTCGGTCCAATGCGTTACCCAAGCTACGAGTACAGCGGGGGATGAAGCATGAATATCGGAGCCTACCCGGGCATTTTTCACCGGTTTACCACGGCAGTGCGGTTGTACCGTAGAATCTCATGAGGGTCGGAATGGCGCTAGTGAGGATTTTCTTGAAGCTGTCCAATCGTCGCTCTCTATATGTTTAAACTGTGGCGAGTTGGCGGTCTTCATGCTTTAGTTTCTCTTTAGTTCCAATCCGACTTTCATGATATGATACGGTATGGTAAGTGACCTAAGGATCATCACAAAAGTTGGAAGAGACCTCTGGCTTTAAATCCCGATGGGCAATATCCTGAGCATGCATTATTTCTAAGCCCTCAATGAGCTGCTTGGTGATTTTCCCAACAAGCTCCTCCTGTAATGGTTCGCTTAAATGCTTCCGAAGATCCCCTTCCCCAAAATACTCCATGGCGGTATAAATGCGGTCCTCATTCTCAAACCACCCCAAAAATTCCACAAACAGTGATCGATGCTAAGATAAGCGCTAATGATGAAATGTTAACCTCTTTATCCACAGAAGAGAGATTCTAACCTTTGCCAATATCGCCATTATGAGAAACTCCCGGCTGTAGAAAGGGTATTTGCTCTTCTCGATAGTTTTGACCGCCCGTAATTGACCCGTCCGTTCTTGCAGGTGCTTGTGAACAACACTAAAGCCTCCATGACCGAGAGCCTCGCCGACAGTCCACTCTTCCTTCACCCTCCGCCTTGTTCCCGGGGAATGCCTTGTGTGTCGTACATGATTCCCATCGAACTCGGTCTCCAGCCTATAAGACTCGACTATATCTGATTGCAAATCATTCATCCTTCGTGTAGTGGTTAGCTAATTTCATGGACTGGTTTCGCGTAGATGAAGTAAATACGGTACTGAGTGTGATTCTACGAGGCGTGGAGAGCCACTTTGTGCACACTGAATCTACCTCCAACGAGCTGATGGCGCCTATCTCTCAACATGATTTGCCCGCTTTGATAGTGCGGGGTCAGACAAAAGGATTCCTTCAACCAACGGCCTCGCTGCTAAGTTAGGCCCTGTTTGGCACGCCAGAAATACTCAATATTTCTCATTTTTACTCAATATTTCCAATTGTGAAGGTAAAAATATACTATGCTGTGTTTGGCACGTACTGAAATATGTACCATGGTTTTTTTTTTCTATATTTTTTAACAGCAGTATTTCTAATGAACCTGCCACTATTAGGGTACACATTGTTCCTGTACTTTTTTTTTTCTGCATTATTGGGCGAAGCCCAATCATACAGTTTGCCTCCCTCTTCAGATTCCTTCTCGCAGCCAGATTTTGTGGGTTAGGGTTACCGTAATAGTAGAAGGTGGCCAAAAAAAAAGTGAAATCCACTATCACGAATAATCACTCACATTACGTGTGGATTTATTCCGCATTTTTCAAAAATCAAAGTTACCCTGCAATTTGATTGTAAAATATTTCTCTGGAGCGCATTTCCCTTGCCCATTCATGGCGTTCTGCGGCAGGCCTCGTTTCTTCTAGGGTATAATACGGAGAATTAGGACAAAACTGTTTTTTAGTTCCTTTAAGGCCCTGTTTGGCACGCCAGCATATAAAAATATGCCATATTTCCTTGAAATGGTATATATGCCAAAATGAATATATGGCATTTTTTTTCCAGATAGGAGTGTTTGGCACGCATTTCTTTTCTCCATATTTCAGGGTTTGAGGGGCTAAGAATGCAGACGGGGTTAATATAAAGCTGTAAAAACCTAAACATTTGCATGTCACTCACAACGTAAATGAGTGGAAAACTCTGAACAGAGGTCTCTTGGCAACAATAGGAGTTCAAAGGACTCCCTTTAATATATATTTCCCTTCTTGTAACCCTAAAAATTTCACACCTCCCACAAGAAAAAGAAATGGAGAATAAAAATATGGAGCTCCATATAAAAAATGGAGAATTTCTGCGTGTGCCAAACAGACCTCCATATTTTTATATTTATATGGAGGTAAAGATGCTATATTTGTTGGAAATATACCAGCATCATTTTTGCTGCGTGCCAAACAGGACCTAAGTCTTTTTGACCTCTAAATCAGTCCATTCCTTTTTCCAAATCAAATCCTATGACTTTCCACTGTGTATCTATCTATTATATCCTGAAAGATAGTCCACCCAGCCAGCTGGGAAAAAAAATACTTTGGATGTGCCAAACGCCAGTATTTCCGGAAGTATGAGTATTTTTATACTAAAGTATGCTCTATTTTCAGGAAATACTGAGTATTTTTTTTTTTTACAGTGGCATGCCAAAGAAGGCCTTAACTGATTCATTACACGGTCTGAACCACTTCCCGGTCCAATACAAGTACGTTATTCGAAAATTGCAGAACCTAGTTTTACTAGTCACGATCATAAGCTCCACCACTCAACTTTCAAGCTCCCGGAACACCGCGAGCCCGCCCCGGTTCGGTTTGTCATATTCTTTCAAAATACCACCGCCTTCTCCGTTGCAGCCTTGTTGAACCAGCACTGGAGTATGATACTAGTTTTTTTTTTTGTTAAGTCCGTAGAGAGTATGATACGAGTTATTTGTATATTATTATACTATTGGAAGAAGCAAAAAAAAACTCTGCGCACGCCAAGCCTTCATTCCATCCTCGATCCCTTCACATCCACAGTAGGAGGCTAAAATAGGTAGACCACTGTACAGTGCCATACCGTACCACGTCGACAAGTAATCCTACGGCAAAAAAAAAAAAACAATACTACGATTGCTTTGCAGTGAAAGTTGAGTTGAATCTGCGATTGGTTATTTTATCATGTTACTGGTTCTTTTATTTTCCTTTTTGTCTCTAGAGGCTCCGATTTAATACAATGCGTACATTACACTTCCGGCTGAGATGAAGATACAATACATTTTCCGCTGGAGGTCGAAAAACTCCTGGCTAACATTCAATTACATCATAATATGGAGCTTGATTTCCTGAACAAAGTGGGGGATGAGTAGAGCATCGTCAGCGACGTGCGCAATGATACTGAGTTGCCCAAAAAAGGTCAACGTTCTGTGGTAGCCTACTCGAGCACCTTTCCGTGTTTAGATTCAAAGCCAAGACAAGCGAGCCAACTAGGGCGCCGATAGATGAAACGCGCCAACTCGCCACACCTTAAATCGACAACAAGAGACGCTCAATAGGGAAATCTACCGTATGGGATTCCTTCCGGACTTATCTCCTTATCGCTAACATTGATTTTACTGGATTGTGCAATATTGTGACATAAATTAGAGCCATCTCGGGTGTGTCATACCATGACTATACGATCGTACAAGGCGAAGACTGTGTTCATGCGCAGCCTACTCGAACGATTGAACTGCTGCTCTGAAAGAAAGGGATCTGGCTCGCTGAAAGTATAAAGAGTTTTAACTTTGTGACTTATTTCAGCAACGAAACGAAATCTCCTGCTGTCATATTAGACAATGATCCAGTACGCTAAAAATGACTTATTGTGATTACCATAGCAGAGGATAATAATAATAATGGGTTTAGCGATTCTGTGTTCCTTTCTAAAAGCTCTCCCAAAATGAAAAGGCAAGCTTCATAAAAATACATGGCTTGCGATGTGTTTTACTAGCCTAAGAGCAATAGACTTAATAGCCAGTTCCCCTCCTATTTCGCGGCGCTCATAGTCGGTAAAAGCAAGTGTGACGCGAAGAGAAATATGTTAACTATCTTGACAATGTAGTAAAAAAAAAAATGATAAATAAGTTAGATTATTTCAAACAAACTCTACACAATCAGCATTGTCGTTAAAAAGGCAAGGAAAAATATTCAGGTTGTGGATATTAAGACAAGAGGAGCACTCTACGACTGGTTTATTGATGCTCGCAAGGCGGGGAAGGAAAGAGAGAAAGAAAGCAGTCAAGAATATCCAAACTCAAGGTGGGATTATTCCTGCGAATTATCGACACCAATTCCAGAGCTGAAAACAATTCTACTATTATACCAAAAATCTTGATTCTGATTCTTCATACATGTTTCTTGCTACGCTGTCAAGCTAGTTAACATATATTTCTCTTCGCGTCACACTTACTTTTACCGACTATGAGCGACGCGGAGTGGGAAGGGAATCGGCTATTAATTGTTGAGTTGAGGTGGGATTCCTCGAATATTCCCTCTGGGGAAAGAATTTACCAACCATAGGTTTGTTAGCTATCATAGATAGCCTCAATGTACGGTATGATACCATGTTTATGTTACGTAGTTGGTGTGGATTAGGTTTGGGTTTGGTTTGGGATAACCCTCAGGACTGTTGGTGGTTGCCATGTACGGTTGTTACTTAGTTAGCTTTTCTCTCCTGTCGGTAACATCAATGAATACACATTCCCCATCCAACAAGGTTTTGGGCCATTATTACGGGGTTCAAATTTCCAAACAGCCATGGTTCGGCGCGATGCTAAACACCTCACAACTTCCAAAGATACGAGATTACTCCAAACTGCGGGCTTCCACGCTCAAGATTGGGGTTTAACATTACAGTCTTCGGATAGGTCGATTGTTGTGATAGTCGCTTTAGACTGCCGAGCAACCGCTAACCACAGTCCCCACAACTTCGTTTTTTATTCATAGATCGAAGGTTCGCCTATGATGTGTTGTGCAAACACCAGTATTAGTATCAAACTATGCATGAAATTCTTATACGAGGAGACAAGTATGAATTGGCTTTTGATCGATTCCAAAGCCATCTAACTCCAATGCTCACCGAACTTACAACACAGGTTTGCAGAATGATGCACTACCTTTAGGCATGCTCAGTCCCCACATAAACTATATCTGGGAGTTATTTGCTAATCAGAAGCAAATAAATAAAAAGAAAAGAAAAGAAAAACTGTAATTAGATCCTATAATGCCGTACTTGAGGAAATACGACACAAACAGTGGTGTTTTAAAACCACGCGCAAATGCATACGTAACGACAAGCTCTCTCAGCCAACCCGTATGATAAGTGCGATCAGTAGTAACGAAATCTCCACCAGGCTTGATTAAGATAAAAAAAACAACGAACAAATGCGGAAGAGCGTGGAGAAAGAATACTGGTTCTTTTGTTGTCAAAATTCACTTGCGACCCTGTACGGTACCATGTACTATACCGAGTGCATCTAGTTGCTGTTTTGCGAACTGGTCCCGTAGGGTACAACAGAATATAGCTTTCACCACCTTTCACTATTATGCATAATGGATAAGAGGCAGAGATAGACTAAAATTCTACTCAAACTTATGCCGGTAGCTTTTGCATCGTCACAAGAAAGATTTCAGAAACCATAGCTGCAGTAAAGGTTCCCTATAGGCTCCATAAATTTTATGATTCACTGGTCCAATGGCAGCTACTTCAGAAGGATAAGCACTCGGATATAAATATAGGCCAAACTTCTTGCTCCTAGAGTAAGAGCCAGATCCACTCCCTGAATTTCTATAGCATTAAAATCATTCCTCCCATAACACCGAAGCAGACTTTAAACCTCAAGACCACAAGATACGACACCTAAACACCATCTTTGAATGAATCGCGAGTCATCAGCACCCAGCTTCGGTCAACCACGCTCTGATACTCCAGATACAGACGACGAACTAGAGGGAACGTTCCCAAGGATGTCATCACCACAATCAGGCACACCACAGTCCAGTCATCCCCAGATGCCCGACAATCCCCAAGTGCCCATTAACCCACAAATGTCCGGCTACTCCCAAATGCCAGGAAATACACAAACGTCCAACTCTTCTCAAATGCACGGCAATCCCCCAATGTCCGGATATCCGCAAATGCAGGGCTACCCACAAATGTTCGGCTTCCCACAAATGTCCGGCTACCCACAAATGCACGGCAATCCTCAAATGCTCAACAATCCGGCCTTGTATGGTTATCCTCAAATGCAAAATAACCCACATGTGTCAGGTTACCCTCAAATGCATGGAAATCCACAGTGGTCTGGTTATCCGCAAATGTCTGGCTACCCACCAGCACATGGTTACCAGTACACGGACTCTCACCACCCAACACAATACCAAGGGAATGGTACAATTCCACCGCGGTCTCAAAATAGCACCCCCAGTACATTCAGCAGAGAACCTCTCTTGAATAGTCAACCATCCAATATGGCCATGCCGGAATCTATGAACGCACCAGTTCCTGTTTATCCGCCGCCAGATTATCGCGGCTTAGACCCTCGCTACTTTACACCGGTGCAGTCGCCAGTAGATAATTCAACTCGACCACACTTTCACGATAGTAACAATATGGATCGTGGGGGGCTCGAGGATGGTGTGAAATCACTAAACGCTCGCAAAGCTGGATACCACCTGCACTCATCTCCAGGGTCAGCGTTAGTTACCCTCACAATGCCACCGAAGGTTAGCCCTGGCACAGAAATTATAATAGCCCTCATGGGAGTCACAGGTATAATCCAAAGTGTATCCAAACCCCAACTCCGATTTACTAAACTAAGTGATAGGCGCCGGCAAAAGCTACTTCATCAAGGAGGTTTCTGGTAGTTCGGAGGTTGAAGTGAGCGATGATCTTTATTCTTGTAGGATAACCTAGTCCCGTGCTGAGGAAGATGAACTGGAGTGCTGATAGGAGTAGGTACTACCAAGGTCCAAGCTCACTCTTTTGGGTATGCGGGGGCAAAAATCACACTAGTGGACACCCCTGGCTTCAATGATACAAATAGAGCCGACACAGATGTCTTGAAAGACATTTGCGATTGGACATCGGAAACATATAAAAAGAAGCGGCTCATCTCCGGTATCATCTACCTTCACCGTATCAGCGATGTCCGCATGGAAGGTTCTGCTTTAAAAAACCTCAGGATGTTCCAGAAACTATGTGGTCCCGGTGCCCTGCAGAACGTTCTTCTCACAACAACTCAATGGGCTAACGTCAACCCAGCAGATGGGGAGTTTCGCGAAAATAGACTCCGGAATGAGGATTTTTGGGGAGGGCTTATCGGGAAGGGCGCCACTCTCCAGCGATTCGACGGCACCAGAGAATCCGGATTGGAGCTCATCCACAAGTTGATGTCAAACACACCGAAAGCCCTCGATATCCAAGGCCAGATTGTCGACCAACATATGAGCATATTGGAGACCGATGCAGGAAAAACCATCAACGAAGAATTGATTGCACGGGAGAAGAAGTATAAAGAAGAACTGGAATCCCTAGAGCGCGAACGCCAAGAAGCTATTAGGGCAAAGGATGACGAAATGAAGGAGATCCTGGCGCAGGAGCAAGCAAAGGCTCAGAAGAATCTCGAAAAGGCTGCAGCTGAGAAGAAAATGTTGGCAGAGCTACATGCAGCGGAGATTGAAAAGCGCGAGAGGCGTGAGAAGGCAGTTATCGCTGTCGCTACTAAGGATATCGGAATCGATGCCCACATCGAGAATTTGGTCGGCACTAGTGACGCCTTTGGCTACTTTGTCCTTGACATCAACGACGATGAGGAGTTCAAGTCGGAGCGGTTCAAATTCAGGATCGATTGCGATTCCGGCGTTGTAGTCTCACTTTTCACAGCTGCTTTCAAAACAGTCAAAGAGGTCATCGGTGACACCGGAATGAATCCTTCAAATTTCATCGAGTATAACGGAGTACGCTACTGGTACAAGGCAGATAGTGTGGTCAAGCGAGACACCCGAAAGTTTGTGATTTTCAGTAGACGCTCGTGAGTGGTAGCCTTGGTGATTTCATGTTTCTAGATCACCTAGTTTATTATCAGGGGGTTAAGGGATGGGAAGTCGGAGGTGCGTTAAGCCATTTATAGACGTTTTAAAATTGATGTAGGGCCTGTCGGAGAGTAGGTAGTTTTACTTGGTTAAATTGTGTTTAGATAACGGTATTCTTGCAGAAGAGAGAGTTGATTTCATTGGAATTTTTTTTTCTTCATTTTTTTCTCTTCTGAAATCCAGTCCATCTCAGGACAAACTCTAAAAGGATATAGGATCCCAACACAAATTGTAATTTCACCATTCCAATTCCCCTACCGTGCCCGCCCACAGTGGATCAGATGATTTTTCGATTGCCCTTGACGTCGACCACCGAGGGTGGTGACTGAATAACATACCGGAGTAGGGTACTCCCGTTGTCTCCCTGGAAATGGCTGACGTATACATTCGTGATGATTATTATTCCACCCGTCTGAAGCCCGGATATTCTGTGCTCTCGCAGTCCCTGGGCGATAGGGGTCCGAAGGAAAAGAAAGGGGATTATGATCTTTGAGAATACATTACCTACTATCACACACCGCCCCACCAAACCGCCTTAAGTTTTATGTTTCGAAACCCAGTTGGATTGCACAGTTGGAGGTCGGTATTTCCGTTTCTATCACTACATGTATCAATGATCGAAACAGTAGAAAGAGATACTTTGAGTCGCTTATCCGAGGCACGACTCCATAAACTCTATCATTCTGTAATATTACGATTCCGCCCCGCCCCCACAACTTCCCTCCCCAATCCGCAATATTATCCCACCCTCTCAAAGCATCAACCATATTGGAGAGCAGCCAAAAGCTTGCCCAGCCCGCCCAAGCCATATATACTGTACTGCTTTCTTCTCTATTCCCTTGACTTTTTATTTCGTTCCCCCGACTCTCTTTTATGACTGGTTTAGGTGGTTTAGTTAATACGATATTTGTTATTTCCAGAGTGGATAGCTGGGATTTTTGCCCCGGAGGTCATTCCTTTTTGGAGACATTTCCGGCCCCCCCGCCCAAGACGCTGCCCTTTTATCTCTCAACTTACTGTATCGCTGGCACTTCACTCTTTTCCACTTTAATGTGAAGCGGTTGTGTTTTTGTTTTTGTTTTGTTTTGCTGCATTTTGTTTTCCCTTGTTGGTTTTTTTTTTTTTACGGAAAAGCTGCCTACTGCGTTTGTCTAGTTTTCAAGCCCATGCAATACGGTATCATACTTACCACCGTGCCTATATCGTGACTGCCGTGAACCACATTTTCCACAATAATCCGATGGCTTCATGGGACCCTGATATGTAATAAGTTAATCTTCAAATCCCATCGGAATCAATTTGTTATCTGTTTGGAAGGATACGGAAGTAGCGTCTTGTCCTTGCAAAGCCCCCCCTCCAGTCCCCAGGAACTCATTCACCGAACTCCACACTACAAGGCCCATTGTGTCTCGTAAATAATGTCCAGCGCATAGTTCTTATTTGTGTATGATCTCCCTTCCAAGCAAGCACTCAATTTTAAATTTTCAAGGACAAACCAATCTTGAAACTACACTCCAGATTAGTACCGTATTCAGCTGTTCACGATATTTTCCGAAGGTAGCGTATCATACCTATCTTCCCAGTATTGAGGGGGGTAATTATCCTACAAGGTTTTAGATACCAGGGTTTTCCCACCAATCGCGAAACCGAGTCACTTCACTGTCAATAGCGAGGATCATTACTAGCGGAATACAAGTACAGTCCAGTACAGCCGCGACAAGGTAGTAACCGGAAAGACCAGAATTATTTTTGCTATTGTAACGCAGATCGCGCATAAGTGATTCTTGTCTTGTCCGGTTACTACCTTGTCGCGACTGTACAATACAAGTACTCGAGTACGGTTACCATTGCTTCTACTATGATATATTAAGCTCAAATGCGGCGAGACTATCATAATACGGTAACGGCATCATAGCCAACGAACTAAATTTGTGAAAGAACTACTACGGTACCGGTACTATACATGGTTTCACGTTTTATCAGTGCAAGTTTATATAGTCACATGGTTCCTGTGCCAGCTACTGAAACATCAGAGGGTTGGATTGGACGTATGGTAAAATCATCCTAAACATACCAAACAATATTTAGCTCATACAATGTTTAGCTCAGACATCCAGCAAGAATCAACTTTTTTGAAAAAATAAATTTCAGCAAATTCTTATTCAAGATTTGATCTAACATCAACTGTAGTAAGGAAATACGAGGAAGGTGAATAATGAAATGAGGCCCACCGATGTGCTGATCTATTACTCTATAGGGCTAGTGTTCAACATTTTAAATGCGCCTGAAATGTTCCAGCGGTTTAGAGGATAGCACAGAATCACGAGAACTCGAGCAACGGTTTCACAAACTCCGGAGCAATTGATTGGGTTGCTGCTTTTAGGTAGCTACCAGTGGAGCAATACTGCACTTGTAAACCCCGCTTTTTCTAAACTCGCTTCAACTCTGTCAGTCGACCCAAACTTCTTCAACCTATCCGCTACAGTACAAGCAGCGTAAACGGGAAAAATGAGGCGAGCTTTTAGTGATAACATTAATTCTTTTAATAATGTGTTGAATAAGTTGACCTTCACCACTATCGATGATGAACCTAAAATCCTAGCCTGGCTATCTCCTCTAGAGCCCCAAACACGGCATCAGGACATTCGCAATCAGCGGGTGGACAGTGTTGGGGGCTGGCTACTGGAAACGAAAGAATTCAGAAGCTGGTATGATGGGAGTGAAGGGGATGAACTTGATCATGCGACCTTGTTCTGCTACGGCGATCCGGGAGTTGGGAAGAGCTACATCAGGTAGGGGAGATCACCCATGAAGAACAAACAAAAAAGGTTATTGCTAACAAGTGACGATGGCAGTTCCGTGGTCGTGGACTATCTATGCGACCAGGCCATAGAACAAGACATAGCCGTCGCATGTTTTTACTATGACTTCGTTTCCCGGGAGGAACAGTCTCCGACAAATATGCTCGGTTCTGTACTCAAACAGCTTCTTGGTGGATTAGAAACTCTACCGGCAGAAATAACACGGATATTTCGAGGGCAGAAAAAGGTGATCGGCGGGCGACGACTCCAACTTCCAGACATTTTGAAGATGTATCCAGCTGTCTCATCTTTACAACGCACATTCATCTGTGTTGACGCTCTTGACGAATGCGCCCCAAAGCATCGACTCGAAGTTCTTGATGCACTAGTGCAACTTCTCCAGAGGTCGCCAAACACTCGATTGTTCATGACCGGAAGGCCACATATCCGGGGTGAGGTTGAGGGGCAACTTCGTGGGAGGGTAACAAGTGTATCGATAAAGCCCAAGGACGACGATGTAGTTGCTTTTGTGCGCGCAAGACTGAGGCAAGACACAACTCCCCAGGTGATGGATAGTGGGTTGAAGGAAGATATCGTGAAGAGAATTCCCGAAGAGATTACTGGAACGTACGTAACAGCGCGGAAACCGGAATCCCTTGGGAACCATATACTAACAGATGTAAATCTAGATTCCTACTGGTTTCTCTCAAGGTCGAGGCAATCCTGAGAGAAACAACCATCCATCGTCGGCGAAGGAGACTCAATGCCATGGAGTATGGGTTAGGGTTGGGAGATGCATACAATGCAACCCTGGAACGGATAAGAGCCCAGGATGGCGAGAAAGCAAAACTAGCCATGGCCACTTTGATGTGGATATGTCATTCGGAACGGGCATTACAGGTAGAAGAACTGTGCCATGCGCTGGCTGTAGAGATTGGATCGACGGATTTCAATAGCGACAATGTTCCAGGGATGGAGATATTGCTCATGTGCTGTCAAGGGCTAGTCACAGTGGATAAGGAAGCCTCGACTGTCCGGCTGATCCACCACACACTCCATGAGTACTTTTCCACTCAACCCGAACTTTTCCCCAGAGCTCATTCTACCATGGCGGAAACCTGCTTAACCTATCTGAATTCAGATCAGGTCAAGGCCCTTTCGGCTAAGCCCGAACCTGACCTGTCGAGCATGCCATTCCTCAAATATTGTTCAAGATATTGGGGTACCCACTCAAGAAGACAGCTCTCCGATCACGCAAAATTACTTGCAATGGAGTTCTTGGATCAGTACGAGAACCACATATCAGCTAGATTACTGCTGGAGATAGTATTAGGATCCGATTATTATCCCGAGGTGGATGCTCCTTCACGGTCCACCGGACTACACTGTGCATCTTTCTTCGGAATTGTGGAGGTTATGACTGCCTTATTAAGAAGGAATGGTCGCGATGCCAACCAAAGAGATTCGGCGGGTATAACACCACTCATTTGGGCGGCGAGGAATGGGCATAAGGAGATGGTGGAGCTATTTCTAGGACACGAAGCTGTCGACCCCGACAGGCCAGACAGCGATGGCATTACACCCATCTCCTGGGCTGCAATGAAAGGACACGAGTCAGTGGTCAAGCAACTTTTGGAACGCGAAGAGGTCAACCCCGACGGGCCAGACTACTATGGCAGGACACCCATCTCCTGGGCTGGAATGGAGGGACACGGGTCAGTGGTTGAGCAACTTTTAGGACGGCAAGATATCAACCCCGACAGGCCAGACAACGGGGGCGCAACCCCACTTTCGTGGGCTGCAATGAAAGGGCGCGAATCGGTAGTCAAGTGATTTTTGGAACTGGGAGAGGTCAACCCTGACAGACCAGACAACGAGGGAAATACACCAATCTCATGGGCAGCAATGGGCGGTCACGAGTCAGTGGTTAAACAACTATTAGAATTGCAAGAGGTCAATCCCGACGGGCCAGACTGCGATGGCAGGACACCCATCTCATGGGCTGCAATTGGTGGGCATGAGGTAGTGGTTAAACAGCTTTTGCAACGGGAAGAGGTCAACCCCGATAGGCCAGACAGCGAGGGCAGGACAGCAATCTTTTGGGCTGCAATGGAAGGACACAAGGCAGTAGTTAAGCAACTTCTGGCACGGGAAGAGGTCAAGCCCGATAGGCTAGACAATGAGGGAAATACACCCATCTCCTGGGCTGCAATAGGTGGGCACGAGGTAGTGGTTAAACAACTTTTGGAACGGGAAGACGTCAACCCCGACAGGCCAGACAAGGAGGGAAAGACACCAATCTCTTGGGCAGCAATAGGCGGGCACGAATCCGTGGTCAAAAAACTCTTGAACCGGAAAGATGTCAACCCCAATTGGCCAGATGACGGTGGCAGGACACCGCTTTCGTGGGCTACAGGAAACGGACACAACCCCGTCGTCAAGCTACTTTTAGACCGGGAACACGTCAACCCCGAGATTCCAGACTGCGAGGGCAGAACCCCCCTCTCGTGGGCTTCCATGGAGGGTCGTGAAGCAATAGTGAAGCAACTATTGGAACGCCAGGATATCAATCCGGAAACCCGAGACAAGCGTGGGCAAACCCCACTCGGGTATGCCTCCACCAGGGGACATAAGCCGGTGGTGGATCTACTGCAAGCACGGATATCCGCAATCCAAGTCTCTCAGGTCGATGAGTTAAACGCTGCTTTACGCTCTTTCAATCTTTGATGGCGGTGTCTGATACAGTGTTCCTACACCGCTCACTTCGTTGGACTACAACCTCTACGTCTTTATCAACCCTCTGGACCCCGTCTCCTCCCTCTAACTTACGTCTTCCTTCCCTACCAAACTTGAATCTTCCCCGGGCATGGAATTTGTCGTCTCACTGCATATCATGTACCATCATAAAAAAACCATTCGAACATTCAATAAACTAATCAATTCTTATAAAACCCACTATGTATAGTTTCCCCCTAAGATCATGAAGGAGAAGAAGCGGCACTTTGATGATTTCCTGGCAAGCGCGAAAAAGAATGATGTTTGGACAGCTCACCAGTTTACCAAACAGAGAACGCCGACGAGAGTGCCGGGCGGTAATAACGACCACCCAGATGTCACCAACAACATCATAATGCACTACTTTTTCCTACCCAATCCTGATCTGGTCGACCCATTACGGCGGGTAAAGCACAAATTGAATGAGGAGGAACAAGTCTCCAGCCCAGACGTATCCGAAGCACTGGAGAAGTGCAGTAATAGCTCAGCCCCTGGCCCTGACCAGGTACCATACTCAATTTGGAAGAACATACACCAGATCAACCCGAAGATTGTACCAGCACTGGTAGAAGATATGCTGAGGTGGAACCTTCACCCACCAATGCTAAAGGAGTCAACTGGGGTCATACTTCCGAAACCAAACAAAACAGACTATACCGACTGCAGCAGCATCAGAGTCATCACCCTGATGCAAACCTTTTCAAAAATAGCGGAGAGAATAGTAAACAACAGATTGATGAAAATTGCATTCAAGTCAGGCATGTACACAATCAACCAGACAGGATCACTTCCACAGAGGTCAACAGTCGATGTAGTACTAGCCCTGAAGAACTGGACAAGTGAAGCACAGTTCACTGGCAAGAAGGTCAGCATGATCTTCCTCGACGTGAAAGGCGGCATTGATAATGTGAACCACTGTAAACTCCTGGAAAGAATCGGACAGGATGGCAATGTCCCGGAGTATCTGTGAGACTGGATCAGGAACTTTATCAGCAACCGGCAGATAGCATTGGCATACCTGGAGAGCCCGAGGACCCCAACGATGATAAACAAAAGGATACCGCAAGGCTTACCTCTATCACCTCTCCTCTTTGTGATCTATGTTAGCGCGCTACACATAGACATGGATGACCAGTTTACATACTCCTCCTCTTTCATTGATGACTTCCAGATAACGGTGGCCAGCAACTCATGGTTCAGGAATACGAGACTGCTGGAAGAAAAGACCCATCAGATCATGCAGAAGATGGGCGAATTGGGACTCAACTTCAACATTAACAAAACTGAGCTTATGTATTGGCAAACACCCAAGGAGCGGGGTGCGAGGCCTATGGAAGCCACTATAATTCAATCCCACTTGGTCAGACCGGCGGGCAGAATGCTTAAATGGTTAGGCTACTGGCTGTTGGATAACACCGAAACATCAACCCACTTCACAAAGAGGCTTGCCTTAGCTCAGGCAGCCTTTTTCAGAATTAAAAGACTCTCAACACCAGGCAAGGGGCTCTCACCATATGGTGCCTGCAGACTGGCAAAAGGAATTATTCTACCGACTCTACTGTATGGGGCTGAAATACTTACCCCAACGGTGACCATGAAGAAGAAGATGCAGACATTTTGGAACAGGGTGGTGAGGTGCATTACCAACACGTTCTTTGCAACCAACTTAACAGTGCTTTCAGCTGAGGCCTGTCTGGCCCCGATAGAGCTATATATCAAATAGGTCTCACTCATGACTGCAGTGCAGATTGTCACAGCCCTGCCTGAGAATAATATAGCGATGGCAATGCTCCCTTGGTGCTACCCCACAATTTGACTGTTCTGGTCAAACTCAAACAGGAGGCTGGTAATTTCAAAGAAATGAAGTGCGCATCCGAAGACTTGGAACTCGTCATCCAGGTCTAAGATCCAGAGACACCTCCCAATAGATGAGATAGCGGCAAGGGCGGCCACGATTTTTGTGCAAAGACCTTTCCTCGAGAAACCTAACAAACTCTCTCCTGTCACTCAGGATGGCACTAAAGGCTGAGCTGAGGTGAAGGAGAAGGTTAGAAAAGAAGTGCACCAGGACTGGATGGATTCCAACTACCCCCATTATTATGCATACAGGCCTCCTTACAGAAGCTGCTGGAACTTTATGCTCTGACCCAAGTTTCAAGCTGGCCGGATACATCAGATGAGAGTGAACAAAAGCTACCTAAATACCCAAATAGATTGGTCTAGTCAGGACTGCGACCCCACTTGCGACCAGTGTGGCATAGCCGACCAGACATTTCAACATGTCATCACGGACTGCCCTGCCCTGATGGCTGGAAGGGAGGGGCTTAGCCTGAAAATTTTTGACATAGGACCGGATTCGGCCCTGTGGAAGAACGGGGAAACTGGAAGAAAACTGGTGAAGAATTTTTCTATGTTTATTTCTTAGAATATGGTGAATTTTCCGGTGAAGCTCAGAGGATTTCCTTTTACTAGGGGTTCCAATTTGAGTTCCTGAAAAGATTGTTTTATGGTCCTTGTGGCTAATGATGGACGACATTGATTTTTATCGGATATTTGTTTTGTATTGGGGGTTGAAGTTTCTTTTGTTTAAATAGGTTTTCTAGGCCATACTTTCGGGTATATGCCAGGTATTTTCCTATAGTTACGAATAAAACCAAGGATTTAACAAAAAAAATAGTTTCCCCCTAAGTTGTCTCAACATAGATGTGAATGGTCTTTTATTTTTCAACCTACAACTCACGTTTCATCAATCACTGATTCGATCCAACACTTTCTAACCAGCACCGCCCACACACACACCAATAAGCTTGTGAAGTCTGCGAGTTCAGAACTGCTCGCAGAGGGAAAAATAGCATTGATGACTTTATATACCGCACGCTATCTTTTGAATCAATCAATCCCAACATTATTTTTTCGGTTATTTGATAGGATGCCCCTCCGCAGCACCAAATTTCACAAAATGCCCATGGGAAAAGAAGTTTAATAGAATGCCCCCTACTAAATATTGCCTGGCAAATATATTATACTAATATACAAAGGCAAGAACTAAGTATGAGATTGTTGGCATGTCCGAGTATAATGACCAACTTTGGGACAGGTAGAATATCATGGAGGTGCTCTAGTTGCATTTTCTCCACACACTGTAGGTGCACTTGATGGAGGGTCTCCTACCCTTCTTCTCTTTTTTGCTGGTCTTCCCTGGGGTACCCGTGTTACTGGTAGCTCTAGTACTAAATTTGATCCAATATTAGTCCTCTTTCCCACAAGCCCAATTTGTGTAGTACCTTGTATATTGCCCGCATCCGGATCCATTATAATTCCAAAATCAACGTCCTCCTCCTGGTCTTCAACTAGGCCAGTACCTTTATCTGCTGGCAATAAGGTAAGATTCTCAATATTGACAACAGGTAGGTTGATTCTGTAACTCTCCTTATAGGTTTCAGCTTGGCAATAGCTTGGCATGTAGTCAATAGGTGCCTTTCGGAGACAGTAGATGACTATGATTGCATGAACACATGGAATATCCATATCAAAAAAATGATGGCAGGTGCATTTCCATGACTCTAGATTGACCATATATCCTTGGGCACCATTTGTCACCCGTGTTACTAGTGCTTTATCCAGACCAGAAATTTGAACCGTATACTGCCAAGCAAATTTAAGTCCCTCTTTCAACTTTTCAGTTCCAAAGGTAGTTAAGGGAGAGCCTCCAGGCTGCAACCAAACTTCTGCTTTCTCATAGCACTGATAGTGGTGATCCATTTCCTTATGCCAAATCCCATTCAACATCAAGAGGACTGGTTACTCTCGCTCCTCCAAGTAGATCGAATTCATACACTCAACAATATTAGAAGTGTCATGTGAGTACAAACGGCCAGGAAAGTAGACTAAAGAATAAAGTTCGAACCCAATTTCCTTGATATATGATGCAGCTTTTGGTTTCAGATCAGTCAAGGCATGCATGTGTTCATGAAATTGAGCGAAATTAGATGAACCTACAATCTCCCAAAATAGATCTTTAGCACCAACTCCATAATCCTTTTTCACATTCTCACTGATATGCTGACAACAGTATGCTCTCGTAGCATTGTTTAGAATTCGATCAGCAGCTATTAAACCTTTGTCGCAGTCACTAATAAAGGTAGTATTTGACTCATTAATCTCTGGAATTGCGCTATTATTGAATATACCTGTTAGCTTATCATTCATGATATATATAGATAGAAAGCCTGAGAAATATAAATGAAATTCACAGTAGTACCTTATGAGATTGTGGAGAAAGTACTCCCATGAATCCTGATTCTCACTCTCGACTAGAACCCATGCAAGCAATATTACATGATTATTACCATCAATTCCCACAGCAAAGAGAAGAGTTTGCCGAAACTTTGACTTAGTAAATGTGCCATCGGCAGCAACAAATTTTGGAGATCTTTGGAAAAGATGACAGCTTGCTGAAGGGCTGATGAATAAGCGTTCAAAACAACTACTCTCCGGACATGCACTGAGGTGAAAGTGGCCCGCTTGGTCAACATCAGACAGCCTCTGGATATATAAAGACAACACCCAAAATTGTGCCCGCTCTGTACTAATATCTTGACCATTAAGATACTGTAGAACCTTATGTGCTATAGGATAACCAATACTAGCATTATAGTGAAGCTGCATGGCCTGCTGAATGTCTCTTGGCTTCGTCTTCTTTGTTATGGTGAGTATTTTAGGAACAGCCTCACGGAGGTAAGAAAACTGACTAGACGAGGCCCGGGATGCTGGTGCTGCTCCTAGACAGGTGGTATGAGTTGGATTTAAAGCGGTAATAATGACTCATTCTTCCTCTTTCTTCCATGTTGCACGAACATAAAATGGGCACTCCGCTGCCGAGTGACATTTAACCACACATCTTGAATGGTCTGATTTTGCGATTTTTATCACAAAGTTGTCCGCAACTGCCCATTGGTGAAGTTCTGCTTTAAAGTCGGAGAATGTCTCAAAGGATTGCTTTAGTGACAAAGCCATAACAAGGCTATTGGAGGAGAAATAAAAGCTGTAATTGAAGTAGAAAGGTGGAGCTTGAGATGGAAAGCGATGACTGGGTTCACAGCAGTTATTACTTTACACGCAAAGGAATGTATAGTGGGGCCTATGCCCTCTCAACCTGTGAAAGGGCATTTTATCAAACTTTTTTTCCCGTGGGCATTTTGTGAAATTCGGTGCTACGGAGGGGTATCCTGTCAAATAACCGTTATTTTTTTATTTTTTCTATTTTTTCATGCAAATAATAACTACCCTCTCCTCTCCTCTACATTATCAATCCTATATCCTCATCTTACCCCTTCCTTTTAACAAACCACCATACTCGTTCTTGTCAAACCTGGAAACTGATTTTTTTTTTTTTACTCGCCGAGTGACACTTTATGGCGCCCTCTTCCGACGCAGTGGAGTAAGAATCGCTAATATATTATGCCAAACATGCACCGTAGTTGCATTATCCGTAAGCTTATGATACCATACCTGCGTTCTAAACCTTCCGGAACATCCGGTACTAAGGAAACCCCGGGGAAGAATAGTAACTACGAACGAACAGCAAAAAAAAAAAAAAGAATCTAGATTCCTTTCTTTTTTTCTTTCAAATTTGTAGACAGGCAGGGGACTGACAAAGGCCGTCTTCTACTCATACACCACATCTTTACATTCTTGCGCAATTGGCTTATGCTTAAGCTCAAGCCTCCGTTAGGCGGCACGTCCGCACTACACTACACTACACTATTATCCGCTCATTTACGACACGGTAGATATTTCCACCTTATAATAATAATCGACACCACTCCACAACCCACCCAGGAACAAAAAAAAAAAATCATATAAAATCAATCCATTAAATTCATAACCCCCCCCCTTTCCCCTTCCACCAACCGACAGGGGGGATAAAAGTATGATACACGAATCGAACAAAAGCCAAAACCAAAACCAAACAAACATCAACACAGAAAGAAAAGAGAAAAGGGAAAAAGGAAAAGACGTCACGGACGTATATCTTTTTAACCGATTGATGGAAAACAAGCACGCAGAAGAGGAAGAGGAAGAGATACAGTAGGAAAGATTGGGTAGTGACTGTTTTCGTTCGATGGATAAAGAAGGGGATGCCGAGTAGGTTTGTGAGTAGTGATACTGGGAATAGGAACAGGAGGTACGGGACATAAGAAAAAGAAAGAAAGGGAAGGAAAAAAAAAGGGCCAAACTCCGAGAGTATGAAAACGGTGAAGAATGTTACGTCAAGAAATGAAAAGAAGAGATAGAGATAGAAAAGACAAGGGAGAAAGGAGGAAGAATATAATAATGTATAAAAAAGGTATCAGAGAGAGATAGGACAGGGAATAACCGTAGACAGGGATATGAATACAATACAACGAAAGGAGACTATCGTTTTTTTTTTTTCGTTCTGCGTTTGCATGACGGGGGCGTAAGCTATCATCGTCATCATCATTATCAAATGAATGACTGACTGAGAATGAAACAAGGCAAGGAAAAGAACAGCGCTACGCTACGCCAAGCAAGCAACCAAGCACCAAAGAAATAAAGAACTTAATATCCCCGGACACCATCATCACCTTCCCACTCTTCACCTCCATTTTCCCCTTCACTAACCAAGACAACCCCCCCACCTCCACCCCCTCTCTTTGCTGAAAACGCCTCATACCCCGCCGCCCTTCTATAATACCCATCACCAGCAGCACTCCCCCCATCATCACAATCACTCTCCCCATCATCTCCAAAAGCCTGCCAATTCTCATTAGAACTAGTAGAGGAATCCGTAGTCCCGGTCGAACTTCCCGAGAACATTCTCGTACTTTCAGTATCCCCATTTGAACTCGAAGATTCATGGTAGCTCAGACTTTTAACGGGTGGTTTCGGATATGCCTTCTTCTTCAGTTGGCGGGGTGTTGTTCCATCCTCATTATAATAGTCGTCAGACGGGGAGCCGAATTGCGATTCTGGGCTAACGCTGCGGACGCTCATTACTGTGCCTTCGCGGGTAATGGTTCTACCAGTACTTGATGGACGCTGTTGTTGAGATTCGCGCTCGCGCTCGCGGTCTTTTTCTTGCTGCTGGCGGAGGTATGGGGGGAGTTGTGGTGGGCCCATTGGCTGTGAAGGGAGGAGTTGTCCCATGCGTGGTGGACCGCCGAGTGTGCTCATACCTGTGCTGCGCTCGAGTTGCTTGACGGATTGGGAGCGGACGAGTCTTGTTGTGGATTTATCTGATGTTGAGGAGGTAGCCTCCGGGAATGAAGACAGTGAGACTGGAGCGCGGAGTCGGGTGGGCGTTCTAGAGCCTGAACTTGCGTTACTAGACGCAGTGGAGGCGCTAGAAGTGGTCGAGTATGGGATTGGAAGACGGGCACTTGTAGCGGGCGTCCGCACGCTATGGGATCTACTGAGCGATGCGGCAACACTTCGGCCGCCGGATCTACCCACTGATGCAGACACCATTGATGGTCCTCCGGTAGGAGTTTTCGAGCGCATAGGAGGGCCGTTAGGGGTCTTTGGTCTAGACGAAGGTCTCGGTTGTCCGGACCCGGCAGTGTTAGATCTAGCACGCTGGATAGAACCAGTAGCTGGTGGATTCCATTTCCCCACTACTGCTGCTGCTGCCTTGACAGTCGCCTGAGCGGGTGCAGGTCCTTTACCTCCCACTCTGGATTGAAGAACAGGGCTCATGCTGATCAGGGTTTGCAAGTATGGCTCTCCATTGACCAAGAATGGCTTGCCGCACTCGTCCCCCCAGTCTTCGAGAATCTTCTTCAAGTCTACTTCTATCTTTGGAAGCTCTTTGGCGATTCGCTTTCGCATCTTCTCTTCGCGCAGAAGACGGGTCGGGTCACGATTGCCGGAACCGCCGCGGGAAACGAGACGGGATGAATCACTTGCCGAGATAGCTAGTTGCTCGCGATCGCTGACGAGAGAGCGGTGCTTATCAATCATGCTAATTATTGGAGCGCGCTCTTCTAATAGAAGCTGCAGGCGGCGAATTTCCATCTCGTGAGATGTGAGTAGAGCATCCGTATAGACAGCTGCAATTCAATTAGCTTCGCGTTTACACACAAGTTATAGCTGGATGACTTACTTGACATGGCCGGTTGGAATTGCATGATTTCATCGTCAGAGAAATAAAGTTTATCCCAGAGATCTTGCAAAACCTGTCGCGCATCTTCCACGAATAATTGGAGATTTTCGCGCTTGAGTTCCAACAACCTGTCGAGTTCGGCTTCAAGCTATATTTGTCCAAATAGTCAGTAAAAGTTAAAAGGAAGTAACAGCGCAACTTCACATACCTCGCGGATAACCTTGAGACCAAAGCCTCTATTTTGCGCAAGGAATCTCTTCCTATCAGCAGGTTCCACGCCTAGCTTATCCCACAACTCTCCAATCTCCCGCTTGAGGTCTTCAATCTTTTCCTGGCGTTTTTCCTTTTCATTGATAAGCCTCTCCTTCTTGCTCTTTAGATTGTCCAAGTCATCCAGCTTCAATCCCAACTTCTCGGGTTCAGTAGCTCCAAATTCAACAATCGCTTTATCAACGCCCGAGCCCGTTGCACCAAGCTCGGCATAAAGATTTATTATGTCTTTCGCCAGCGAGGTAACATTGGCAACGCGCTTGGTATACTCGTTGTATATGCGGTTACACTCATTGTCAAGGCGCTCGTAGTACGCATATGATAGGTCGAATGAGGCAATAGATGAGGAATCATTGGTCGCGGGAGGTAAGGGGACCTGAATTATACCAGACTCCAGACGCTCGGCGTACTCTTCGACTGAATGTGCCAATCCTAATACAACCAGGTTAGTATGTGATGTTTGAATTAGAGTTGGGAATTTGTCTCACTTCTGACAGCATTGTATCGCTCAGCATGTCTTGCCTTGACTTCCTCCTGCTTGCCCCGAAGCGCCTCTAAGCATCTAAGCAATGGTGCAGTGATCTTCAATTCCTCACTAGACTTTTTCTTCTTGTCGTCGAGCGATTTCTCCATCTGTTTTATCGACGAGATGACCTTGTTACATTCTTCGATCAATGTATTTTTCTCCCTTTGTACTAGTTAGTTAAACTGCACATTGCAAGGGGAGACTGGAGTATAGAACGTACGTGATAACAGAGCGCATTTGGTCTTGAAGAGCTGTGTTTAATGCAGTGAATAAGCTCGCTTGTCGCGCCTCTCGATCATATCTGGTTAGACCAATCTCATCAAATAGGCCATGCAGAGTTTCCTGCGCCTTTGATACTTCTTCCATTAAGGAAGATTGCTGTTTAGTCGCCATAGCTGAAAAACGTTACTCTGTGTTAAATTTTTTTTTTTAAAAAAAAAGAAATCAATGATTTCAGTTTATCGGTGGGCGCGCGTTAAAAGTGGAATGTATACTTCGTTAGAGAAGAAACAAAGTTTTTTTTTTTTCTTTTCCAGCAGATCGACTGGAATGTTATGTGTGGTTCAAAAAAAAAAAGAGTGATTGTTTGAAATAGAGAACAGAGTTAGGAGCTACCCGTTCTGTTCTACGAATTTGTTTTGTTCACTTGAATAAAAAAAAACCCCCCTTCTTGCAAATAACTTTTTATCAAGAAGCAGAAGGTGACCGAATTCTCATAAAATGAGTCAAGATAAGAAAAGGGGAATATAGGAGGGGGAGGAGGGAGAAGAAGGAAAGGTAAGGGAGGAAGAGAAATTATGAGAGGTGGGTTAGAGGAAGAAAAGGATGAAGAGTCTTCTTGTTTCGGGAGCCTTAGGGATAAAGAAGGTTCGAGGTTTGTTGTTGTCGCTCAGACCTGTGTGACGTTATTGGTTGTCAAGGCAACCCTTCGTTTACAAGTGAGAGACAGGGAAGTGGCACGAAGAGCTTTGTTTCAAGAAGGTGGATCTTTCTTTTTTTAAGCCTCCCGGCTGATTAACCTAGGTTGCGCTCATCGTATCGCATCACCCCGCACCCAGAACGCCTTTTTTGGATTTTGAAGGGGTCAAAACCAAGGTCCAAGCTCCCTCCTCCCCCCCCCAAAAGAGCTATCAAAACTACCGAGAACATCACACAAGCATCTTCTCATCATCTTCACCACCTTCCTCCTTTACGACAACATCTCCATCAAACCATGGAGTCTTCAGCCAGAAAACAGTTCGGTAAGCTTAGAAAACCCTTGATCCTTGAAATTATCACTGTCGTAATTTCGCTAATTATCCTTCTTGATGTTTAGACTTTGAAAATAATATCACTCTGGTTGATCCCACCAAAGATGGTATTTACGCTTATGATGATGCCGAACAAAAGTAAGCATTCTTCCGAATTTTTAGTTGAAGGTATCGATAGCAAGCATTTAACAAAAAATCATGTAGAGCATTGAGTGAGAAACGCCCATGGCGAGAAAATCCAAATTACTTTAAACGTGTCCGCATTTCAGCTGTTGCTTTGTTAAAGATGGTTATGCACGCTCGGTCGGGTGGCTCGATCGAGATTATGGGTCTCATGGTTTGTTTTCAGCTCTACTCTACATTGTCTCGCTTCTCAGCCCGTGTTTCTTCTCGCTAACAATTAACCAGCAAGGAAAAATAGCACATGAAACCTTTATCGTAACGGACGCCTTCCCCTTGCCGGTGGAGGGCACGGAAACACGTGTGAATGCACAGGAACAAGCTTATGAGTATATGGGAGCGTATGTCGACTCTCAAAAGGCGGAGAAGCGTCCGGAGAACATCGTCGGCTGGTACCATTCTCACCCCGGGTACGGATGCTGGTTGTCCGGAATTGATGTCAATACTCAGATGAATCAACAAAAGTTTACCGACCCCTTCCTCGCCGTCGTGATTGATCCGGATAGAACTATCTCGGCTGGAAAGGTGGATATCGGAGCTTTCAGAACTTATCCCGAAGGGCATAAGGGGAAGAGCGACGAGGAGGGGGAATACCAAACTATCCCTCTGGCAAAGATTGAGGACTTTGGTGCCCATACTAACCAGTATGCTTTATCGCCTCCGCGAAAACAAGTTCAATGTTAACAATATACAGGTACTACACTCTTGAAGTCTCCCACTTTAAATCCTCTCTCGATACCCACCTTCTCGACCTTTTATGGAATAAGTACTGGGTCTCAACACTCTCGCAATCCCCACTTTTTACCAATCGCGACTACTCCACGAAGCAGATGGTGGATCTATCGCAGAAGATCCACAAGACCGAGCATTCGCTACTTTCCGGAGCTAAGAGCACCAGATCGTCCTTACTAGCTCCTAGCGCGACAGGCAAGCCCCAGGCCGAAGGTCAACTCGACAAAGTTGTCAAGGATAGTAACAAGATTGCCTCTGAAGAAATCACTGGCCTTTTCAGCAGTGTTGTGAAGGATAGGGTGTTTGGAGGAGTTGATGTTGTCACCTCGACTAGAAAACAGTCTTGAGAGAGAGTTTTTCAGTAACTCGATGGATTGGGTCGATTAGATTAGAAGTTTTCATTTCGCCCGGTAATCGTGGATGGGGGAAATGGCGTTCCTGGGTCTTCATTTTTTATATTCTTTATAGCGCTTGGAAAGTAGGCCTACTAGATATTTATCTGCCAGACTGGGGTTACAGAGCGATGAAATTTGCGTGAGAGTAAATTGGTGTGGTGCTTTAATTTGACATGTCTCTCTGTTGGACGTAAGGCGGCCAGGAAGGATTAAGGGGTGTGGTATACAGTACAGGTCAAACGGGCAAATATCTAAAATCTACAGCACCGTTTATTTCTAACATGTCAGATCCTCAGCCCCATGAACCCATATCTACACTCCTGTCAGCCTTAAAGGTATAAAGAATGGGGAAAAGGGTACTTGCATAACTGCCCAGAATCAATATCATCAAGCACAGACCAACCACAATGCTAGCACCAGCATAAATATAAGTATGGCCAGCTACTCCATTGTTAGCAATTTGTTTCTTCCCCTCACAATAGTATATTCTCAGTCCACTCACTCATAAGCCCTCGAATCTCCACCACAAATGTAGAAACCGTAGTCAAACATCCACAAAAGCCATCTCCCAATCCCCTCAGCACACCACAAGTATTATCCCCTCCTCCTCCGGAGTGCGCATATCTCCCGATCAATAGTCCGGCTAATACCGCTGTACCCAGCATATTCACCATGAACGTGCCTAGCGGGAAAGACTTTCGCACTGGATTCCCCCATCGCGATATCCAGAACCTAAGTATCGCCCCAGGCGGTGAGAATACGCACGCGAGGAGGACGTTTCCTCTCCACTTTTTGATGAAGATAGACATGAGTGTTGCTGCGATCCAGAGCGCTAACGAAAGTGGCATGGCCAAGATATCTATCCAGCGACAAACCTGCGCTCCCCTCCTACTTGTAGGCATAACGCCCCTGGCGAAAACAGCCAAATGCGCCCCAACTTGTAACCCAGCCAATGATACAGCTAGCGTACCGATCACGTATGCTAGCATTGCCGCGACGTCATCCCTCCTCTTCCTCCCCCTCCCACTCTGCCCCATGTTGGATAATTCGTCAAAAGCACCCAACATGAACGACGAAAACGCCGTTACAGAACCACAGTAGCCGGATGTTAAGCCTAGGTATAAGGGCATTGAAGTTTTCGCCGTACTAGGAGTGGTTGAGGTGGGGAAGAGGAGGGATTTGTCCTCGAGGAGAAAGCCCATGATCAGGCTGCCGGCGAATTGTGGCCAGAAGAGAGGTGGTAAGGGGGCGGAGGGGTAGGTTGTTAGATGGAGGAGGCCCAGCCGCGTGAGGGTTCCTAGGAGGGAGAAGAGGGTTAGGTGGGTGTGGAGGTGGAGGTAGTGGGTGAATGAATTGGAGGGAGGAGGGTGTTTTTGAGAGGAGGTGGAGGGAGATGGGAGGCGAGAAGGGAGGTCTTCGAGGTGGAAGGCGGGTTGGGAGACATCTAGTGGCGGGGGTGCGGTGGCTTCGGTTTGGCCAGTTGTGGGTTGGGGGTAGTGGGTGAATGAATTGGAGGGAGGAGGAGGGTGTTTTTGAGAGGAGGTGGAGGGGGATGGGAGGCGAGAGGGGAGGTCTTCGAGGTGGAAGCCGGGTTGGGAGACATCTAGTGGCGAGGGTGCGGTGGCTTCGGTTTGGCCAGTTGTGGATTGGGGGTTTGTTGACATTGCATTTGTGGATTGGATGAGGTTCGCGATGTTGTGAGGGTGAATGTATGATACTAGTAACATGGAGACTGCCGAGATCCGCTTTTTGATTCTTATCTACATGCCTTATCTGGATGATGTAAGCGGGGATTGCGATTGGTTGTCTGGTTATTCCTTTGTTATACATACCGTTACCCACCACTGCTTTCCCTCTCTCACTGTCTGTCTACCCTCTCTCTTGGTGCCCTTATTCCCTTTCTTCCTTCTTCTTCTTCTTCTAAGAATTGTTGGTCCCTCTACTACCCTATCATATCATACCTTATTTATATTTATTTCCCTTCCGCTGTCTTTTTTAAGCTTACCCCCCCGTCAATCAATCAATCAATTCATCACCATCACCATCATCACAATCATGTCCTCCCTTCCCGCAAACGTAACAGTTTCTACACATCCTTGCTTCATTGCAAAGCTCAGTCTCCTCCGCTCAGTCTCTACCACTTCAAAAGAGACTAAAGCCCTCGTGCACGAGCTATCCCTGCTTCTAGCAACCGAAGCTCTCGCCCGCGCTCTTACGGTTGAAAAGACGGGCGAGAAGGGCGTTACCCCTCTCGGCGTCTCATTCGATGTCGAGAAGGTTACCAAGAGCATTGCTCTCGTTCCTATTCTTCGGAGCGGTCTTGCGATGCTAGACGGTATTTTCCCCTCTCTTCAACCGCTACTGGTGTATTTTGTGGTGGTTGGTTAGTCAAGTCTGACAATTTCGCCTAGCTTTCCAAACACTCCTGCCAGAGTCCACTCCCGTCCACCACCTTGGCCTTTTTAGAGAAAAGGCCACATTGCAGCCGGTAGAGTACTACAATAACCTCCCAACACGCGCCACTTCCTCCAAGGACGAGAAGGACACCCCGTGTGATATCGCCATTGTTCTCGATCCGGTCATCGCTACGGGGGGTACCGCTGAGGCTGCTATTCAAACGTTGAAGGAATGGGGGGTTCCTAAGGTTCCGCCCCGCTCTCCTTTCCACCCCACAACTTACTAATGCATTGCGCTATGGATGACACGATAGATCCTTGTTGTTAGCATTCTCGGCAGCGAAGAGGGCGTTATCCGTGCCGCTAGCGAGTATAACGGCGAGGGCATCGATGTAGTTGTCGGAGCCATCGATAAGGAACTTGGCGGGGATAATGGAGGGATGATTGTTCCTGGGTATGATATGAACCCCCCCTGGTATACCCGTTCATACTAACTCACTACTTCTTGCGCGCTTAGTGTCGGCGACATTGGCGATCGCCTATTCCTTGCCATTGGCAAATAATTTACGAATTAATTAATACCCACCCTTCATCCATTCTGCCATCCTAACTTGGTAGTCTGTTTTTTCTTTCTTTCTCTCAGTTTTTTTCAGTTTTGCACTTGCCCTGGAGTTGAAAATTCAAGTTTGAGAAAAGGGAAAAAAAATTAATTGGGTTGTGAGGTTCTCTTCTTTCTCTTCTTGCTCGTCTTGTTTATTTTTTTTTTCTTGCGTTTTGTTTCGTGTTGATGTGCGAAATGTGATTACGTACGATATGCTACGATACAGTATGAGAATATTGCATTACGGTACTTACAGTGTTATGTTTATCTATCATAATAGATAGTTTTTTTTTTTTTTGCACTTCACGAGTGATTGTTCGTGATATTTTGCTGTTATGAGCGCAGGGCGGGGTATCCTGGTAAGTAGAGGAAGTGAAAGCATGGGTTTTCCGGTTGGACCAGGGGTCTGTAGGGAAAGAAATGTCGGGTGTGGGAGTGTGTTTATGTGCTTGGTGGTACAGCCGGTCGGGTTGTACGACGTTAGAAGGGTACATTAGAGACGGAAGTTCCAGCGTGATTATCCAGCGCAGTATTTTATCTTTGATATTTTTCCGCTTGATTAATTTTAGAGAGTGCAGTAATGTGTATACCATGTCAATGAGCTGTACTGTACTTCTTAGATCACAGAGCCCTAACTTATACTCCAGAATCCCCCCTCTTGCAAAAACAATCCTGGCCGGAATACCTTGACAAGTCGCAGTACTCGCCTTCCGCTCGGTTCTGTCCAGAGTCTTTTTGCATGATATGCACTGCTTTATTCTGGAGGATGGTCAATTTGACATTCCAAACCTCATGAGTAGAGTAACATAGGGAGGGGGATTGCCGTTGAAAACCCCTACAGGGGAAGAATTGATGGTGGAAGGTGCGCTCAGGCTCTGTCAGCGTGCGGATACGGCACGGTAGATTGATGGACAGAGCAGATGAACGGGAGGTCTGGGCCTGCTTGTTGACTTGACAAGTTTTGGGCCAAGTAATGGTAGAAATAGAGTTTAGCAAGGAGAAGAGAAGAGGTATTCTCGAGCGGCCTGATGTTCTTTTGTGAAAGAGGGGCATGGCTGGAAGGTTTGGCATTTACCCCTGAGGTGGGTAAACCAGTCTCACGTCGAAAGTCTCCCCAGAGAACCACTTTTCCCCAACTTACTACTTTAGTTTTGGGCGGGCTTAGTGCGCTGATATTGTGGGATTACGTCCATCAACGCAGTCGAAATGGAAATTTTGAGAGAAAGTGTTGATTCCCCTGGCACTCTCGGGTAGTTCAAGTATTTGGCTTTGAAGAACATAACACTGATCCTACGAATCAAAATGGTAAATTTAGGATTGTGGGAATATGGTATTATGTTGCGCAAATTCTAGTCATGAATAAGTTTGTGTTTGGCCTCACGGTGCTTAGAGCGCCTAGAAAATGAAATGCATGAATATCTTGTTTGTTGGTTGGGCCGCGAGTCGGCTTTCTGTCCGATCATGTACTATCACTCGTGACAGTTCACCTCCGAATACACCATCTTTGAAAAAGCCGTGACGACCATTCTGAAGTTCGAAGCATGAGGGATTGAATAATCGTACTCTCGAGATGCTCCGGGTATTCCCCCTTGTCGCTTCTCCCTTTGTCCTACGGTATGTACTGGCGTGTGTTTTACGCTTCATACATATATGCATGCATACCTTCTCTTCCATGCCACGAAATCGTTGTGAAGTTGTTAAGGGGATCATGTCCCATCACTCGAGGTTTTGAATAAGTCCGTCACAGGATGCCTCCGGTATATACGGTACATTCGCAACGGACTATCATAGGTCTGGGATATCGTGGGATGGTAAATTATGAAGGTAGTCGGGACGTGTAGCGTTGGGTGCTTGTACTACCGCATGGGGACCGGGGCTCGCTCGCGGGATGTTGCTGGTCTATTGTTTGTCCGGTGTCTACCGCAAGAACTGGAATAATTGAACCTCATGCTAGGACGTTGGAGTTGCCTCTCCTAGTAAGGTCTGTTGTGTTTTTCTTTTTTATTTGTCTCAGCGGAAGGCTGAAAGTCAGTTTTTTGGGGGCGATTCCCCCCCTTATCCAAAGAGGGGAATTCTGGACTTCTTAGCGTAGGTTCAATTATTCCAGTTCTTACGGTATTGGGTAGCACGGGTGGTGGAGTTTGGGGAGGAGTAGAGGAGGAGGAGGAGGTGGTGGTGGTGGTGGTGGCGGCGGGTAAAGTTAGTGTCGTGGGTGCTTTTGTTGGTTTGTTTCTTTGTTTATCGGTTTCTTTGATAGAGATAAATACCGGTACTACTATAACTTGACGTATCCGATATCACCACCGTGCATATATCCCGCTAGGGGCCTCACTTCTTTGTCGTGGCATCGGGATATATACACCCCATCTAAGGAAAGATGACATCATCCAACTTTCCATCCAACTTATAATTCAGGAGCTCAAATACTAATGCTGCCCATCTTCTATCATAATCCCAGTCCAATCCAATACCCTTATGGCCTGTAATCGCTCTCCTCCACCCCTCCCCTTTGTTCTGGAACATTGTATGTTACCCAGACAGAACTAGTCCAACCATCCCACCCGATACCCTAGAGAAAAAGGTAGATATCGAGTATACTTCCATGATGGAACCTTAGGTATATAAGGTGACCCCCCCTCGGTTTCTTCCTTTCTTCATTCATTCCTCGAACATCACCACCACCACATCATCCATCACCTGCCACTATCACTCCTACCTCTACGTCCACAGCCACTGCCATCAAGGGTGGGATCGCACCGCCTCAGATTGCTTGTGAACATATTATTTTACTCTGAAGTTGTCTCATCTTTCTTTCCCTCTTCAGTCTTTCTTGATCCTGCAATAACTGTATTCAGAATACCTCTGTTATTCTCCTTCTTCAAGTTTCCCCATTGAGGAAAATAAAAAATAAAAACAAAGGTATGTAATAAAACATATCGTTCTCACTTCCCCACTCTCATTGGTAAGTATGAAGGTGATTTCAACTTGAATTGACATGATGATATCTTTCTCAATCTGACGCATCCCATCTGATACTTCCTGTTCATGCAAGCAAGAGTTGAAGATGGGGTGTGGTAATGAAGTTACCTGTAATCTGATCGGTTTTTGTTTTTGGTTGAAGTTGAGGTTGGTGATGGAGTGGGAGATTAATGGATTTTGAACTTGAACGATAAGGCTGAGTTGTTGGGTGTTTGGGGAGTGTAGGTTTGAGAGACTTGAGAATAATTTGAAGTTTGGTTTGGTGGATGGGGGGTAGTTTGGAGGATTTTATTTTTGTTTTGTCTCTGAAAGTGAGGGAGATGGGGAAAAAAAAAGTAATTGTATGTATTCAATATTTCTCTATCGCACTTGAAGGTACATTTTCTAGCAAGTTATGCTGTGGTCAAGGCAGCAGATCTAGACTACAATGAACTACTAGTACACAGTCAAGCACCCTCGAAGCACTTTGTCTGATGGATTCTTATGTTTTTTTCTTTTTAAGAGATTGAGGATACCATGAAGTTTAACGCACCATCCTTCGCCATTCTCATCTTACCCTTTGCATATGAAAAACATAGAGATTATGTACTTAATTAATAACAGCCAACTGTTTTTATATGAAAAAAACAGATTTTAAGATTTTTTATTGAGCAAGGAACATGAGAGTTTAACAGTTGTCAGATATATTTTTTTTTAAAAAAAAGAGCAGAGAATTGCACTATGCAGTGCTTTTCCTATCTTTGATACTACTAGTCTATTATGTACTGCACTATTTGTCAAGAAGTGCGATCCGATGCCCCAATAGACTACCTAATCAAACCATTTTCTTCATTGTTAAAAAAAAAGTAGGAATCTATCGGTGCATTATTGGGGGTCCATCGAGCACGAGGTACAAAAGGTTCAATTTATTAGCAACACCCTCGAGATCTCGATGAGCCTGAGCTTCTGCTAGTGCCCTGTGCTGTCCTGTTGGTACGGGATTACGACATTATAATACCCCAATGTTACCTACTATTCACCATAGGAATACCTGCCCAGATCCTATCGTACTCTCAAGCAAACATATATTGTACCTTTATTTATCACTGATACTCCAGCTATGATTACTTTTTTTTAAAAAATAAAAAAAGCGGGAAACTATGGTCCTCAATCAGTAAACAATGTATATAATTTACCTTCTCACAAGAATATTTATTTACGCATCTACCCCGATAAAGCATCCAAAGCTAGTGTCAAATAGTATTATCATTAGTTTTTCTTACCTCGAGATAATTATAATAAAAATAATGCAAAAATCCATGCGTGCGGTATAAGGATTAGTTCTCACGTCTATATTTTATGAAATTCCTAGCTGGCCCAGTGGTTAAGTCTCACGCTTGCTGTGCATTAGCGGGAGCCAAGGGGTTCGATCCTCCCTGCTTGCAGGGTGGAGTCGTTCCTTATTCCGTCATGTGGGAGAGGTCTTGACCTGCCCTATGGAACTTGGAGGTAGGGGGGTTCTGTCCCATGGGTGTTTCGACTCTGGATCTCAAGGGTCGCAACCTGAAGATTCGCGTTCGGCGGTTAAAAAATGTGACATGTTTGGGGATATCCTGAAATGCAATTACTTTTTCTCAATCTTGTCTACTACCATATTTAATAAAGTCCTGTGTGGAGCAAAGTACAAGTACATCTAGTATACCTCCTACCTCTCGGGGCCAGAAGGGGGGGGTTAAAGGAAGCTCTCCACTTCCAGAGCAATATACTCAGTTGGGCAGCTTGCTATTTCTATCAGGTCATCAGAGCTTAATTACATTGCGAGTGATGAGAAGTGATGTGATGTGGCGGAGGTCGTCAAAAGGAGGATGTGAATTTTCAGACCTCTCTTGTTTGCTCCTAACCGGATGGCATTTTGGTAGTGATTATTCCACGATAGCAAGCCTATAATAATCTAAGGAATACTACCAGTAGTCCAGTCGGCGAGTGCATACTGTATATTTGTTCCGAGTATGCTTTCTTGCTGCCTGCACTATCTCGGGAAAGACACGCGCCGAATCTCTCTGAAGAAAGGACCTTGGTTCTGGAGATATCATACCAAAAACGCCAAACCCCTTTAACCTCCAAACAAGGGCAGCAAGCACCCACCACATAGACAAACCCCTGGAGCACAACCTGATGCTATACCGTGAACCTAAATCCAGTTCCAGCCCACACACAGGCACCGATCAACGTCTAAACCCAACGACTGAGAGAAAAAAAGAAAAAAAGAAAAGACTTGAAGAGTTGTGTTTGTGTGCGGTTGTGGACGAGAAAGGTGGGTCCCTGCGCGGAAGTTCTTACCTACCCCTCACGGAGAGGCCGGGAGGTGTTTACAAGCTCTGCAGAGAGGGAATAATAGGACTCTAAACTCACAACAGAAATTGGGTAATTATTCTGTGATAGAAAAAAAAAATGTAGAGGAGTTTCTAATCGGGCGATGGTAGCCGGAGGGTGTTGTCATGGGCTATCACTCGGTGAGAAATTTCCAAAGCCTGAAGAAATAATCAAATAAAGTTCGAAGAAATGAATAAATAAATAAAGTTTCGGATCCGTGAGAATGTTCAAGTAATAGAACGTTACTTCGATTTTCCCTTTTCTAGGATTGCAGGTAAACTACTATCCTATATACTAACCATTCCCAGCCTCATAGATATCTATTCCAGCCACTCCATCCCATTCCAGTTGTTCCGCTCCGTTCCATTTATTCTGTTCCTTGCCATTCCATCTATTCGGAGGTTATTGGGAAGCCCAACGACTATTCCTTACAACGTTGTTGGGCTTCCCAATAACCTCCGAATAGATGGAATGGCAAGGAATGGAGTGGAGTGGAGTGGAATGTTGGTGATGGAGTGGGAGATGTATGGATTTTGAACTTGAACGATAAGGCTGAGTTGTTGGGTGTTTGGGGAGTGTAGGTTTGAAAGACTCGAGAAGAACTTGAAATTTTATTTGGTGATTGGAGGACAGTTTGAAGGTTTTTATTTTTATTTTGTCTTTGAAAGTGAGGGGGATGGGGAGCAAAGAAAAAGGTAATTGTATATATTCAACATTTCTATCCCAGTTGAAGGTACATTTTCTAGCAAGCTATGCTGTGGTCAAGGCTGCAGATCTAGACTACAATGAACTATCATACTAATATATTGGCAAACACCGTTAAAGCATTTTATCTGATGGACTCTTATGTTTTTTTTGTTTTTTTTTTAAGAGATTGAGGATAGGATGCCATAAAGTTTAACACACCATTCTGAGCCATTCTTATCTTACCCTTTGCATATGAAAAGCAAAGAGATTATGTACTTGATTAATAACAGCCAACTGTTTTATATGAAACACTAGATTTTAAGATATTTCATTGAGCAAGAAACATGTGAGTTTGGCAGTTATCAGATATGATTATTATTATTTTTGAAAGAACAGAAGAATTGTACTGTACAGTGCTTTTCCTACCCATGATACTACTAGTCTATTATGTACTGTACTATTATCAAGAAGTGCGATCCGACGGCCTGATAGACTATTTAATCAGACCATTTTCCTTGTCAAAAAAAAAGCAGGAATCCATCGGTCCTTTATTGGAGGTCTATCGAGCACGAGGTACAAAAGGTTCAATTTATTAGCAACACCCTCGAGATCTCGATGAGCCTGAGCTTCTGCTAGTGCCCTGTGCTGTCCTGTTGGTACGGAATTACGACATTATAATACCCCAATGTTACCTACTATTCACCATAGGAATACCTGCCCAGATCCTATCGTACTCTCAAGCAAACATATATTGTACCTTTATTTATCACTGATACTCCAGCTATGATTACTTTTTTTAAAATAAAAAAAAAAAGCGGGAAACTATGGTCCTCAATCAGTAAACAATGTATATAATTTACCTTCTCACAAGAATATTTATTTACGCATCTACCCCGATAAAGCATCCAAAGCTGGTGTCAAATAGTATTATCATATTAGTTTTCCTTACCTCGAGATAATAAAAAAAATAATGCAAAAATCCATGCGTGCGGTATAAGGATTAGTTCTCACGTCTATATTTTATGAAATTCCTAGCTGGCCCAGTGGTTAAGTCTCACGCTTGCTGTGCATTAGCGGGAGCCAAGGGGTTCGATCCTCCCTGCTTGCAGGGGGGAGTCGTTCCTTATTCCATCATGTGGGACAGGTCTTGACCTGCCCTATGGAACTTGGAGGTAGGGGGGTTCTGTCCCATGGGTGTTTTCGACTCTGGATCTCAAGGGTCGCAACCTGAAGATTCGCGTTCGGCGGTTAAAAAAACTTTTTTTCTTATTCCTTAATAAAAAGGAAGAAAGAGTTAAAGAGGGGGAAATATTTGCTTTGACTCTCCTTTGGTTGGGTTTGGGGAATGCAGGTGTAGATACTGAATGCTAGGCTGTCATGATCTTTCATATTGCAAGCATATTCCGGTCCCGGCCAATGGCTTCATCCAAAAAAAAAAAACTTTTCTTTGATGTGACATGTTTGGGAATATCCTGAAATGTAATTACTTTTTCTCAATCTTGTCTACTACCATATTTAATAAAGTCCTGTGTGGGGCAAAGTACAAGTACATCTAGTATACCTCCTACCTCTCGGGGCCAGAAGGGGGGGTTAAAGGAAGCTCTCCACTTTCAGAGCAATGTACTCAGTTGGGCAGCTTGCTATTTCTATCAGGTCGTCAGAGCTTAATTACATTACGAGTGATGAGAAGTGATGTGATGTAGCGGAGGCCGTCAAAGGGAGGATGTGAGTTTTCAGACCTCTCTTGTTTGCTCCTAACCGGATGGCATTTTGGTAGTGATTATTCCACGATAGCAAGCCTATAATAGGCTAAGGAATACTACCAGTAGTCTAGTCGGCGAGTGCATACTGTATGTTTGTTCATTGAGTATGCTTTCTTGCTGCCTGTACCATCTCGGGAAAGACACACGCCGAGTCTCTCTGAAGAAGAAAGGACCTTGGTTCTGGGGATTTCATACCAAAAACACCAAGCCCCTTTAACCTCCAAACAAGGCTAGCAAGCACCTACCACATAGGCAAAACCCCTGGAGCACAACCTGATCCTATACCGTGAACCTAAATCCAGTTCCAGCCCACACACAGGCACCGACCAACGCCTAAACCCAAAGACTGAGAGAAAAAAAGAAAAAAAGAAAAGACTTGAAAAGTTGTGTTTGTGTGCGGTTGTGGACGAGAAAGGTGGGTGTTTGTGCGGAAGTTCTTACCTACCCCCCGGAGCGGCCAAAAGATATTGACAAGCTCTGTACAGAGGGGATGGTGGGGGCCCTGAGCTCACAACAGAAATTGGGTAATTATTCTATGATAGAAAAAAAAAAATGTAGAGGAATTTCTAATCAAGGCGATGGCAGCCTGAGCGTGCTGTCATGGATTATCACTCGCTGAGAAATTTCCAATAGGTTTGGAAAATTCACCGAACCCGGGCAAAACACACCAAAATTGGGCACTTTTCAAGACACCACCACCCAATTATCCTCTACGGAATGATACAGAAAAAAATGTAATAAATTCCCTAGCACATAAAAACTCACGATAAAAAATTTGGAACCTTTCGCGCACTCCTGCAGAGTAGTGAAGTGTGAGATGTGCCCGACTCGAAGGTGCCTGCCAAGCCAGGCTGTTTTGTATGTGAAAGATATATTGCAACAGACCTCACCGACTTTGAATGCACCTTGTTCTATATACATGGCAGGTAAAAATAGGGAAATAATATATAGCGTATTTCAGAGGCCCCAGCACCTCGTAAGCCTATTTTGAAGTTAATTTCATGGTAATCTGTTGAGATCAGGAGACCCAAAAAACCCCAATTTTGGAGTGTTTTGCCCTGAGTTCGGTGAATTTTCCAAACCTATTGTTTCCAACGCCCGTTGATATGAAGATTTCTTTATACCAAAATATCTAGTTTGGGTCCTTAGCCATATCCTACTTAAGACTAGAACAGTTCTTATACTTTTTCTTCCTGTCGTTAACCCCCCTCTCGTATGTTTCTTTCATTCCTCGGTCCAGCACTCCCTTTCATTATTAATTCCGAGTGCCAAAGTCATGCGTATAGTACTTCAAAGACTGTATATCATGTTCACATATATCACACCAGGATAACTTCCTTCCCGCTGTTAACCATCTTTGTATCGAATAAGTCTTTACCAGACAATTTACCAGGGACCATTCCGTTAGGAGCTATCCCATATTGAACCCAACTCTCTTCACTCACCTCCCGATCAGAATCAACCTCCTAGAATTCCGCTCTCAGGCTTTCTTTGTAATTCGCCCACCCACACAGGCGGTACACTGCACCATCTCAATTCATTTATTATAGGCGTAGTCTAACCCCCTCAAGTTATTTCACTCCCCTCCTCGACCAGAACAGACCTCCCGCCCGTAGACATATACAAACCCCCCCATCTCCCATTTCAAAATACGCCCTTCCCCCTCTCACTCTACAACCACTACTCCAACCCTCCTCCACAACACCCAGCAGCTCGGTAAATGTAGCAAGTATTAACACCCCACCTTCCCATCCCACCCGTCCAAACATATACCCCCCCAAACAAACAAAATTATGATGGTACAACAAATCCCATCCAAATCCTATAAAACTTACACACCATCCCAAACCCCGCAAGCAATTAGCAATACCACACAAAGCCCACCAGGCAAATCAAAGGAAAAAAAAACCCCGATTTTTCATCCCCTGCTGATACATATCTCTAGTAACTAATCACGTCAAGGCCACAAAAAATATACCACCTACCCCTCACATTTTCCCATTCCCGAGTTCACATCATTCACGGCGTGCCTAAAATAAAAAAAATAAAATCCAAGTGTGTAAGTTAAGTCACAATATAACACGGATGAGTTCGGGAGTCGGTCAAGGTCATGGTCTTTTTGCAAGGATTTTTTGGGAGCGCACAGTACTGTACTGAATTCTCCTCAGAAATGCTCGTTACCCCCGCTTACATATTCGACGGAAGGCACCGTCTCATTTCCTCTTCTGGCTTCGAGCGGGTTTTAAACGCCGTTCGGGAGTCAAATATCTACGTTCAAGGAGTTGGGGGTTTGTAAGGGTATTAATCTGTCTTGTCAGAGGATAGATAGGTGATGGGGGGATGAATAGTTCAGCGGTATCAAGTTAGAGAGGACCATCATTCGTGTTCTGAGCTGTTGGGACTCATTACCCCAACCCTTTTCTATCTTAACAACATAAGTTACCGGTAGCACCGGTGAATTGTTTTTATAAGTGAGCTATGGTAGGAGGATGAAAAAATCAATAAGGCCCTGTTTGGCACGCCACAATATAAAAACACGCCGTATTTCCTTGAAACGGTTTATATGCCAAAATGAATATATGGTATTCCTTTCCAAAAAGGAGTGTTTGGCGCGCATTTCTCTTCTCCATATTTTTTTTTTCAGGGTTGGAGGGGTTAAGAATGCAGATGGGGTTAAGGTAAAGTTGTAAAAACCTAAACATTTGCATGTCGCCCACAATGTAAAAGACTGGAAAACTCTGTACAGAGGTCTCTTGGCAACAATAGGAGTTCAAGGGACTCCCTTTAATACACTCTTCCCTTCTTGTTGCCCTAAAAGTTTCGCACCTCCGACACTAGAAAATCAAAACAGAGAATAAAAATATGGAGCTCCATATAAAAAAAATAGCGACTTTCTGCGCATGACAGACAGACCTCCATATCCCCACATTTATATGAGGGTAAAAACGTCGTATTCGTTGGAAATACGCCGTTTTTGCTGTGTGCCAAACAGGGCCTAATATTAAAAAGGGGAGATTAGGCGACGGCAACGAAAAATATATGTGTAGAAAGTAGTTCAATTGATGGCGTGCTTTTCATGGCACTCTTAGAGGAACTCTGATATATCCACAACTCCACCTCGGCGACCTTCGATTCTCTTCTGTTCCTCCATTTCTCATTACATTCCATTCCATGGGTTACCTGAATTGAGCGATAAGCGCTCAATTCCATCTATTGCCCTAACCCTTCTTCGGACACCACCACGAATTCTTCTTTCCTTCGCCCTTACCGATTCTATTTCCGCCGACCCCCTCAGCTCCCATCCTCTCGACCGTTCACCGTCCATTCCAATTGATCTTGTGAGTAGGAATTGTGCATCATATTCGAGAATCACTATTGGAATCCGCTATTGGATCGAGAGGTGAGTCCCGAGTGAGCGCCAATGATTCAAACGAGGTGGGTGCCTGGCCATTTACAAGCCAGTGCCGACAATACAGTCCTCCAAAAAAAGAGACACCGCTATCTCTGCCTCATCATCTTCCGCGATTTCCAAGTTGCGCCCGACATCACTGCGGCCGAGTAGCATTTTACTCGTCACACTATTCCGTTTCGCAATTGCCAAATAGAGTGGTGGTTTGCCATCGTTATCTGCCAGGTTAGGATCGACATCAGCCCGAGCCAATAGGATTTTTATGATATCATCACTCCTCGAAGCAACAGCTACCGAGAGGGGCGTTCGTCCTTGGCCGTCTGTTGAATTGGGATTAATGTCAGGCCGATTTAAGCGTAGCTTTACTATTGCGCCGTGTCCCTTCTCGGCAGCGTGATGAAGAGGAGTTTCACCAAGGCCATTCGCGAGGTTTAGGTTGACATTACTGCGGTCCAGCAGCACCTTCACCGCCTTTTCCCTTTTCCCCGAAGCTGCTTTGTGGAGCGGTGTTCTACCGTCAAAATCCACCGAGTTGGGGTCAACATCTGGATGACAGAGGAGCAGTTTTACCATCACTTCATTGCCCTGTTCCGCAGTCCATGATAGTGGCGTTGTACCCCTGCTATCCACTGGATCGGGTTTGACACCGACACGTTCAAGCAGCAACTCCACGATTTCCACCCACCCGAGTTTAGCAGCCCAAAACAGTGGTATTTCACCTCCACTACCGCCCGCGTTAGGATCGATGTCTTTCTGACTGAGCAGCTGCCTCACCATTTCGTCATGCCCCCTCATAACGGCCCAAGCAAGTGGAGAAAATCCCTAGTGTCGAGGCCATTTACATCCAATGTCCCCTTGAACATCAACCTTGCCGCAATCTCGGTGATACCAAGAGATGCGATAAAGTGTAGTCCGGTGTATCCCCTGTTACCTTTGGGGTCAGCCCGCATCCTCCCCCCCCCCATTCCATACCGCCAAGAAAAAACACTGACGCGACATGATTCTCATAATCTTGAAGCAGCACGACTGCGAGGATGCTCACTGGTGGTGACTCCTCTCAAAAGATGGTCACTCCAATAAAAGCATCCGTAGACAAAAAATCTTAATTGTGGGGGGGCTTGACGAGTGTTAATGGGAGACCTTCCACCGACCGAAAATTCAAAAAGGCCAAGCAGGTTTCCGCCATCGTCGCATGAGGGTTTCCAAACAATCGAAGTAGATTATCCCGTAGACACTCCTCTAGGGTAGCATATACCAGCCGAGCCGTCAACGTTCCCCGATCAGCAACGACTAGGCCTAGACAGCTCCCAAGAAGCGTCTGGATCGAGGGGATATTTTCAGCGTCCATTTCTGTGCTCCCTGGCTCTGCCGAAAGTGCATGGCATAGTTCATCCACACACAAAGATCTCAAGCCCAAAGTAACCCACAGCAATACTGCTGCTCCGAGTATTGACTTATTCCCGCCCAGCCTTTTTATCCTATCCAATGCTGTACCATACGCATACGTGAGGCTAGCGGCCGCCTGGTAGAGCCCCTGACTCCTCTTGGAGATTGTTGTTTCCCCCAATATCGCATCAATCTGCAGGGCCACCAGGAGAAATCTTGAACCTATCATCAGACAGCTGTCCAGCGCATAAGAGCGATATCATACTCACATGTCAGAAAGATTGTCGGGGATATATTTCATGATTTCAGGCTCTAGCTCACAATCCATCGTCTCAGGGTCCGGATCGGTTTTCAGCATCATGGTCAGATATGCCTCGATGTCATCCTTTTTAGGCTGTATATCAATAACTGCAGAATTCCTTGTAAGGTGTTTATCCAGCTCCGCTTGCATAAACGACCTTCCCGTCAGAAACAGTCGCGTGTTTTCCGATCCCTCCATGATACAGTTCAGACACCGCAGAAACTCGACCCTGCGTTCCGCCGCAAACTCGTCCAACCCACCAATGCATATAAACGTTTGTTGGAACCTCGCAAGAACCCCAAGGAACACCCTGAGCATATTTTGGAGCTGTGGAGCTGGCCCGCTGAGATACGTCTTTGAACCCTCAAAAGCCTCCATAATCTCTCCGGGAACCTCCGGCGACGCCCCGATAAGCTGTTTCAAGAGACTACCGATCATAGTCGTAGGTGTCTGCTCTTTAGGTCCGCGGTAGTCGCAGTATAAGCCAGCGACACCGACACTCGAACCAGCGGGATCATCGCAGAGATTGTCGAGCACCAGGGAGCTAATATATAACGATCAGCTAAGAGTTAACTCATGGCAACGGTACATGCATACCTGATAAACGTCTTGCCTGCCCCAGAAACTCCAGAACGAAACAGTATGGATTTATCACTCTTCCCATTCCGCTATGCCCGAAATTCAGCAGCCTGCAGTACTCTCCACCCGGCCGTCGACCAGGTCCCGGTGCCGCTGCCAAGGTTCTAGATCCGAGAGCCATGACAGAACTTGGGATTTCTGATTGGCGACGGTAGTAAACTCGATGGCTTGATTAGTAGTATTGAAACTACCGGCATTGTTGCTAAGATACCTATCCCCGCCGTGTTGCATGTTGATATGCCGTTGAGTGCTAGGAAGAGTTTGGTAGAGTATGGAGAGAGTTGAAAGAAGGTTGCCTCTAGCCTGAAGCGGGGTCTTGGAGGAGTTGATGTTACACACCAGTTTAATATTCTTGGCGGCACCCATAGTGATAAGAGATAATGAATGACAAGACCTAGGGAAGGCGATAAAGTGCACTAAAATATGGTTATTTTCACACAATGTGCTTGTATAACCCACCGTACCGAACTTGTATGATCCAGCATAATATTACCGTTAACCTAAAGTCCCGGTTCTCCCAAATGATCATACCCCCCCCCCCATGCCGGTAAATCCCGAGCGGTTCCATGTTCGAACCGAAAAAAGTGGAGGCTGGATGCAATGTATTAATTTAATATCTTTTTCCCACACGGTTCCCCCGCAAAAATCGTTGTCTTGGCAGGCATCTCAAAATTTCGTATCACCGGGTGTCTTGTCAAACTATGGTGCCGTATACCGTATTAACTTGAACAAGAGCAACACGTCTCAGGACGTCTAAATTTCCCTTGTAGGTAAGGCGTGGTTTTTTTTTGCTGGCATTTCCTCCCGTCCCCCGCCAAAATAGGAAACTCGGACGTCCTGAGACGTGTTGCTCTTACTCGAGTTAATACGGTAAGGTGCAGAGAGGGGGCGTTGCTCTCCCTAAGGACTAATGGGAAAAGGACACTTTTTAAATACATGAACCAACACCATCCGCGTCTCATAAACAGATCACCGCGAGCTTTGGCGATAATCTATGGCGTGTTCGATTATGTGCCTGACAGTGCTAAAAGCCGTGGACGGGAAAATGTAGCCCCCCGGAGTAATTTTTTCGCTCAACTACAGTCGCACCCCGCCATCCCGTATGGCCAAATTTTCTGAATCCCACCCGGTGCAACGGGTGATACGGGACAGAGGAGGAGGAAGAAAGTTGGTGATATGATACTTGTATAATACCATTCGTGCAGCACAAAATAATTTTTCCCCACAAATATTAGTGACTTTTACCAATATTAATGACTTTCATCTCAAACAGTGCGGAGTCCACTCGAGGCATTCCCTGACTCATTCTCCATGTTTTTAGTCTTCACTTTCAAATTATTTCACAGCATTGTCAGAGATGTGATCCTTCAAAGAGAGCAAGGATGCAAATGGCGAGGAAAACTGCACCCTCCAATGCTACCAAACCATTAATTATATCTTAATTATTATCTTCATCCTTTATGCCTCTTGTCCTTTTTAGGAATAGTCCTTCTATGTTTACCACAGAAATACGGTTCAGCAGAAAGGAATTGTATAAGGACAAGGGGTAACTTGCATCCAGAGTCCATACGAATCCGAATACCCGTTTTCCGGATCAACGAGTGCTTTCATATGGGAACCGGGAGCTGCCGCAGAGTTTTTACGGTTCAGCGAGGTATCCGGTTCAGCGCGATCCGGGATAGCGGGGTGCGACTGTAGACCATTTTTTCACACAAGTCACTGTGGCAAGGGGTGTTACACACACACCCCTTACCGCTTCGGACACAGCCAAAGATTCCTCACGGAGTATGATCAGACATACTACTTGACATGGTATCGGGAAGGATAGGGTAGCGAGAAGCGCGAATGTGTCAGCATTTTTCATCCATGTCAAGCGCGAATATCCCGGTATGTTCCGAGGAGGGCGGTAGTTCTCGCTACCCATCATAACCTGCTCCCGATCAACGGGCCTACCTAAAAAAAACCACCCCGTAATTCCTACCCCACCTTAACCCCCATCCAATATCCCCCTACCAAAATCTCCCTTTTGAAAAAACCACCGAGTGATACACCATGACCCCAACTTCTACCCCCCCTTTAAACAAAGAACCAACATCCAATCACCTTCCCCAACATAAACGAGCAGAAAAAAACCAAACAATCACTTCCACCCCACCCGAGAAACACTAAACCCCGCGACAAACATATCCCTAGCTTTACACAAACAAAATACCCACAGCCAGTCGATTAATCCCTAGACGCCCCCCAACCGCCCCCACACGCGTCTTAGCTAACACACAACCTCCCCCCAGAAACCTACCCCACCATGTGCGCAAACATTATCAGCGATAGCGACCACAACGCAAAAGTCCCAAATCCCCACAAACTTCCACACCCCCCGCGCATTCCCCAACACAACTTCACAAACCGAACCCTTCACCCTTCAGCCGCACGCCCGGATTTACAGTGCGCCAAACCGCGCAGCGCTCGACCTTCCCCCCCCATCTCCCCCTCACCGGGAATCTTGCCAAAAAGCCAATACATGTTCACTCCTTCAGCCTATCACCCGCCAACATACACACCCCTCATTGCGTAATTACTATCCAAGCCCACCAGCATCACGCGGAGAACAAGCACAGTACCCAACGCAATCCAGCTAGTCCACCGCAGCAAACCCCCCCCCCCCCCCAAAGAGCCAAAAGTCAAAGACCGAGAGTATATTATTATCCGAATCGCAGGTGATAAGATGCTAGATCACACCTTGAAGATATCCGCACACATGAAATGTACAGAAAAGCTACCGTACTCGCCCCCCCCCTCCTCTAAAGTGTAAAGTAAACCATCACAAGGCAAGCAGCGCAGACACTAAGTAATATGTGTCATCATTCAAAAGTGAGTATGATAGTATGATACATAGCACGACAGCCCAGCCCCCCCCCTTTTTCTTCCCAAAGCGCAATCACACCCCCTCACTCGCTGCCGCCAAGAAATGTTTCGGAAGTGACGTAAGGTGCACAGACCATCACCGCGCTGCGAAAAAGTAAGGGAAGGGAATTTATTTTGATAATAATATGCCACAATCCCTGTCCGTGAAACGGACGGATCCCTGTTCGACGGTAGGGTAATAACGGTTAACTTGTGTTAAGGTGAGCCCAATCCGAGGCGTGTATGATAAGTAACAACTTGGCCCTATCGTATCGGATATCAAATGTTTCTTTCTTGAGTTTTTGTGTTCTGTTCTTACGATGGTGGTAGTGTATCAATGTTTTTCATTTATTTATTTTTATTTTTGTTCGGAGCGGGGGCTGTTTCTTTTGGGAAAAGATATTTTCAATAGAGATATGATACCTCGAAGTTACCATTTCAATTTTTAACCTCACCTGCCTACCTGCCTGCCTGCCCGCCTGCCCAGTTGTCTTTCCGCCAGAGGGAGGTGAGTAAACAAGCAAGTAGTAAGTAAGAAAGCAAAAACTGCATAAAAATCATACCACTCTTCCTCCCTTCAAGAACAAACCAAACCAACCGCGGACGCAAAGGGCTTGCTTGCAACAAAAAAAAAGGGGGGAATAAAAAAAAAAAAAAGGGAATAAAATAAAGGGAGAAAAAAAAAACTAAACAGACTAAATAGATAAATAAACTCTGGTCACAAAAAATTGCAGGAAAGGAGTTGAACTGAATTGAATTGAATTTTTGAAAATGGAAAAGAAGTTACTGTAAAAAAAAAAAAAAAAAAAAGTTTTTGGTTTTGCAAAAGAGGAAGAGGGAAAGAAAAGGCAAAGGAAAATGATAAAAAACCAACCCACCCATCCCAACCGATACGAGAGAGAGAGAAAGAGGGGGATATATAGAGAATGAAAGATTGGAACAGAAAGGATAACACAAAAACCCATACCGAGAGAGAATAGGAAAAAGAACCATTTTTTGATGACTTGAGGAAAACAAGGATAAAAAGGAGTTAAAGAAAACATCTGGATAACAGCCGACCAACCAACAGGAGATAAGTTAGATAAATAGGTATATAGGTAGCGAGAGGGGTCTTTTTTCAAGAGAGAGAGTAAACGGAAACTAATTGAACAAAATGGATAGATTGATGGAGGGACGGGTGCGGGTTAAGTATATAAAGAAAGAGCTTTTTTTTATTTTTCTTCAAAGCGACGGTCAAGTATCACCTATCAGGCCGTCGTGATATGGAGGAAAGAGTAATAGGAGGTCAAACTCTTTTTCTCTTCCCCTTAACCTTATTCTTATTCAATCCCGTCAGGCCACCTCCCGCAGCCTTCTTCGCCGCAGCCGCTGCAGCTTGCCGACCTCTCCGCGTCCCAGCCTCGTCTTCCGATATACACTCGTCGGCGGGGATACCAGCATCTTTGCACCGCTGGCAGGGGCGTTGTCGGTCGCAACCCTTCTTGCTCTTCCTGCACCTTTGGCACCGAGGCTTAACAGCCGGCTCTTCAATCCCCACCTTGTTATTGTTGCCGTCGTGGAAGTACTGCGTGTGCAGCTTGTCATCCACAGGCGTTGCCGTCTGCTGAGTGAATAGGACTGTTGGCGAGTGGACGTTTGCCATTAGATTGGTGCTAGTGATTATGTTTGATCGCGCTTTATTGCTTGCTACAGATGCCACGGATGGCTTCCGGCTGGCTGGTGGTGAAGCTGGAGAGATGGGCCAGTGGGGCTCCGACCGTGGTTTTGGCTTCGACTTTGGTTTGCTAGAAAGCGCTGGCTGCTGCCGTTTGACTGCTTTCACCGTGCCCTTGGGATACTGCGTAAGTGGCGCTGGTTGTGGCAGTGGCTTGATTTTCATGACAGTGCCTAACGCTGGTGGTGGTACCAAAGACGGAACTGAGGACGCTTTCCTTCCGCGCAACGTTTTTAGAGGAATGTCGTCCAAATCTTCTTCATCGTAGTCTCCATCGTCATCTTCCTCTTCTTCCTTGCCGACATAGGTCTCGTCGGCCTCATCGTCGAAATGGTCTTCGAAATCTTCATCGTCTGTGGCAGTATGATGGGCCTCATGGAAATATGGCTCCTGTTTAACTCGTTGCTGTGTTTGTATTTCTTTTGGTTGTTGATACTGTGGAGGAGGAGGTGGCGGTGGTGGTGGTGGATTATGTTGTTGTTGTTGTTGCTGTTGTTGCTGTTGTTGTTGTTGTTGTTGCGGAGGTGGTGGTGCTGGTTGCTGATACGACTGAACCCGTGTTTCCATAGGGGGCAAACACTCATCATCGCTTGGTACGGTCGAATCAAAACTGGGCAGTATCTCATCTAAAGTTTTGTACTTTTGGTGATGCCTCGGGTAGATGATAGGACTGCCACGCATCTCGTCAGGACCTCCAGGAGGCATGTCGGGCAATTCAGCTGTATCACTTCTTCCATCATCGCCAAATTCACCACACTCTGACGAAAAGCTATCTTCCTCTCTCACAGTTTCATCAAGGGTAGATGTAGTCGCTGAGCCGCTTGGTAGTTCCCCCAAGCGCATCAGCTGCAGTGCAACATCTTCATCTGAAATACAAGATGCGACAGTAGGAGCAGGTGTAGGTATGGTGGATCCATTGGTTCGAACTTGACCAAAAGTGTTTACAGGTTGGCCGCCGTTTGAAACACTGAACCCATATGTAGATGGTGGTGTTGGGTGTGGATAGTTGATATTTCGATTACCATAAGGAGTGGTCACTTGAGGTGCAGGATGCGAAGGGCTGACTGATGACGCCGTGGAACCGTCTTGCCTAGGAAGGGCCGGAGGTGGGAATAGAGGCAGCTCCTGGAAAAAAGAATCCTAAGGTTAACACAGATCAAACGCAAATGAAAACCAAGAGAATCATTTACATCAGAAGAGAATTTTGGTCGTTTCCTCCTTGAACCTTCAACAATGTTGTCCAAACTGATATCGGCACTTGCCACAGGTTCAATCCTGCTTCGCGATTCCGATTCCTCATCTCCCTCTGGTAAGAACTGCTGAGGAGGCTGCTGTTGAAAATATCCTTGTGGGAAACGCTCTTCATAATGCTCTTCTTCCCCTCGGTGAGATGCTTGGCGCTTCATTCCCCTGGGGCGCCCACCTGCGCTGGCGCTTCTCCTCCCTCGTGCAGCGCTAGGGGATACACTCCTTCCATCAGAGAAGGAGCCTCGCGGACCAGGCCCAGTATAAAACATGGCCTGTGGATGTCGAAGATTATACTGCGGATATGAGGCAGGATTCTCTTCGACCCTTATGTCGACCGTCATATCATCGCTGAAGTTCTCATGTCTTAGGATCATGTATCTCCCCTCTGGGTCTTGAAATGACAAGCCATATTCGTCTTGTAGTTTTATGCCAAACATGTTCTTGACAGTGGTTGTAATGGAATCTGTGGTATCATGCGGATATATGTGAAGAGTCTTCGGCTCCGAGTTGCAGAACCTGAAATGAACATTTTTGCACTCAGTGCTCGGCGACAGTGACTGTGGTGTCATTATTGAGCCGTTATTGTGATAAGGCGTTGATGTCGCCGAGTATTCGTATGTACGATTATTCATAGTTGTAGGAGCAGCCTCTGACAAAAGAGCATTGACATTCATTGCGTTCCGTTGAATCCGAGAGACTCACGGCGGCAAGGTAAGAGGCCGAAGTGGACTCGTAGGGCCGCCCAGGTGGTAGCGAACCTGAAAGTGTTGGGTGGATAGGGGATCAATGAAGCGATGTCTATAGATGGTACGGGTGCAAACAGTCAGCAAATGAATGAGCGAATAGAATCATTTGTTGGTGCATAAAAGAAAAAATATTTTGAATGAGGGGATGGGGAGAAAAAAAAATAGCCACAGTGGAGAAAAAGCGATCCACCGCTTGTTGATTTTCAACACAGTGTAAACCGTCAAATGTGCCAGCGACTGACGAACACATCGGCGAAAGCACTGAATAGATGATGATGCCAAACGAGAGATAGGATAAGATGCTCCAAGTGATGGCAAGGGCAAAAAAAGATGGAATGTGCGGTATACAGACCTTTTTTTTTTGTTCCCAATCACAGAGATGCGCTCAGCGCTCGGAGTGCAGGCGTCGGAGCCGTTAATGTAACGGTTTGGTTCGGAGCGCAGAGTTGGAGTGAACGTAGTCCGGGGCCAGCAGCGAAGTGGATCCGATGTTTGTCAGGCAGTGGGGTTAGGGAGTGATGAGATGGGGGTTGGGAGAGCGGGGTGATGGTAGCGCTCAGGTAGTGAGGAATGAAGGATGGAAGTCAAGGGTGGCGGGAGGGTTGTAGGAAGTAGTGATGTCGTTAGTGATGATGGGACAGTCCGGGCAGAAGGCGAAAGAACGGGGCAAGCCTGAGCGGTCCGGTGCGCAAAGGAGAAGAGCGAAGGCGAGGAGAGAGATGGAGTCTGGTGGGATTTTGAAGAGGAGAGTATAATAGATGAATCGCTGTCGGATTGCACCGGTGGGGAAGTGATTGAAAGGGTGAGAGAGGAGAGGGTTGGAGTGAGGGTAAGTGTGTGTGTGTGGGTGGGTGTGTGTGTGTGTATGTGTGTGTGTAGTGGTGTGCGAGAGAGCGAGAGAGTGAGTTGCTGGACAGAAATCCGGAGGGGGGACGACGACAACGGCAACGACAACGGGTAGATAGAATATAGGTTCGAAAGAACGAAGTGAATGCAAAAGCGCCGACTGGCGAATAGAACAGAAAGGTACAGACAGTATGGGTGTAGTATGGCAGTGTATGTAGTGAAGGGTTGAGTGCACTTGGGGTGTGAGAGGGGAGACAGTTTAGATGGCAAAAGACTAGCTAAACTAGAGCAAGCGGTGACGAAGGGAATCCGGCCAAGCAATGAAAGGTGAATACAAGAAGGTAACTATATCTTTAAGATCAAGATATAAATGGCACGCAGTGATCAGGAATGAAGTTTGAGAAGGGGCGACTATGAAATAAGCGGGTATTGGAGGTGGGAAGTCGAATCAAGGCAGAGCGAGGGAGGAGGAGGGAGAGCAAGTAGGAGTGTGTAAGGTAGGGTCTGGTTGTTGAAGTAAGAGAGTATGTAGAGTGGGTATGTACGAAGTGTATGAATGGTATAATTCTATGTAGCTTGTCAAGCACGTAATAACAGAAGAAGCAGTACCACCAAGAACAGAAGCAAAGAGGGCGTTCTGCGCCGGTTGAAGCTGTGGTGGTGGTGGTGGTTCTCCTAGTGCTAGAAGTTGTGGAGATAATGGTCGTGGTGGTTGGCTTGAAGCGGAAGCGCACACCGTCTATCGCTCGGCGTGTCTGTGTCTGGGTCTGTGGTATCGTTGCAAGTACGAGCATCTCCCTGTAAATTTGGAAAAAAGGGTATGATATTCCATCTTCAAGGACGACAGTAGACCGGGCTTACCACAGTTTCTACAAATATGAAATATGCTATGTACAGTATCATACAAGCAAAAGGGTATGAGTAGTTAGTGTAGGCACCACCTTTGTATATCGGGCTTGCTTTTTTCGTTCATACATTCATTCTCACTCTCCTCACGGTTTCTCATTACGGGATCTCTATGGTTAGGGTAGTCCTCCTTCTTCCTCCCCCAAAGCAAGCAAAAGAATGCAAAATCAAATCAAGGGTGTGGGCGAGCGTCGAACGAGTTGCATCCAACAACGCAGACATTTCCCATCGGAGCTAGGAATTACTTTCCCAATAATTCCTCCCAAGCCCTTTCGGCGCTCCGACTCTCATAGGGGAAGGGAGGGAGGGAACGTGCGAACCGTTCAAAGCTAGGAAGAAAGAAGCTACTGTAGGGTAAAGTGAAGGAACGAAGGGTATTCAAACGAGCATTTCTTGTATCGTACAACACCACACACTTCAAAGACCTCCCCCAAATACCCACCACCATATTATCTCTCTCGTTCGCTTGAACTGGAAACTCTTCTCTCTTTCTCTCTCTTTCTCTCCTCTTTTCCTTTCCTCCATACAATCCCAGTAAAAACCACCCCCGGCGCGCGAACCACCTCCACAAAAAAAAAAAAAAAAAAAACAGCTTGCACTCCTCGCACAAGAAAAAATAAATAAAAATACAAAAGAATGGAAAAATTAATAAGATTTCGAAAATTAAAATATAACCTTACCATTAGGATATTTTGATGTATTTTTATATTATTTTTCAACGTCCGAATTTATAACTGTCCCATACCGGTATAATACTGGGTATAATACTGTTACAAACGCACAGTACCCCAGCGCCGCCTTAGGGCCATGCACAGTACCTCAACTGTATGTACAAACCGTCACTCCCAAAGAGACCTCTACATCCGGACTGTGGATCGCCAACCCCCGTTACGCTTAACCATTGGCGCACGCATCACTAAACAGCAGTCTCGCTACCACTTTTTAGTCGCAAAGGAGAGGGGGACAATCTCTTACGCTGCTAATCCATTCAGAATCTCAATTTACCGCCTTCCTTTTCCGTTTTTACTAGAGGAGTAATGAATGGGTTGGCCTGGTGGGGGAGAAAAAGAAAAGAGAAAAAAAAAAGAAAAGAAAAGAAAAAAAAACAGAGGGTTGAAAAGGAAACAAAAACAAGAAACAACACCTCTGCGGGTACTAGATATTAGGACTAGTATTTTTCTGTATTGATAGACTTTGATAAGGAGCGTACTTAAGATAGTAATATCATAGTGGAAAATTTTTATCACTTTTTTTTTTGATCGCTTATGTAGATCGAGCGATTCGTTAATCCCCAAACTCATCAGCAAGATGCGCGACGCATCCGTTGAGAACGAAATGTCAATTACCTTTAACCTACACTTGAAGAGAGTGAGTGTGAGATATGCGAGCGCTCGTAAATAGATAGGCAAGAGATAAGTCTAACTTAGAATGAAAGAATGGTTATATTCTTAATTGTGTTTGATGGATAAACCGCGACGAGCACCTGATTAAAAGCGAAGAAGAAGAAAATTCAAAAGCGAGGAGCCAAGGAAAAACTGGGCGCTGGAACATCCTTCTTCTCCCACGTGATTTCGTGTATAGTGGTTCTCTAAAAACGCGTTCCAAATTGAACGAAAAACAGTTTGGGAGACGCGACGGCTGGGCGAGCTTACCTGGATACGGCAACGGCTGGTCTTGGCGAAACCTCACTCTCGACATGGGTGGTCCGGGAGGGAAACAAATTACATGTATGTAAACTACCGAAATACATGCAATAAAGATTAAATAAAGATTGAGTGGATATTGGAACTGCAGGGAACAGCAAATAAGATTTATTTTGCATGTACTTGTAGCTTCTCTATACTTTGCCTGCTGTATTTAACCTCGCTTCCCGTTGACTTGGAGTGCTTCAGATACAGCCAGCATCTTCCTTAAATAACGGTCGAAAAAGAGCTGTTCTAGAAAAGAAGAGAGAATCCTTTCTCAAAACGTATCATACAATGCCTTAGTCTGGATCGCCTCTTTCTCGCCAAACTCGCTCTCTGTCTCTCATCCAGGGGAGTTTGGCGGTTGGACCTACGGAAACTACCGAAATAGGAACAAGACTGGTACAGTACTGTATGGCGGAAACGAATCTCTCTCGTTGGATGCTGGATTAATGGGCTTTGTTTCGAGGAACGAGCCGTGATGCGTTGAAACAAGAATGTATCACGGGTGCCGTACAGTATCATACCCCCTCTCCAAATTTTCTCGCGTCCCTCAGATAAATATCGTACTGTATCATCTAATGCGATCAACAGAACTCGAATCCTACCTAGCTCTTGGGAATCACAAAAACCAACAACCCACCATGTGTTCCCCAAAAACACTCAACGCTGGTACCCCGTACCATGAACGTGGAATCCAGTTACTTCCCGGTACCGTACAGTACGGCAAAAAAAAAACAGACTTCGTCGGGAACGGCGCCATCAAAAGCGACAAGAAAGGAAAAAANAAAAAAAAAAAAAAAAAAAAAAAAAAAAAAAAAAAAAAAAAAGAGTCCGCAAATGGAAATACACAATCCAGATTTTCGCGACAAGATATCTTGAGACAAGGCTTTGACACATCTGCGCTGGGGGCTGAATTGAACTGGATTACATACACATTTTACAAGAGATGTATGAAATGTATGAAACGCATACCGTAGATATGAGTACAGTACAGCGCCGTCCCGTATTACACGGGGTTCGTTCGCACGGACTCCAAAGCCTACATATAATGAATGGGATCTCTACAATGAATAGATGGCCTTTCCACAAGCCATTGTTGACAGCGGCGAAGGGGAGGCATGGCAAGATACCCCGGTGGGTTAGTTTAGTTTTTCAAGGCGCAGGCTGTATAATGCTGTGCTCAATCATACGCCGATTAGTGTGGCTCTCAGTGGTCAAGTTATCAAGGGAACGGATAAATAAATAAAATAAAAAAATATTATAAGTAGATAACTGGGTGCGTGTGAAAGCGCATGATGACTGTGTGATTCCTGTGCATCTCGTTCCAAGTTTCTTGTGCTAATCGGTCACGCCGCGGAGATCAACAATGGGATTTGCGACGTGTACTTTCAATTGGATAACGAGTTCGGGTTGAAAATTGATCACGATGAAATATAGAGTAGTGTTGATAATTTTTACCCTTCAAGTTTCCCTAGATTGTTTGATGCTTCTTAGCCACAATTGGTTCTCATGTAGCCCAATAAAGGCAGCTGATTTATCGAGTGATGCGACATGAAGAGCGAAACCTTGCACAAGTGGGAACGCGCCGCTCCGTCACAGTTTGGTGGGGAACCACGCGGGTTGTCTTGTTGCCATCTGACCCGAAATGGTAACCGTTGCTGCCAAGCCATTTGTTGCCCTCGCTGAGCCAACTTTGTTTCGTTGCCTCGACAACCAAGTATTACGCGAAGAAGACCTCGACCAACCCAAAACGCCAAAACATCAACCTTCTTCTCCTCTTCCTCCACCACTCTGGTTTCCTCTTTTCTTCCTTCACAACAATCCTCCTTCTCCTCTTTTCTTTTCATTTTGCCCGCTCTCTCTTTCTACTGAGATATTTAAGTAGACGGTGGATTCCTCCAAATTCAAGTTGTTTCTTCCTTTGCTTTTGCCATCCAACAATCGCTACTTTCCGCCAAACTCGCGAAGGCAGCACAACTTGTTTATCAAGTTGACATATTGATCGAATCAACGATCTACTAATCGAATTTCGGCATTGGTATTATTTTCGCTAACTTTGATAGAAAGATGGATGCCAAAGTAAGTAAAATTTCCTTTTCATCATACCTGCTATGTGCTGTATGGTTGTATTTCCAACCTGAAACGCACTTTGATCCCCACAACCTAAGCCCCCCATAGAAAAACTCGCACAACCACCCCTCTCTCCCTTCCCTCTCTGATGCATCAACCTACCGCTGCTCACATCCAATAACACACATCCACAACTCGATCTGTGAGGAAAAAAAAATATTTTCTTGCTAACACAACGCGTTTTTTGCCTATAGCCACAACGTCCCTCTCGCGCCATTCGCCGTCAAGACGAGAACGCAAACCGTCCTATAATCCACAACAAGTCCGCCAGCAACGTCTCTTCAGCTGCCGCCAACGCTGCTTTGAAGAGCATGGAATCGCAACAACCCACTGGAGTCGGGCTCAAAGCCGCTGCCCGAAGAACCGCGTTCGGCGATGTCAGCAATACAAGCAAGGGTAATAATGTTACTACCTCTGGCAAGGAAGGTAGCAAGGGTGGTGTAGTTGTCGTTCAGGATAAGCAGGGCCAGAAAACCACTGGCGCGATCTCGAAACCAGCTCAGCGAGTCCAGGGACTTAAGCCAGCTTCTTCGATCACTACCCAGACTTCCGTCACGTCTCAACACGTTGCTCCATCGAGGAACATTGTCCGTAAGACCGCGGTGTACCAAGATAACAAGCGCCCGAGCCCGAAGAGGACTAGCCCCAAGCGAACCAGTCCTAAGGTTTTGCGTGATGCGGTCGTTAAGAAGGAATCGCAACAATTCGGTAGACAAGCCGCTCGGCCCCGTAGCAAGAGCCGTGCATCTAGGCCTCTGTCCGGTCTTTTGAGAATAAAGCAACATCAGGCCAAGGGTGAATCCCCTGTCTATTCGGACCAAGCATCTCACTCCTACTCTGATAGATACTTGGATGAAGATCAAGAGAGCACCGCAGCGGAAGTCGAAGATGATGACGAGGAAGACGCTTCAGAAGATGATGAAGCTCCAGGTGGTGTTAAGACTATTGAAGGTCAGCTTGAGGCTATCTCGGATTACGGGAGTGATGAAGGAGAGGATGAGACCGAATATACCGGTGCAAGAACGCGCCCTGGAGATAACACTACTGGGGTCACCACTCAAGTTCTTGTACCCAAGATCACTTCTCAAACCAGAAAGGAATTGTGCAAGGTTCAGCAGGAGTTCTTCGATGACGAGGACGAGGGTGATATTTCTATGGTTGCAGAGTACGGTGATGAGATCTTTGCATACATGCGTGAGCTTGAGGTTAGTGTAATACGCTGTTATTGGTTGCGCTAGAATTTCGCTAACATTTTATACCTTGGTATAGGCAAAGTTGTTGCCCAATGCCCACTACATGGATCATCAATCCGAGATTCAGTGGTCAATGCGTGCGATTCTCATGGACTGGCTCGTCCAGGTTCACACCCGCTTTAACCTTCTCCCCGAGACTCTCTTCCTCACCTCCAACTATGTTGATCGCTTCCTCTCGGCCAAGGTTGTCTCCCTCGGAAAGCTTCAACTTGTCGGAGCTACTGCGCTATTTGTTGCTGCCAAGTATGAGGAGATCAACTGTCCGTCTGTTCACGAGATTGTGTACATGGTTGACAATGGTTATACCGCGGAAGAGATTCTCAAGGCGGAGAGATTTATGCTTTCGATGTTGCACTATGAACTTGGTTGGCCCGGACCGATGAGCTTCTTGAGAAGAATCAGCAAGGCCGACGATTATGATCTTGAGACCAGAACTCTAGCCAAGTACTTCTTGGAGGTCACTGTCATGGATGAGAGATTCGTTGGAAGCCCTCCTAGCTTTCTTGCTGCCGGAGCGCACTGTCTCGCCAGACATATGTTGAAGAAGGGGGAATGGGTAAGTTTATTTCTTTTTGCTTCCAATTCATCGTTTAATTGCACTTTTTCTTCCTCTTTTCTTCATTTCTTTTTTTTATCGCAGCGCCTCAGTTGGTTCATACACCCCTGTCCGCCATCGACCTGTTTGCCAGGGGGCCATCCCTTCTCCCCCCTACCCCAATCGCCAGCACATACTTGCGCCGAAACGGCTTTTTTTTTTTTTCCTTCTTCCCTTTTTCCAACGTCTTCCACTCAATTCCTTGTTCCCTATCTTTAGTTTTTTTTCTTTTCTTCAAAACTGCTACTACCCTAACCACCAAATCACATGATCAACATCGGCTAATCACAATGTTTGAAACAGACACCCGCACACACCTTCTATTCGGGTTACACCGCCTCCCAGTTGGAGCCGTTGATCCACACGCTTGTCGAGTGCTGCGAGAACCCGAAGAGTCACCACGGTGCCGTATTCGACAAGTTTGCCGATCGCCGCTACAAACGTGCCAGTCTCTATGTCGAGAACTGGATGAAGAATGAAGGGGCTGAGGAGAGTGGTGATGATGAATAAAATAATTCATTCATAGTCAGGAGGCTGGGGGACTATGTTCAGGTGGAAGTGGGGCTGGTTGTTATAATGGTGGTGGGGGGTGAAAGAGGGGTAACTTTTTTTTTAAAAAAAAAATGGGGAGCGCGCATACGGGGAGTAACGAGGAGTGAGGGGATGAGAAGAGGAGGAGGGGGTTGTTATGGTATTAGATGGTGGACAGATCACCAGATGAGAAGGATGACACCCAACCTTCCCTATTATTACCTTGCCTTATCAACCTCTTCTCTTCCTCATCATCCATAATCATCTTCTACTTGGTCATCTGGATTCCAAAAAGTGCTGGTTTTGTCCTATCCTACACTATCCTATCCTATCCATTGGTCGCCTTCACGGTACGGTTTGTTGTTTTTTTCTTTTCTTTTTTTACTACTCTCTTTTCAGATGGCGGATCGATTAATTACTTGTCCGATGGGATGGATGGGCGGGTGGCATGGCATGGATGGGATTGATTTGATTTGATAAATGGATTAATTGATGGGATGGCCGCTTGCTTTTCGTTTTTTCTTTCTTTTCTTTTCTTTCTTATTTTTAGTCGGGTTTCTTTTCTTTTTCACTTTTTCACTTTTCTTTTCTTTCTCAAACAAATTCTTATTCTTTTTTTCATTTTTCTTTCTGCCATTATTCCCCTCGCCCCATCCCGATTTCCTACTTGCCTTACGTTGCCATGACGTTCTTGTCTGGGCACATGGTGACTTGACAAAAGTCTCCATGACACTTGATTGATTATGCTAATTTTACTCCCCCTTCCCGCTACCTCTACCTACCTATAAAGAAAGACTCGGAGAAGACATACCTTCTTTCTCCCTCCCGAGTCCTTTCTTTCCTGGTAGCAGACGGACTACACTACACAGCAGTCTAATACCAAAGACTGACTAAACTACACAACTAACTTACTTCCCTCTCTTTACTTTTCTTTCCCTTTTCCTTACACCTCTCTCTTCTTCTCTCATACCCCCCTACAACCCATTTCTCAACTTTTCCTTTTCCAATAGAGGTGTTTTGTCTTTTTTCTTCTCATCTTATTATTATACCCGGTCGCTCATTACTTTTTATATCATTACTTGTATTTGTATATTTTTCGTTCTTTTTTTCTTATGTGGGAGTTTTTTTTATATCTTTTTGGGCTCGCGCTGTGCGCTTTGGGCTGGTTTTGTTTTGTTTTGGCGGGGTTGGTGGTTAAGTGTGTGTATATGATTACGACGGATGGAATGCATCTTTATATTAAGATTTTTTTTTTGCGCAGTGGGGGTGGTGGTGATTAATTGTGATTGTGATACTGCTGGTGTAGAGGTTTGTAGATGGATGTATGCTATACTCACCTCTCCGCCTTCCTGCCAAGTTGGGCTTTTTCTGCCTGCCCGTAGAACTGTGTTCCAATACTTGCCTACACCCCACCCACCTACTTATCTTGTATGTTTATTCCATATCGTACTCGCGCCATCCCAACACACCGTCCTTCCTTCCTTCCGCCGTGAGCACTGCGGTGTACCTCCCGTTCAACACTTTGCAAAAGCTCAAGACCAAGATGAAGACCCAAGCTCCCCTTCCTCAAGAAAAGGGCTTGAATACCCCGGGCATGAGGTATCACTCTGCCCGGACGTTAGGCTGTTGAATGAGGTGTGTGGCATACCCTCCCGCCAAGTAATTTGTTCGCGGACACGGATGGGGCGGGAGTGAAGTGCGCTCGGTAGGTTAAATTAATCGAAAAGTTTCGATATCTAATATCTTGTGATGGGATTGCATCCTGGCTAATTTTTTTTTTTTTATTGGTAACGGGGCTCGTGGGTCGATGGGGAAAAAAGGGGGGGGGGGGGGGGGGTATTTATGGACGTGATGTAGGTGTTTGGGATACCGCGCGTGATTTTTGCGCAGGCTCTTGATGGTCGGAGGGGGTGGGAGGAACGGGACAAAGGATGGGGGAAGGATGGCTGGTACTAAGTAGGATGTGGTTAATGAGGTACTTGGGTATAAAGAAATCCGCGCAAACTGAAAAAAGTATTTGTCATTGGGTTTTTGTCGAGTGATTATGTGTGATTGTGCGTCTTTGTTTGACGTCTGGTTGGTTGGGCACCTCTGGGGGGTTTTATTTTTCTTTTCTGGCGTTGGGTGGTTGCGTGGGTTCTGGTGTGTGAGATTGAAGAAGATCTATGGGGATTGTGAATGGTTTGGATGATCTGGGAGGGGTGGGTGGGAATTTTTGTATAAGTGGTAACTTTTCTTCTTCGCAACTGTACGTGAATGGGGGTTTTTCATGGGGGTTTTTTTCTTCTGAGTCTTTGGGGTTAGATGTTAGCTCGTGCATGTCTGGGGTGAAGGCTTGGATTGGGGTTGGGTTCACGGGAATAATTACATCTATCCGGATTTTTAAGATTCATGACCAACTGCTACATTAATTGAGATGCTTCAGCGTCAATTATCTCTCAGGTTTGAACATGATCGTGCTCATGTTTAGTTTTATTTCCTTTCTATCGAGTGACATAATATGTGGTGGTTGGAAGTACCACTGCTTGACAATTTCTTTTTCTTTATCCTCGAGGTAAACCTAGGTTTATGGATTGCTCAACAACAGCGTAATGAATTCGTGAGATGATTGAGAATAGCCTTATTATATCCAAAGCGGATACTGTCCTATTTGTTCAGGATTTATTTGAAATGTGTGGTTAGTGTATATCTCTCATAGGCTTGTTATTGTGCTTGCTGTTGAGGCTCACCCTGAGGATATAGGGAAAAGAATTGTCAAGTACCAGTAATGTATATTTCGAAACATGTCGTTCACAAACGGACTCCCGTGTTCTGTAAACTAATCGCCGTGCGGATGCCTGCCCGGATCCTGTAGTACTCTTAAGAAAGCATTCAGTACCGTTAGTAATCATCGATCCTCCGGCTGTGATGTGTTTTTTTAAAAAATGGAAAGTGTAGTCCTCAATTTGTAATTGATGTATATAATTTACCTTCCCGCGAGAATATTTATTTATTTATGCATTTGCTCCGGTAGAGCATCCAAAGTTTATGTCTGATAGTATTATCATATTATCAATTTTCCTTACCTCGAGATAAAAAAAGAAACCACGCAAAAATCCATGCGTGCAGTATAAGGATTAGTTCTCACGTCTATATTTTATGAAATTCCTAGCTGGCCCAGTGGTTAAGTCTCACGCTTGCTGTGCATTAGCGGGAGCCAAGGGGTTCGATCCTCCCTGCTTGCAGGGTGGAGTCGTTCCTTATTCCGTCATGTGGGACAGGTCTTGACCTGCCCTATGGAACTTGGAGGTAGGGGGGTTCTGTCCCATGGGTGTTTTCGACTCTGGATCTCAAGGGTCGCAACCTGAAGATTCGCGTTCGGCGGTTAAAAAAATTCTTTTTTTATTCGTTATAGAAAGGAAAGAGTAAAACCAAAGCCTTTGAGCACCGCCAGTTATAGGATGTCCGGTTGTACTCTAGGGGTTTGGTTTTGAGGTGGGTGCTTGATGGCCTAATTTAGAGGTTAGGGGGTTGCGAGTTCTTGGTAGGACATCTCAACCACCGAGGTGCTTTCAGAGAGATTTGAGGTGTGCATTTTCCTGAGATGGTATAGACTGCAAGAAGACAAAATCGGAACAAACATATAGTAAAGTGCTCGCCAACTAGTGATCTTTAGCTTATGATTGTTCCCATCTCCCGCATTAATGTAGTAGTGAGCCTTTGGATGATGAAGATCTAGATAGAGGTGGCTATTCGCAAATAACAGGACGTGGTATGGCCTTGTAAAAGGCAGATTTATAATATATAGCTTAGTGGAGTGTTAGAAGTACCGGCAGTGGGTAGAATCCATATATCAGAGAGCAAAATATTATTGCAACCAATTCTTAGACTAGATGTGATTGATGATAGATAACTTGCGGAAGCTAGACCGAATCAAGCCTCAAGCTATTCGAGTTCATAGTTAAGCTAGTTTCGAACCAGCTCGTGCCAAACACAACTGACAGTGAAATCGTGGAACAAAATGCTTCCCGTCGGAGGGCAACATAACCGGGCAGAACAATCGTGTTATAAATAACTACTCACCGGCACTTCCAATGGCACCAGGGCAAGGTCTTACCTATCGGATGTAATAATTTCGGTAGTCCTGGTCATTAACTTATCATAAACTTGCCACCCTCCTCCGACCTCTTCCCGCCTGAGGCCCTCCCAACCCCCCGTAAAACAATGGTACCTCCCTCTCACTTCCACTCAAGTAAATCATCCAGCATACCTACCCACACAAAACAACCCACCATTCACAAACACATTAGGCGCCTCTCACCATCTATAACCCCTACAATCACCACCCCCCCATCCAGCCCGAGAGCCAGAAAACTCATATAGATACACTACACATACGCCCGTTCAATCCGTACAACCATTCATTTTTTCCCTTACCCCTTATCGCTATCTCCTCGATCAACCAAACGTCCCTTTTGGCGTATATCGCCTATCACAGCACCGACTGCACCCGCACACGTTCCCCCGGACGGCGGAAGCAGTATTCGAATAATAATACGGCACGTTACGCCTGCAAGCTACAATACCGGGAAAAGAAAAAAAAACGGAAATTCACAACCAAAATTTTGAACGCCGGGTAATTGCCACCAAGCTCAGGCCAAGCTTGATTTGTGACATTCTTAATCCACAATGCCGGAGTATGGGGGGGTTTTCTTTTCCTCTTCCGCGTAAGTGCTACTCGTAGCGTCGCGTTTGGAATCTTGAAATTAAAATTTTTTTTTTAATACCGGACCGGCTCCATGGGGTTTGGTGAGTTTTGCCGTGGGTTGCGCTGGCGCATCGTGCCGTTTGGTATATTACGCCATGTAGTGGTGTCGATTCGACCCCTGGGCGGAAGCGAGTGATGAAGGGTGATCGCGGGACTGTATAACTTTTAGCCGTTTTTTTTTAAGTCTCCGGAATGTGAATTACACATTCTTGAGGTTAGGTTACGGTGTCTCCCTCAATATTTGGTGTTGCGGTATTCTATACGGCAAAGTGAGGCCACAGTATAGCGGGAGTGCCCATACAAATAATTACTTTCCTATATATTTGGGATGGGCGTTCTCGCGTCACTGTGTTCTTGCTTGCCATGGATTACTGTGGTGAGGCCTTCAATGATACCGTAAATGAATCACCTCTGTTTTTCCCATTCCGGAGGCTAGAAAAAACGGCTATAAGTAGTTCTTTGGTAACCGGATTTATTTATTGGGTTTCGTATACTCGCGCTGACGAGTTGCTGTTGGACACCTCAGGTGGCAATTCCCATACAAAGTGTCCAACAGAAACTCGGCAGCGCGGGTGGTTTTTTTTGATGTATGAGGTACTTTGGTTATTCGGATTCTTTATCACTTCCGCTGGCGTTTATAGAATGTGCTGATTGTGTTGGCCGCTATCATATCCTGCAGTGCTTTAGCCACTAAAAGGTACTGGTATTCAGACATCTTGGCGCGTGTCAAGGTTGTGATATGCCAAGACCTGTCAAAACTTTTTGATATGGCGATTGGATAGAATATATGTTGGGGCCCCGGGGGGGGGGACTACAGTAAGGGGCTGTTTGGCGTGCGATGGTTGGAAAATGCGGTCAGTTACAAACCATGGTTGGAAGATATGTGCACACCATGGTTTGAAACCACATCACATAAAAAATGAGTAGAATATTTTGGCCTGATTTAAGAGAAAAAAATGGCAATTCGGTGGTGAATTGCAAAGGGTTGAGACCTAGTTTCAGCAAACCATGGTTTATCATACAAACAATGTCTACCAAACAGGCCAGTAGTTTCAAACCATGGTTTGGTCTGCAACCATGGTTTGAAAGCCCAACCACGTCGCGCCAAACAGCCCCTAAGTTAACCGTCAAGTTGGGAAACCTCTACCAGACTCACGATTTTTTTTCTTCTTCCAGTTCTTAACCAGAGCACTACCGTTGCATCAGAAAGAAGCTAAAGCAGACCGTTTCTCCATCCAAGACTTTAGAACAAAAAACTAGCTTGCGCTCAAGTAACCTAGCAACCACACCCGGTACTCGTAGCAGGCAAGAAGTATTCGACATTCGCAGGGGGGGTGAAACACCGTTGGTGCCAGGGTAAGATAGAGTGTAACACAGGGGAAAATAGGTAGTAGAGTGTTAAAGAATCTCGTGAACTTGGTGATAATTGTGGATCTCATTATGGAAAGTATATAAGGAATTAAACATTAAATATTAAAAAGCTATCTACCATCTTTTCACTGGCTTCGGCTCTACATATGTCGGCGATGCAAACTATCCTGGGTTGCGGTAGTGACCAGATGATGGTGAGTTAGGCTGTCAATTGAGAACGGTCCACCCTTTCTCTTCTTCGGTTGTAGCGGGGGCATGACAGATGTCCCGAACTGCGCTATATGCCAGGTTTTGATCCTCGGGAATACGTTTATATGTCCAGCCGGCTCGAAATCGGAGTGCCTGGACATAAGCAGCAGGTCTTGTAATCAGTCTCTTGGGTCTTAACTTGAGGCATAGTCTACTGAAATAGTTATAACTTTATTTGTATAAGTGTTCAGATTCATAAATTCTCGCCTTTTTTTTTTTTTCCTGACCTAACTCAACTGCAACGGGCGAAATACACTTTATTACTAAACACACAGACCACCAAAAAAAAACCCCCGCACCAACGGCGTTTCACCCCCCCCCTGCGAATGTCGAATACTTCTTGCCTGCTACGAGTAGAAAAACCCTCCCCCCCGGTAAAAACAAATCGGCAAGACAGCCTACCTTATAGTACCGCGGCGTGTGATGGGAATGTCCAAGCTATGATATGATAGTATGATAGACTAGACCCACCGAATACCGTATTTAGTCGTGTAAGTCGGATTGGAGCTAATGGCAACCGAGCCAACAAGAGTGCACCGGGCCAGCGAACTCGCCACACTTTAAGGAAACAACGAGGGGTGATTGGATATATCTTCACTGGCGCGAATCCGACTTACGCGAGTAAATACGGTATCTCTCCAACAAATGCAGCACGGTACTCTCCTCCCCCACGCGGCGGTTAGGTTATGATAACACCACCAGAGAATATACCATAATCCAGTGGCAACGCCGAGTGCTCCTTCATGACACTAATCACAGCGCGCTGATATGGTATGATACCGGTATACCGTATCCTTTCGCAAAAGTTGGATTCGCGCTAAGGAGGGTCTGTCCAATCGCTGTTTGGCTTTTGCTTAAAGTGTGGCGATTTGGGGGTTTCCGTGCTCTCTCGTTGGCTCGGTTGTCCTTAGCTCCGATCCGACTTTTACGAAAGGATACGGTATAAGGCTTACAGACAGCGGGAGGCGAGGTGATAATTTATGCAAGTTTATTAAAGCTTGGCGCATGTCTATTACCAGAGCACCACACTGCAACTTGGTGCACAAATATCATCCCGCGGAAAACAAAGAAGAAAGCAGAGATTTGTTGGGAGTATAACACGGTGGATTTTTGAATGATAGAAATAACGAATAGTTGGTGGGAGGTATTAACTACCGGTATGATGGTAAGTGAGTTACCGGTAATTTATTATGTACATGAAAGTGATAAGATAAGAAAGTGCTTTTTTGTGCTCTTTGGCGTGTTTGATTTGGCGCCGCTGGGGTAATTATGAAACAAAACGGGATGGGATGGAAGAGGGAAGGAAGGAGGGAAGAAAGGGGTGAATGAATGATGTATGATAATGCAGTGTATTTGTGATGACGGAAAACTCCGTGTCTCTGCCGTCCTCGGGGAATAACGAATAATGAATAAAATGATTAGTGCATGGACCTGGTAACGCCGAAAAAAACCCTAAGATGTGGAATGAATGGAAGAAGTAGGTGAAGATGAAGGAAAGAAAAGAAGTATCTGGATGGTTGAAAAAATAAAACAATATCTATCCAGTAGATATCTGCGACTGATCTCGAGTGCTATTCTCTGGTACAAGTATCAAATCGTAGTCAACCGAAAACCACCCCCAGAGAATCAACCATCCCCTAAACCCACCGTCAGCACTTCCGCCTAAACCAAGCGAGAAGGTAGGAAAAACCCACAATGAATAAAAACATTCTCATCTAACCTCCCCGTCTTAATGCAGGTCAATTTCCATGGCAAAAATGCCATCGGCGCACCAACAAGGACACATCCAATGCCAACCAGCAGCCAGGTGATTTTCCCCCGTAGGTCTGCCTGCGCCTTAACCGTATCCACGAACGAAGCGTACACCCGCGTAGCGATGTAGAATAGTAATGATAAATTCGTGAATGAGACCAGGAGTGCGAAAGTCTATCATTTGTTAGCCATAGAAGAGGGGAGGAAGGGGAAGGAAGAGATACCTGACAAGAAGTCCACAGAGCATTCCACGCCAATTCCGTATCGTGCATGAGGTCATAGGCACGACTTCGTCGGTCCAGTGAGGCAGAGATGCAGAAGTAACTCCATATTGCGCTGAGGAAGTTTATGAGGACAGTGATGAGGGCTATGTCTTCGTCTGCCATTTCTGTTTTTTTTCTAGCTTTCTTCCCAAGTTTTGCGTTCCAGCGTTCAAGGAGGGAAGAAAAAAAAAAAAAGAAAAGGCAAGGTGGGCAAGTGGATGGTTTTTGACGGGAGAGAAACTACAAAATATAGAAAAGCGGCCTATGTGGAGAGAGTAAGAGTAGGGGGGGGGTTAAGTGTTTCAAACCCTGCCCTGTCGATCTTAACTTGTCAGATCGTACAATACAGGCCCTGTCATACCCCCTTGCACATCATATCCCTTCCGGAAGCTCTGGAAGGTTTGGCCGGTTGTGATTGAGCCTTCCGCTGCGTCATTGGCCACTATCGTAATTTTGGTCGTGCTGGTTTTGGTAACTTGAAGTGTTGTATTGTGGGATATTCAGTCTCGTGCTCACCGCTAGGGTGCTAAAGTGAGCTACCGTAGACCAATTGGTAGGGTGCCGAGAACGATAGGGTAGCGAGAACAAACGCCTTCCTAGGAGGATAGTCTACACTGTAGTTAACCTGAATGAAAAACGCTGGCTCATGTGTACTAACTAGGGAGTGCATGTAAGTGATTAATATTTTGTGGCGCATGTGGCACCACATCAGAGTGCACATTGAAGTATCATATAGGTACATGCTGCCGTCACAGCTCAAGCGATCAGGCATGGAATTAATCAACTCTTCCAGCCTTTCCCATCCAATTTGATTTCATGCCTTTCCAAGAGCCTATTTCAAAACCGTTAAATCATCAAGTGCCTTGAGCCTTCATGCGTAGGTAAATCATCCCGTGGGTTTACCAGTTAATTCCCACCTATTTAGCTATTTATTTCCAAGGCGTTGGTGTTCCTTTTTCGCTTAAGTGATCTCGGAGGCTCACTATACGAAGCCGCTCATCGCGGGTAGTCTCTTTGCCATACTTCGGTGCCATGGGTCTTCATCGATAAATGGTACTTTCGATATTGAGAGTCACAGTGAATGCTGGTAAGCGATTTCACTCTCAGGCTTTACATTGTTACGATACATAAACACTTTGGCCACACGGTGCCACACTGCGCCACAAAATATTAATCACTTTCATGCACCCCCAAGTACCGGTACTTCTCGCTAGCTTATCGTTCTCGGCATCCTATCAACTAGTCGATTGGAAAAAGAAAAAGATTATCGCCGATTTTTATTTTTTATTTTTTTATTTTTTACCCGGTTAATTACCGGTATGATACCGTAAAATCTAGTCGTTAATAAACTGGCCTGGACTAGGACTTTTTCGAAATCTCCGGTACTAAGAAAACTAAGCTTTTGGGAATTTTGAAAAGAAGTGATATTCGGCCTAACATCAATTTCAGAAACTTGGTCGATTCAGAACTGTCCTAGTCCAGGCCAGTTCATTAACGACCAGATTTCACGGTATCATACTAAGTTACTGTACTCTGGGGCTCGTTACCAGAGTGCGCGGACTACTTATGGGACGGGCACAGTGGGTATTGAGCATGTATTTAAGCCCGCTGTTTTCTTCTGTATGTTATCAGCAACAACGCCCCTCTCGGCACTATACCGATGGCGTCTCTCCCAGTACTGTAGTAACTCAGTGTGCGGGCTGAGATGAGTAAAAAAAATGGTTAGGCGGAGCCTTTTCTGGATGCTCTTTTATATAACGGTTAAGGTCTCATATGCCCCCCATTTTTGCAAAAATCCCCTCAAATGCCACAGTAAATATATTATGTAAGTTTTCTTTGTAATCGGGTTTAAAATTTTTATTATTGTACAGATGGTTTAAAATTGAGAAAAGAGAACTCACAGTAAAGATAAAAGGAAGAGAAGTCTAAATACTGAATCTAGATACAACTAGACTGTGAAGCCTGTGAACCTAGTACTAGATATTAATAGCTAGCCATGAGATTGTTGGTAAGTAGTAGAGTTATGTCCAATACAATTGCAAGTTGAGTATTTTTGTAGTATGCATACAAGCTTATCTGGAAAGACACTTAATTAATTTGTTATCAATTGTCCAGGGTTTCTCTTTAGCAAAGATAAGGTAAAGCAAAGTAGCACCTTGAACCCAGATACAATGGTAAGGAAAGGCTTATTTCAGGTTCCTCAAGAGTTATAATTACTCTAAAATATTTGCTGTTATATTATAGAATAATGAAATAGTAGTTGTGAGTTGTAGGATAATGAGTTGTAGAGAGAAATCTAGAATGGATATAGCATGCATTTTCATTGATCAGACTCAGAAGTCATATCCAAACATCTAAAAAAAAAAAAATTAATTACAAATAAAACTTATATAATATATTGACTGTGGCATCTGAGGGTACTATAGTATTTGAGGGGATTTTTACAAAAATAGAGAGCATATAAGACCTTAACTGTTTTTTTAAATGTTTGGGTATAACTTCTGAGTCTGATCAATGAAAATGCATACCATATCTATTCTGAATTTCTCTCTGTAGCTCATTATCCTACAACTCACAACTACTGTTTTATTATCCTATAATATAATAGCAAATATTTTGCTGTAATCATGATCCTTGAGGAACCTAAAATAAGCCTTTCCTTACTATTATATTTGAGTTCAAGGTACTATTTTGCTTTACCTATATTTGCTAAAGAGAAACCTTAGACAGTTAATGGCAAATCTATTGGATGTCTTTCCAGATAAGCCTATATGCAAACTACAAAAATGCTCAACTTGTAGTAGTATTGGACATAACTCTGCTACTTTCCAACAATCTCATGGCTAGCTATTAATATCTAGTACTAAGTTCACAGGCTTCACAGTCTAGTTATATCAAGATTCAGTATTTAGACTTCTGTTCATTTTATCTTTACTGTGAGTTCTCTTTTCTCAATTTCAAGCCATTTGTATAATAATAAAAATTTTAAACTTGATTACAAAGAAAAATTACATAATATATTTACTGTGACATCTGAGAGTACTGTGGCATTTGAGGAGATTTTTACAAAAATAGATAGCATATGAGACCTTAACCAAAGTATATAATATGGACAGATTGTAGCCAAATTCCAGACTGTGTTATAATTCCCCCTTGCCATGAACTAACTAGTTAGAATGCTATCATACTTAAAGAAATATTAAATGTGAATAAGGTTTTATATGACTCAGATAGATGAGTCATATATTATATATTAGTCTGATTAGCAAGATAGATTAGGATTTCATACTATGATTCATAATTAAGAGTTATAGGGTTTCACAAACTGCATACCTGTGAGTCATAGTTACTATCACTAGACATAAATCTTAGTGATTGCAGCATCTAGAACATAGTCTGTACATAGGAGGGGTATTGGGTAACCTGGAAACAATAGTAGACAAATATATTAAATATTGAATATAACTAGTATTTCGTATACTACCCTTTTGCTTCAATTACTGTAGCCAGCCCAGAAGGGATCAATTTCCAGAGCTTCTTGAAAAAGCTATCTGGGATGGTGGTCCAGACATATGATAAGACCTCAGCTAACCTATCATGTACTTTCTCAGGTTCTCCTTTGGTGTTTAGAATATCTAGATACTACTTATAGAGGTATCATTTAAGCTCTACTCAGACATGCTCAATTGGGTTCAGATTGGGTAAGAGTAGAAGATAATCGTCCAGATCTATACTATGGTGTCTTTTACTGTATAAACTCTTGCATTATCCTGCTAAAACAGTGGATCTTCAACCTTCAGGTGATCACATGTCTCTTTCATAACTGGCATTAAAACAGACTCTAGCACCCCAATATAGATATGTATATCTGTAATAGGTGGTAACCTGTATAAACTAATATAATAGGAGTTGACAGTAGTCCAGTTAGCATTCAATTCCTAAGGGAGACTAGAGAGGGAAAGACAAGAAGGTCTTAGAAGAAGTGAAGGGGAAAGAGAGCAAGAAAATCACTGTTCAACCAAGTATATTTCTTATCTAGGTTCTGTCTCAAGTCTGGCAGTTCCTGCTAGTCAGGAAGCCTGTCTTAAATACATGATTTCCTCCACTCAAGATAGAGGTTCCTGAAAACTCACAACTACTGTCATTACTGGTAAGTATACTTTACTGGAATTCTGTGATCCTACCAGAATCCTGAAAGCCCAAGGCAATTCTTTACCAAAGCCTTATCTCTACTGCTGGTATACATGACCATTCCTTCCTTTAGAATCCCTAGGGCAAAACCTTGCTGGTACAAAGGCATAACTAAAACAAACATGAACAAGTTACCAGAATCCTAATGATACTGGTGGTGAAACAGTCAATCAATCAACATAAGCAAGAACAAATGAAATAACATAACATAGGAAAACATAAGCATAAACAGTATACAGTTACTAGAACATGTACACATATTACAATATCTTCCTGAGCCTCCCTGATTGAGACTAATGGACCCTGTCTTTTCCCCCCAAAGCATGCCCATACCATGAGCCCAACCTCATTCACCTTTGCCCTGTGTTGAATACAATCCAACTTCTAATTCTCCTAAGGGGTTCAGAATACTCAAATGTACCAAAGATCTGCTGATTTTTGCACTATATACTTATCGCTATAGAGGACCCTACAAAAATCATCAATTGTCCAATCCTTCCTCTCTAATGCCTATACAAGTCTGGCCTTAGTATGTTGATCCTTCAATTCCAGCCATTTCTGGGGAAGCCACTTGCATACATTCACCTCATGCTACACTTGATTGATTGTTCTGATAGAAACATGTAGTGCATACCAGTTGTGCAACTCCAAACAGGTCATTGCATAATCATTCTTGGTAGTGTATATTATAGTGTATTTTTCTTGATGACTGAGAAATTTGGGTCACCCAGACCAGGTTGCCAGTGCATTCTTAATTAATCCTTGTTCATATGCTCTAGTTAAACTATTGAGAACAGCAGGCTACAGGTGACTGACTGTTAGGCATATGGAAAAAAGGGCCAAAATTACCCGACCTTTACTCAGGATTATTTCTACTATACCCCTGCAGCCCCCATGTAGGGACCGGGTGTCATTACGGTATTACGGCCGAGTTGCGTCCCAACACTTTAGCAATGATAAATGACACCTTCAGCATACCACCGTATACGTCGTCACTGTTCATCTGACCAGATGCTGTCCATAGGATATATGAGAGGGCACCTTTGGCGACTCATGAGAAGTAACTCGAAGAAATTCGGTTAAGCTTTGAGCAAGCTATTATCCTGTACATTAGTAGTTAAATATTATGGCTGATAAGTAATGGGACAATTTGGGAAGAAATCATTAGTGACCTGAATATCGCAAGCCTATGGTACCAAAGGGTAGCCATAGAGCCGAGTCTCTTGCTTTGAAAGAAGTAGCACCCCAAGAGGGTCTGCTTGAGAATCGGTATGAGAGGTTTTTGCCCAACAAGCTATTGGCTTGATCCAGGGCCAAAAGTCTTTCATGTCTAATGGGCTTTGTGATGCATAAAAATGCAATGCAATAGCTGTGCTCATTCATTAAAGCTAATCACTTTATGTTTTGAGGCAGAACAATTGGTATAGTTGTTATCAGGGTGGCATACTCAATGTAAGTTCATATAGTAGAGAGATTGAAGACTACCTACTGGTGGAGTGTTCACACCCCCAGACTTGGAAATAATAGCAGTTCAAAGAAATCAAAGCTAAGCAGGGCAAATATTCTCAGGGTCAAGAGTGTTCACACTCAGAAAAAAAATAAGGAGTTTTTGGTGAAGGTACCTAGATAGTATGGGAGTTAGTTGTAGCTTGCAATAACCCAGATGCAGAATATAAATATCGAGGTACTCCCAGCTATTAGAAACATCAAACAATGGAGAAGAGATCTTATTAATATATTTATTATTTACTCTTGAAAAATTCATTATGCATTCAAACAAATTTCTGAGCCTACCTTGATGATCTTTATCTTTATCTTACTTTATCTTTCCTTACTTCAAGAAGCATACGACTTAGACCAATAGACGCTATTCATGGTTGGGCTACCTCGTAATACTGACTAGGTATGCAACAGTGGATATGGTCTGAAAGATATAGAAAAAGGCAATAATCATGTTCTATTCAATATTTGTAAGCTCTTAGAATGCTGTTTTAGGCTTATACCTGGATGGATTTACTCTTTTGTGAGGTATTCTGAGCTTTGTTTGGGTGGTGGTATAATATGACTGGTAATTTGTATGTGATATCTCCTCTAGGTGGTGGTATTTATTCTTGCTTAGTGTTACTGACTAAGCTTTCACTAGGATTTATGTCTAGTGACTGTATGAGTTATATGGGATTTTGTACTTATGACTTAGTTGAGTCATAAGGGTTTTACATAACTCACAGTTATGAGTCATATGGATTAGGGTTTGTACCAAGAAATATATATAAGGAGGGAGCTTCTCCCAAGTTATTAGTTTTTTACACAACCACTTAAGTTATTTTCTGTCTATATGCTCAGAGTGAGAAAAAGTGTCCAGGTGAAACATACTAAGACTGAAATATAGTATGGCAAAAATAGCATAGATTGCAACCATAATAACATGGAAAATCTATTGTATCAATACCTTAAATGACCAAATAATGCCTCCTATGAAGCTTAAGAAATATGAGCAAAAAAGAAAAGATGTTGACTGTATGACTAGAGGAGCAATTATCAACCTTTGAGGCCATGATACAGGTAGTCACTAACCTTTGTTGGAGATGACAATTGTAAATGAACTTCAGATTCCACAGTCAACTATCCACAATATCCTAGCCCATACTACACAATGTATAGCAAATAATACTATGATAAAATTCAGGATGGTAGAGGTGAACCTTCTGCCATCTGGTTGACTAGGGAGACCTCAAAATTTACTGAAGTCTAGAGAGAAGAAATCATTGTAGTTGCCACAAAAAATACATCTCAACAGCAGAAATTGTTTGCTCAACTTGCCAGAGAACTGCCTTTCCCAATCCACAGAACCTTACTTGCCAAAATTCTCCAAAATGCTAGATATGACTAGTATATCGCTCAGAAAAAAACAAAAATCTTGGAACAAAATATTCACAGGAGAAAACAGTTTAGTGATGAACTTAAAGACCAACTAGTTTAAGGGTACTTTGATGGTTAGATTATGACTGATGAGATGTACATTTGAGTGGAGTCCCATTATGGGCCAGAATGGGTAATCCAGAAGGTTGAGGAAGAGTACCATCTAGACTGTATTGACCTTGAATGGCCTGGACAGGCATGTTTAATGTTCTGAGAGGTGCAATTACATATAATGTTCTCTATTGTGAGAGTCCATTCTTCATTTGGAAAGTGGAAACAAAAGAGGAAAAGGAGTTAGCATCAGAAATACTTGCTGAAGAAAATAGGACAGCAGAGGAGGCAGTAAGAGAGTCCTGAGATACCTGGTATAAGGAGGAGATAGCAAGGTGATAGGTATTGCCAAAAGGCTAATGGCCTTGTGGCAGACCTGCCAATCCCTTTAAAATTGCGAAGAAGATGAGAGGGAAAAAAAAGAAGGGTGGTATAGATTGGTTCTGCTATTGTGATAGCATTTGTGAAGATAAACTATACCCTTTCTACTATTCTCTTATCACTTCCTTTGAGTATATTGACTACGGTCTAATTCAACTCATTGAAGATAATGCTGAGCCCTACTGCTCAAAGTTTCTTAATGAGTATCATGAGATATCTGACATTAACAAGCTCTCTTGACCTCCTTGTAAGTATCCAAATTTGTTATTTCTACAAATATCTTTTATCTTTACTTAGGGTGAGATTAACTGTTGGTAAATAATGACTGTAAACAATAACTACAAACAGCTTGCTCTATCCCTAAGCAATATTTGTAAAGATAGCCATGGTAAATACAAGAGAAGAGATGGTTTCTGGGAGGTATAAAGCTCAGGAGGTATAAGAGCTAAATAGAACTGATAGATCGATTGTAAACTTTTTTATTTCATGTTGAGCACATTGTTACCAGTATGTGTTTGGTTACAGTTTACAGACATTTAATCTTACCTCAAGTAAGTTTTTATATTTATACTCAGGCTGATATTAATTATTCTTATACCTAAAAGCATCTCTAGACCTTAATCCTATAGAATATGTTTAGAACAATATTTAGTGGGAGTTGGTTAAAAAAAGAACCTTTTCCAACTACCAAGGAAGCTACTTGTGTAGCTTGAAAGGAGACCTAGCATTCTATTCCTCTTCATGTTACTACCTCATTTTTTCAGACCCTTCCTCATTGTCTTGCTGAAGTTTCTAGGCAAAATAGTGGTAATATTTATCAAGGTTGATACTTTTCTTCACTTGTCTTCACTTTTCCTCACTTTTCTTAGTTCTTTTCCTTTCCTTATTCCTTTATTTATTGCTTTTTATTTTATTTTATGTTTTTTCTCATGTTTCTTTGACTTTATAGAAGGCATTTTATGGTTGTTCATGGTACTGTTATAATAGATTTTCCATGTTATTGTAGTTGCAATCTACACCACTTTTGCAATACTATGTTTCAGTCTTGGCATGTTTCACCTGGACACTTTTTCTCACCCCAAGTACTTTACAAATAAATACTCTTTATACTCCTCCAATACTTAAGTACCTTAGAAGACTTGAGACTTCTAATAAGTAAGTACTATTGAATATTACATAGTGGGACTCGGACTATAAGGATAGTTCAGCACATAGTAATATATACTCATAAGGAGTATAAGAATCAATAGGACTGAAGTTATATTATTGCCTGTTATGTAATATAGATAGTTGAGAGTTAACACTCCTCCAGTGTTCATTATCTCTAACTGTAGTTTGACTTCATTTGCATCTATTGGGTATCTATGCATAGTTACCTAGACAAAATTTGCTATAATAAGCTACTAACACCAGAAGAGAGAAATATGAGGAGGGTGCCAGAAGATAACATTAGGGATCAAAATGTATCTACAAAAGAGCTGCAAGAGTCTAAAAATATCTAATGTGATGAGGCTGTAGCATTTGTGCTCTTGGAAGGATGAAAGTTAAGTTGAGGTACATTCTATATATTTAGAAAGAAGGAATATATCCAGATAGACCAGGTCTGTGCAGAGGCATCCAGAATAGGAGTTTACATTAAGCTTATCCTGTATGTCCAATACACTAGATGCACATGACACAACTTAATCTTTTTATTACTATGGGGGAAATTTACATTCTAGATAATTACTGACTATAGGTATTCTATTGACAAGCAGTTTACAGAATCAGATTCAGCTCCTTAAGATGGTCAAAATAGTGAAAGAAATACTGTCATTGTATTGATTTTGAGGTCTGTTCTCTTTAGGTTTAAACTTGGTTTCTTTACAGGTAGAAACTTTCATACTTTATTACATTCTTAATAGTTACTCTGGTCATAGGTATCCTATTAATAAGTGGTTTAAAAAGCTAGATTCAGCTTATTGAGTTGGGGGCACAAAAGTAAAAGAAATATTCTTATTGTATCATTTTCAAGGTCTAACATCTTGTTTCAAGTTACACTTGGTATCTTTACTGTCATAAATTTTCTTACTTGATTATATTCTCAATGATTACTCTAGCTATAGGCATCCAATTGACAAGCAGTTATAGGGTTAGATTCAGCTTATTGAGACAGTTAGAATAGAAAAAAAAGTATTTTACTCATATTGACTTTAGGAACTACTCTCTTTCTGTTTAAAATTGGTATCTTTACTGGTAGAAATCTTCATACTTAGTATAACATGATCTATACTTGGTTGAGTACTATAATCATGGTAGCAGTAATTATACTAGATAAACTAATAGGTGCTAACTGGTAGGGCTGAGGGCAATAATATCTAAGAGAGTCTCCAGGAGGTAAGATGCCTAAGATTCTTATTCTAGGCTCTAATTTGATAAGGAAATTGTTTGGTTAAAAAGCAAAATGAGAAATCAAAGAAGTAGTCATTCAACTAAGTATATTTAAAAATAAACTGTCTGCTGAAGTCAGTAATTCCAAATACCAGACTCAATAGTCTTTTTAAATAACATGATTGTCTGTTATATATGATATACTAAAACAGAAAGATCATATCAATTGATATATCTTGAAACTAAACAAAAAACAAATATCATATCAAATAATAGGGTAAAACAAAGATAGTATCAAGCAATACATCTTGAAACCAAATACAAAACAAATATTATATCAAATAATAAAGTAAAATAAAGCTAATATCAAGTAATAATCTCTATATAGAGTACTTGTACTCATTACACTTAGATACATTCTTGATAATTACAGAGACTATGAGTATTCTATTGACAAGTAGTTTAAACTACTAGATTTAGCTTGTTGAGGTGGTTAACATGATATTTAGGACATCTCTATTGGGTTAATATTAAGGTATTTTATCTTGAGATCTTTCTAATACTATATAGTATATAGCTTCTTGTATAGATATATAGATATATAGATATATAAAACAATAATAAGCTTAGTCTATTTTCTGACTAAACTTAATGATTTAGCAAACCTGATATGATTCCTGTGACATAAGATATAATAAGTATTTTCCCTGACCTTTCCAGAATTTTTCCAGAATTTATCTAGAATTTTCATAGAATTTTTCCATTATGGACTGACTCTTGTAACCTCACCTCCTGTATTGGCTGGTAATTCTAGCCTGCTGCATTTAGTAGCTGATAAGCTTGAGCCACTGCTTGGCTCATTTAATCTTTCCATTATTTCTTGAACTAGACTCACATAGTCCAACTACCATTATTAGTTCACTAAATTTCTGGTATTAACCTTAAGTACAACAACTTAAGTTTTACAATTTGGCCTCTCATACCTCCTAAACCTCATAAAGTATAGGGGCAAATGTAAACTTCTGCTAATGTAGTCACAATAGATCTAACTTGGATTTTGATGTATATATTATAATATTTTAAACTATAAGTATTTCCTTACCATATTGTACTTCTATTCATAACTCATAAAAAGACTCTAGAATTACCATGATTATAGCATATTTTAGAGTAGCTCTCTATTCCTTACCTTACTATATCAAAAGGTTAAAAATTAGATAATGCAGGAAGAAGGGGTTAAGAGTTTATTGCACTAGCTAGTTTAGATATTTTATCATTTTACTAAACATACTGTATAAGTGAAGAACATTAGTTGAAAGAATTTTCTTTACTTCTAAGGCCAGGAGCATTGCTAGTATGTTTGGTTAATTTTGTCAAATAATAATAAAGGTGGGACTGAAAAATTGAGTGGATACAAGTGATTTTACTGCAAAAATAGCAGATTTCACACCAAGATATTATACTGGAGAAAATTCACAAAAATAGAAACTATCCATATAACTATTGAAAACAGTAAGGCCATCATTTTCTATATAGAAATATCCACTCAGTTCCTAACTGCTCAAGAGTGGTATGTGGTTAAACTTTCAAATTCCACTATGACACAGTTTTCCCACCAAAAACTACAGTCTTGGCGCAATTTTGAGGAAAGTTTTGTTCTCTCTTGCTACTACTCTTCAGAGAATTTAAATTCATTTGAGGTTACAATAGAAGCCAAGTAGTCTACATCTTTTCTCAACATTCTATGTAGTTATCCTTATTTTTAATTCAAGTATTGGTGGCAGAATAAGTTTGCGAAATTGGCCATGTTTGGTGTAAAATCGCATGTGTCCACTCACTTTTTTGGTCCCACTTGTACCATGAATCACTAAGGACCGGCATGATGTTACAGATGTGCTCCTAGTCCTTTCTAGTTAAGGGCACTCAATGAAGTCTTCATAATATGTACAGCCCCTCATCAGAAGTGTTCATGATCACCTTACTACGCAATGGTACCTCACTAAATGCCACCTCACCAAGTTGATTGTGACCATACCTGCTACCTATTTTCACAACAGTGTTGTAAAAATCTACCACCTCCTTTTAATAATTTACCCTTTCTCTGCATTTTCAATGGTTAATCAATCTGGATATACATCAAAAAAAAAAGCGAAACCCAAAGACCACCCAAAGAGAAATGACCAATGTTGAAAAAGGCATGATCATCGGATTTTTCTACTGCCTCCAGAATATTGCCCTTGTTGCTCAAATTATTGGATGGCTATAGACAATCATTAAAAGCTTCCTTACCCATGCATGTGAGCATCTATCACTGGATAATCTTCCTCGCCCTAGTCACACCCATTCTCAGCCAGCGACAGCATAGCATAATCATCTGGGCAGCCAAATCCAACTGGAAAATAAAGAGATCAGATTTCAGGGATAAATATGCATCAGGTGTTTCTCTTTCTACTGGTTTGTACCCCCATGAGTGATAGGACATGATTCTTTAACAAATTTATAGTAGATAGAGTACTCAGGGAAGCCAATATCAAGAAATGGCTGGCCAAATCAAGACCAAAGCTCAAGCCTGAGCATATTGCCAAGAGATGAAAGTGGGCTACAGCTTATAAGGATTGGACAGCTGAGGATTTTGAGAGAGTCATCTGGAGTGATGAGTGTAGTGTGGAGAAATCCAAGGATCCAAGGCAGCAGTGGGTTTTCAGAGAACCTGGGGAGCAGTGGCTTGCAGAGTACATCCACCCAAAGGAAAAGGATAAGGGTATTTCACTTATGGTATGGGGGTGCTTTTGGGGCAAGAGAAAAGGTCCTTTGGTTCCTATTACCCAAAATATCAACAAGACCAGGTATGTTAGGCTCTTAAGAAGGTATCTTTTTCCTGTAATTCATCAAATGATTTCTTTTGGTATGAAACTTGAAGATATGCTTTTTCTGCAAGACAATGCCCCTGTTCACAAGGCTTATAATGTTATGGCATAGTTGGAGAGAAATTGTATTGAAGTGGTGGAACACCCCCCTTACTCCCCTGAATTAAATCCTATTGAGCATGCATGGGTTGAGCTTAAAAGCAATTACACCAGCAGTATCCAAGGATTGGAGATACCCCAGAAGGAAAAGAAGCTGTTAAGAAGAGGCTTGCACAAGTATTACCTTTGGTTTGGGAGACAATTCCTGAGGAGTTTTTTGAAAAGTTGTGGAAATCAATGCCTGATAGAGTAGCTGTAGTATTGGAAGCAAATGGAGGTTATACAAGGTATTAGCTAGTTTTATTATTATTTTCTTACTCTAGAATATATACAGTAGATGATTGATCATTGATCATTGTTGATTGTTGAGGAGGGGACTCGGAGTGAGCGCGCACGCACGCATGCCCGTTGACAACCCCACTGTTGACCCACCACATTATGGCGCAACCACAATTAAACATGTCTCAGATCACGAACACTTCTGACGAGGGGCTGTATACTACAAGGAAGTAGGTACAACAAAAGACTTAATCAAAATAGTACTGTGGAGAACAAATTATGTAACGCTAGAGTTGGGTGGTAAACCCCATGTTGTAGCTAGGGCTTAATGGCCGTGACTTTTGTTTCTTAGCTAGTTTGTTTTCGGGTTAGGTCATGTGACTGGTGCAGCCTGGTGGGCTGCTTGGGAGTTTTCTGTGGTGGTTGTCAACCACTCATCAGATATCTATGGACAACAGCAGCTGAGGGCCACACGAGAGACATCCCCAGAGAGGGACAACCGAAGACAGAGAGGAGCATCGAGAACCGCAGCAGGACAGATGTAGCAGAGAATTTGAGAGTTTGATAGTTTTCCCTTCTTTCTTTTCTTTTCTTTTCTTTTCTTTACATTTTTAGTTTTACGGTCATAGTTTGAGAGACAGAAAAGTATTCCCGGACAGTGGGAATTTTATTTTTCTTGCAGTTGGTTGTTTTAGCACATTGTGAACTAGGAGAGAGAGTGACCGAGCTTCGAGCCAACCCTCAGCATACCGAACCGAAAAGCCTTCCCTTCCGGAGGGAGAGGTCTACAGTACTGATTCGATAATGTGGTAAGAAAAAGAAAAAAATCAGACATTACTAAGGCTCTAGTGGGGGACCACAGGGCCTAACGTCCTTGTCTCGGAATGTACGCAAATTGCCTTAAGGACGGGACAGGCCGGCAAAAAGTCGTCTCTCCTCCTCCGGCTCACAAGTAAGCACAAGCTCGAGCTGGAACCTTACAAGTCTACTCCGACAGATAAAGTCGGCTGGCCAAAAACACCTCGGATAAACGCGAACCATCCTTCAGGAATGAAAGATATGAGAGGGGAGCAAAAAAAAGAAAAATCCAGGCGGAAAAAATTGATGCTCTGAAATAGGTTTGAACCATTGACCTCGTCCTGAGATTCTATGTCCAATACTAGTGACGCCCCCTGCTCGTTAAGTTTACCAAACCTCGTAATCAGAGCAGAAGATATGGTGGGGCTCTGCAATGTGGTTAACGAAATGTTGCACCGCAAGTCTATATTGAACTGCACCGTATTCCCACAACCCAACACTACGTTTTCTTTCTTTCTTTCTTTCTCACTCACTTGCTGGGAGCGGACACCCACTGCCGGCCAAAAAAAGAACCGGCAGCCCTAGAAAAGCGGGGGGGAATGCAAGTAAGAAAGAAGGGAAGGTAAGTCTTACATGCAAAACACCAGGATGAGCAAAAACACTACAGTGAACCAACGTCCATGGGAGCAAATGGCGACGCTCGAGGTCTCGAGTGGGGACCTGCTGTGATACAGTACAGTACGGTATCATAGTTCAGAAATTATAAACCCGAGGTGTCGGCTATTCATGACCAGAAATTGGTGGAGCACACTATGGGGGGTAAAGGGTAAGCGAGGCGAACCTGGTCTCGGTGGTTTCTGGGCGATTACAGTGAGCGAATCAAAGAGTCTGGTATGGTGAAGCCGACGTGCCTAGAGTACTGGTAGTTCAATATAATTTATTTATTCTAACTGCGCCGATCCCTAGCAGCGCCGATCCAGCATAGCGGTCGCTAGCCAGAGCAGGAGGTTCGCCTGACCTTTTCGCAAAAAAAAAGAATCAAGATTTATGAGGATAATCTCTTCGCATGGTTACACCAGACATACTGTACTCCGAATTTTGGCCAGTAAAACTCGAGTCCCCCCACCCACAACCACGCATCAAGTAAATTTGCTGTACTGTACTGTACAGCTACAGTATGACAGATAGGCGTTTATTATATCATGATAATACGTGCGGGGAATAGCGTAGGAATGCGGCACACCATCATACTGTACTCGAGAACTTGACCAATACCCAAACAAACAGCTATGATACATTGCATCTTGCTGGAAGGAGGGAGGCATTTAATTTTCATCATCACCCAATGCTATACGAAATGTGATATCGGTTTCTTAGGGATATTTGATTTGTGGGCCGTAATTGTCATGAGAATTTTCCTATGCCTTGCTTGAAAAGTACTACCATATCATAGTTACTCTCAATATTTATGTATGTGAGAATCCTCAGATACAGTGGGTAGTTTTGGTTACACCAAGCATAAGAGGAAATCAACAGGTGAATTTCGTATCATACTTGAAAGAAAGAAAAAAACAATCTTTCTGGCGTTAATGGGCATCCAATACCGTATCCACCGATTACAGTTCTCCACGGGGCCGTGACGAATACCAGGCCGTGAGGAACAGGGGTTTTTGGCAAGCAAATTGAGTTTGTCAAAGCGGGGTAACCAAAAAAATACCTGTTACTGATCCCTGTTCGTCACGGCCTGGTATTCGTCACGGCCCCGTGGAGGACTGTACCGTATCATAGATGAAATGTTACAGCATCAATGATTGAGTAGTACGGGGGTAGCTGTACTAGTACTGTACTGCGGGGTTCCACACCGACTATTTTGCTCTCTGGAAAGAGGGTAGTCTTCGGGCCCCCCAACCCTTCTGTTTCTTTCAGTCTTCTTCATCGCTCCAAATTATCTTTACAAATATCAAAAAAAAACACCCAATTCCCCCATCAACAAAACGCAACCTCTCGCAATTCAAGAACCAATCGATAAGATGGGCAATTTACTGTCAAACACTTCTACAGAGGGCCGTTCCTCACAACAAAGGTATACACTTGGAATGCCGCTTGTATGTATTGGCACTTCCAATCACTAATGTCAATATCTCTGCCTCCGACAGCAATATTCGAGGCAATTTTAATAGCAACCGCGGTGATAATAATACCTTCGGCAACACTATCATCATCAACCAAGGGGACCCGAACCCGACCAGGAGCTATGATGAAATTTTGCAATGTCTATACACATCCCAATACGAGTCGCACCGAGATCGGGTTCCCGAGCCAGTCGAGGGAACGTGCACCTGGGTTACGGAACATCAAAAGTATAAGGACTGGTGGGAGAAAGAATCATCAGGCCTCCTCTGGCTATCGGCGGACCCAGGTTGCGGCAAATCTGTCACCGCTTCGTTCCTCGTAACCTATCTGAAAAACCAAACGAACGCAATAGTTTGCTATTTCTTTTTCAAAGACGACAGCGAGGGACAGAGGAGCGCAACATTTGCTCTTTGCGCAATACTACATCAGCTTTTTTCGCAGAGAGAGTCCCTCTGCCGATATGCCGAGGAGGCGTTTAAGTGCAAAGGGAAGAGGTTTACGGAGGAGGTGGATACGTTGTGGGGTATTTTGGTTAAGGCGGTAGCTGAGGGAGGGTGCGGCGATGTAATTTGTGTGGTGGATGCCTTGGACGAGTGTGAGGAAAGGACTCTAGATCCGCTTATCCGTCACATAACCCATCTGCCGGGACCACAAACTTCCCATATACCGTTGAAATTCCTCGTTACAAGTCGCCCGTACCACAAAATCGAGATGCGACTCAGCTCACCCAAAACGACGATCCGGCTGAAAGGGGAGGACGAGGTCAAGGCTCTTACCGCTGACGTTACTCGTGTCATCGATGAGGGCATTGAGAAACTAGAGTCATACTGGGAACGACCTGGGGGGCTGGGATATTTGCGAAATCTCCTAGAATCTTCTGCCGATCGGACATTCCTTTGGGTTTCTCTTGTTCTCGGGATTTTGAAAGATTGTGTGGATCCCTCACGCGAGGAGTTTGCTAACATTGTCACCACTACGCCGCGCGACCTAGCAGAATTATACACCAAGATTCTTGATAAAAGCACTAATCCCGACAAAGCCCGACGAATCCTGAATATAGTGGTAGCAGCTGCAAGACCTCTTACACTTCGAGAAATGAACGTCGCATTCAAAATCGAGCGGAGGCACAACTCAATCAAAGACCTCGAGGAGCTTCCTCAAGGATTTGAAAAGACGGTGAAAAATTTGTGTGGGCTTTTCGTGCGGGTTATTGATTCGAAGATCTACCTCGTTCACCAAACCGCAAGGGAGTTCCTGATTAAGGGATCTTCACCTGGCCATGGAAACTGGCAATATACCCTGTGTCCTGGGGATTCTAACTTTATAATGACTGACATTTGTATCTCTTATCTTTCGCTAGAGCAGTTTGCAAGCGACCCACTAGTACTGGGGGATACTTACCGTAAGAAGGAGTCGTTGGATAGTTATCTCGAGAAATATACCTTTCTTGATTACGCAGCTAGGCACTGGACATACCACTTTCGAGATTTGAAAGATCAGCAGATGGAGTTATTCGAGTTTACACGACTAATTTGTGAAGCTGGATCTAGACGCTTTCTGACGTGGTTGCAGGTGTACTGGTTCCATGTCAGGCCCCCCTATCCATGCCCCGAAGATTGGACACATTTGATGATAGCATCATGGCTAGGGCAGAAGACTGTAGTTGCGCGACTATTGGAGGAGGGGGGAGATATCCATGCTCGAGCCGAAACACATGGCACAGCATTGAACCTGGCGGCTAGCCGGGAAGACGAGGATATTACTAGGATACTGCTGCAGAAAAACGTCAAAGCATATATTTACGAGAAGGAGTATAACATCTTGGATGTAAAGAGGCCTCCTAGGTTGACGCGACTAGTACATAACTGACAATAAATTAACCCTATTTTACAGACGGTTTGTGAATATGATGTCATCAGAGGGAGCGAGTGCTGATTCAGAACTTGTTTTACGTGATAGAAGGCAAGTAGAAGTCCCTGATCATGTCTCCCTCGCACGTCGTGTTGCTGATGTCAGAGGTTTGGGAACAATAGAGAGTAAGTGAATTGTATTAGCGATGTTGAGCAACCCTCATGACTAACTCCGGATTATCTCATGAGCGCAGAGCGTAAGTTAGAATTTTCAATACTAGTGGATAGGAGAATAATATTGACTGATTTGCGGGGAGATAAAGGAGGTAGGGGACTCGGCAAATAGCGTAGATGGCAGAGGGTGACAGCTAACTGCGGAGCTCCGGGGTGCTATAGCTTGTAGGTAACATGATCAAGCGAGTTTAAGGTACGGGGCAATTGCTGACCTCTGGCTTACTGAGTGTTGTAGGAAGTAAGTGAACAGGATCAACCACGGCTCAGGCACGAGACAATTGCTGACCTCTGGCTCGCTGAGTGTTGTAGTTTGTAAGTGAACAGGATCAACCACGGCTCAGGCACGAGACAATTGCTGACCTCTGGCTCGCTGAGTGTTGTAGGTTGTAAGTGAACAGGATCAACCACGGCTCAGGCACGAGACAATTGCTGACCTCTGGCTCGCTGAGTGTTGTAGGAAGTAAGTGAACAGGATCAACCACGGCTCAGGCACGAGACAATTGCTGACCTCTGGCTCGCTGAGTGTTGTAGCAAGTAAGTGAACAGGATCAACCACGGCTCAGGCACGAGACAATTGCTGACCTCTGGCTCGCTGAGTGTTGTAGATAGTAAGTGAACAGGATCAACCACGGCTCAGGCACGAGACAATTGCTGACCTCTGGCTCGCTGAGTGTTGTAGGAAGTAAGTGAACAGGATCAACCACGGCTCAGGCACGAGACAATTGCTGACCTCTGGCTCGCTGAGTGTTGTAGGAGAGTAAGTGAACAGGATCAACCACGGCTCAGGCACGAGACAATTGCTGACCTCTGGCTCGCTGAGTGTTGTAGGAAGTAAGTGAACAGGATCAACCACGGCTCAGGCACGAGACAATTGCTGACCTCTGGCTCGCTGAGTGTTGTAGGAAGTAAGTGAACAGGATCAACCACGGCTCAGGCACGAGACAATTGCTGACCTCTGGCTCGCTGAGTGTTGTAGGGAGTAAGTGAACAGGATCAACCACGGCTCAGGCACGAGACAATTGCTGACCTCTGGCTTGCTGAGTGTTGTAGCCAGTAAGTGAACAGGGTCAACTACGGCTTAGTCACGAGACCATTGCTGACCTCTGGCTCGCTGAGTGTTGTAGCAAGTAAGTGAACAGGATCAACCACGGCTCAGGCACGAGACAATTGCTGACCTCTGGCTCGCTGAGTGTTGTAGGAAGTAAGTGAACAGGATCAACCACGGCTCAGGCACGAGACAATTGCTGACCTCTGGCTCGCTGAGTGTTGTAGCAAGTAAGTGAACAGGATCAGCCACTGTTCTAGTTCATGGCAATTGCTGATATCTGGCTTCTTGGTTCCTTCAGACGGTACGCGGACCTGCACGCTCTCCGTCGTTTATGGTTTCCAATTTACTGATATATCTCTCCTGCCATTACAGGTTGTATGTAATTGATATCTGTGAATGTCCCCGGAAATACCATTGATTCTAGACTAACTTCACACATGATTTCCTCAATAGAAGGTAAGCATTGCGAATCTGCATATCGTACTTCTTCAGAAGGCTAACCAATTACCACTTGCCCCTCTTAGTTTGTACGCAAATCCCTACCCCCATTCCTGCCAGCTATAACTGATATCTATTTTTGATTATGTCACAGCTCGTTAGTAAATGTCTTCTTCCACCTTCCACCTTCTCCCACTAACCCACTGCGCGCCTCACACCGATTTGGCCAATATAGCTAGTGAGTGATATGATTTGATTACTACTAACCCTGTCAGCATAGAATATCTGTTAACCTTTCTTATAGCCTGTGAGTCGTTGCAGTTTACTATCATCACCCTCTTCATAGATTATTATTGACACTGTGGTAGTTTTGCATCCAGGACACGGACGATCTGCACACCTTGCCCAGCCCGGGCACGACCTCCTTGTCCTGAATGGCCAGTCTGCCAACCTGTGTGTATTATTTCCTGTTTTTATCCACGTATACTCAAAGGTCTTACTAACTATGTAATATATTAAATGTTTATAGTGGGTAATTAGTTGGAGGCCTGTTGTTCATTCAATACGTTTACTTGCTCGAGGACATGCTGGTTTTTGGCATACTTTATGCTACTCTCTGCCCTAAAGATTTGTTTTAGTGAGGAGTATGATATCTGTATCAGGATGTGGGAATTTGGGGGAATCGGGGGTAGGTGGATTGTGGCTTTTCCGTTACTCTAGTATTGTACTGGCATCTTGAGAATTTCATCGTTTCGTAATATAACACTCAATAGCCATAACATAGTGGCCGAAGTCTGACCCATAACGTTGCCCAAGGCTCCCACCAAGATTGAGCAACATGTGAGTTGTTCCAGATCTCATAGCACGTGCCCGACAGCTTGACACCAGATTCGGCTCAACTTCAGATTTGAATTTTGAGACTAACTGACCTTGTGGCCCCTGAACTTCATTAATTATGTTATAAAAGTATCCAGATTCTCAAAGAACCGCTTAAGCTCCATTAAATATCTTTTTTTTAAATATTCTTTTTCCTTCGTTGACGAGCTTTTATTTTTTTTTATTTTTTTTAACTCTCCCCGAAGTTAGCTGTCAAGGAGTTTGGTGTATCAAATGATTTTAGAGTTATGTGCTGCTCGAACTTTGCAAAGACCATGTGCAATACTCGAGCCCCCGAATTGAAATAACGCTCTCTCTCTCAGCCTTTTTCAGTTCTTCTTTCAACGGCTGCATAATTTTTAGACATACCTAGAGCTTCTTTTTTCTTTTTTTTCCCCTTTCTTTCTCTTTTTGGAGGTGGGGGTTGGTTTGCCGCCGGGATTTGACATTTCAACAAAGCATAAAAAAAATCTGACGTTGAACCGGATCCGGCGTCGAGCTATAGGGTACGTGCCATGAGATCCGGAACTGCTAGCATGTTACATACAGTAGTCTCAGCAGTGTCGGGAAAGGTATCTGGAGGGGGGTATTCGGTAGTGCAGCGGATAATGTAGAGTGAGCGGATTCGTGAGGGGCTTAGGGAAAGGCAGTAAGGGAATTGTAATAATCTCGTGATGTCTTATCTAACTAATACAAAAATAACAGGAGTATATATGATGATAATAAGGAAATCCTGATCCTTCCACACTCCTAGAACATTCCCGCCGTGACAACGGGAAATAAGCGTGACCAATAAAAGAACCTTCTCCCGTAATCTCCCAACTCCCATCTTCCGAAACATACGACGATACTGGACATCCTCCCATAACCTTCGGGGGTGTGGTAGTGTTGGGGGTGTTGTTGTGTACGGTATGGTGGTAGAAGGGCGAGTGATATTTCGAGTATGATACTTACTAGAGTACTTTGCAAAGCCACTGCCAAGGTGCTGTTAATGGGATACTGTAGGAGGACGAAAAGACCAGAGATCAATTCCCCTTGAGCTTTTTTGAACAACCTGACAGGATAATTTAGGCAACTTTTCGGGAGTATGAAAGCAGGGTAATAAGAACTTTCCACCCAAGTTCGGTGATAATCTAAAAAAAAATAAAAATAAAAAAAAAAGACTTTAATTCTCCCACTATGGTACTCTGCACAACTAATCACACAACCCTCTGAAATGAAAAAATGAAAAAAAAAACACCAACCCAATTAAACCAGCCCACCAAATAAATAAAAACAAAAGAGAAAGGTGCCATCAAAGAAGGAGAGTAAGAGTAAAGAAAAGGACGAAAATACACAAAAGGGTACCAAGACTCTATCAGACAGACAGCTTACGATATAGCAAGACTTAGAAAATTACGACATATCCTCTCCGAGCATGTTCTTAACAACAGCCTTTCCAGCCAACCTCTTCTCCACGGATCCCAACTCATCCTCGGCAATTCTCTTGCTACCCTTTTCCCAAAAGCCACCCTCATACCAGGTCCATCCCTTCAAGGCACTACTGGACCTGTTGGGAACAACCTTCATGCGAAGCCGCACACTCTTGTGAATAGTCTCCTCCGTACTGTCGCCATATCCCCCCGGCATTCTAACGTTCCCGCCAACAAGCCTCAGGAGCCCAGTCGCGGAGTCCTAAATCTTGCCAGCGGCCCACTCACCGCTGGAGTGTTCGTCGTTGTTATGGATGATAATCTTAAGATAGTCATCATCGAACTGGAGGAAGGGCAAGAGTTGCTGGACCATCCATGCGAGCGTCATATCCGCGATCTCCTGATCATCGTATCCACCGCCAATGTTGGCGTGGACGCCGGGGAACCAGCATTGCTTGAGGCTAGTCGGGATATCTTCCGTCTTCTTCCACACCGTGGGCGTAAAGGGCCCACGGTGCTCGTCGAGGGTGAGCGCGTGGGAGGCATTCTCAACACGCGGGGAGAGGTCGGTGTCGTGGAAGCCGTACTTTTCTTGCTCGATCCCAGCGATCCAGTTCCCGATGACGAGAGCGCCGACCGACGGGATTCCTAATGATCCGACGGTATCCCAGCAACAGATTGTCTTGACTTTGACGTTCGGGGTGACGAGACTGCCTCCTTCGCGGGCTTGGAGCTCGGCTACCGCACTGTTCCCGTTAAATTAGTGTGCGAGGTTCGGAGAACGGACGAGGGGGGAACATACCTGGGGTCGTTGCGGTACTTCTTGATTCGGTAGTCTTCGTAAACCTGGTAGAAGTTGTCCATACCCTTCTTCATTAGAATACCAATGCGACAGACAAGGCCACATATTGAGCGGGCAGTGTATGCCCCGCAAGAGAAGCCAAAGAGATGGATGGTATCTCCTGGGTGATAGTTGTGTGCTAAGAAGCCGTAAGCTTCGCGGACATGCTCGGAGAGGCCGAGTCCAGTACCGCCTATTCGCCAATTCACCAAGATGTTAGTTGAGTCTGTAGGCTTAATTGAGGGGAGGCAGTTGCTTATTTGTTTCCCCCTGGAAAAATGAAGAAGGACAGGAGAGAGGGAGAGAGAAAACTAACCTCCAACAAGCCTATTCACCGTACTTCCAGTGCCAACTCGGCTCCGGTAATAGGCCACTTGAGAAACACCATCATCGGTATAACTCTTCAAGGCATGAGCAACCCTCGTAACATTCGTCGGGACATCAAGTTTCCCTCCATCAGAGTTCTGCTAGGTACCTATTACCTCCCACCTTGATCAGCACAAACTCAATTGATCTCTCAGGGGAAGAGGTATGGGACAAGCCGTCACAGCAAATAATAATTCTCTTCATTCTGGGTTTCGGGTCATTGAATGAATTAGGCATCATGAAAGGTGGAAATCGGGTTCCTTAATATAAAAATTGACCTGGGGGGTCGGTAATTCGGAAATAGGGTAGGTAGGCAGGTTGGGTTGGTGCTCGAGTAGGTACCGATATGTATGGAGGTAGGTAATGCAAGTAGTGCAAATAAGGTAAAGAGACAATAAAGTGAGTCAATAGTTACAAGAGACTTTACGAATCACGATACTCAATTATGGTAGTCGATTGGTCCAGAAGGGGTACTCTAGACAGACGATCGATTCGTATTTCGCGAAGTGAAAGGTTGTGGTAATCGGAAACTCAGCTGCGGAGAGGGGGATGGTAGTGCGAATTAAGAAGTACCGTACTGTGGAGGATAATTTGTGTCATACTAGAGTTGGGTGGTATACCCAGTGTTGTAGTTAGGTCTTAGTCGCTGTGACTCTTGTTTCTTAGCTAGTCTGTTTTTTCTGGTTGGGGCGTGTGACGCGTTTGGCCTTTTGGGTCACTTGGGAATTCTCTGTGGTGGTAGCGAACCATCCCTCATACATCCTACATCCGTTTGACAACCAGCGATCCAGCCATCCGCAAGCGAAGCAACGACCACGGACTGAGAAACATCGAGAAACACAACGAAGACACCAACTGCCGCACCGCAGAGAATTCGAGAGTTTGGTTTTTCTTTTTTTTTTCTTTTTCTCTTTTTTACGCTTTTCAGAAGTAGTTCGAGACAGAGAAGTTTACCCAGAGAGTGGGAGTTTCAGTTTCTGTGTTTGGCTTCGGTTTAGTTTCCTACTTTGTTACCTGTGGAAAGTGACCGAGCTTCCTGCCAACCCTCAGCCTGCGGAAACGTCTGCCTCCGGAGGGAGAGGAAATAGTACTTGTAATCTCGTTCACAATGTTGCCTTTTTTGGCCTAATTGGCCTCCATGACCGTGATAGGAGAAGGGCCCCATATGGCAGGGCTGGTGGCTTGATGCCCAGGAATAGATCCTGGGGAACTGTGTCTTCGAACCTCGTGTCTGCCGGGGAGAAGGGTCAGGGCCAGCGAGGCTATGAGCCTTCCGCCTTGCACATGATGCATGAGGCATGCATCTGATCGCAGTTGTGCACAGCCGATCGCCAAACCATGTGTGCGTCAGGATGACAAGTCCCGGCGGTTCTATTCAGGAGGGAAAGATATAAAAAGGGCGCCCTTTGCCCTCCCTCTTGTCCCTCACCAAACGCTACTCAGTCAACTCTCTACTCACAGCTTACTACTCGTAACTCAGCTTTCGATCCGCTTTTGCTGATCTATCCGCATTATCACAAGTAAGTCCTTTCGCTCTTTGCTGCCTTCCCGTACTCAACCCCTCTCGTTTTGTTCTCTCTTCTTCTAGTGATCGCCGAATCTTTCCTCACTATATGCATCGCTGCTACTTTGGCTAAGAAGGGTGAGACTCTCCCCTCCTCTCCTACGACCGAATTCTCGAGCCTCAGCGACGGTAGTGCCTTCACCATGGATTTCCCCCCATCAGAGAGCGCTTCTTCGCAGCGGGCCCCTCTGTCCAAGGAGGCCCAGTTCTACTATCAGTGACCCCAAGCGGCCAGTCCATCCGGCTTTGGGTACGGCCGGATTGACCCAGGCTTTTTCTGGGATGGCCGGGCCGGGCTGTGGGAAAGCGACTTTTCAAAACCAAAGCCGGGCCCGGCCTGGGTCGCCTGCAGGCTTTGTATGTGGCTGATACATTGTGATTCCATATCCGCTGGATATCCATGGATGGCCTGGGTACTTGTGGGTTATGCAGTCGAATTTAAGATAGGTGGTGTGCGAACATCTTAGCCTGGGCATCTGCGGGTTTTACCTGGGCATCTGGCGGCTTAACCTGGGCATCTGCGGGCTTTGCCTGGGCATCTGGCAGCTTCGGCCTGAGTTGCCTAACCTCTCGACCTGGCCTTTGCCTGGGTGCCGCCAGGCTTTGGCGGCCGGAAATAATTTAAGCCGGACTGACCCATGCACTTCAGAATCATGGCCGGACTGGCCGGACTGGCCGTTTGGGATCACTGCCACACCTTCGAGTACCCGGAGGACCGCCTCCTGAGGCTCAAGGGTACCATCTCGGACGAGGATATGCATCACCCTCCCGCGATGGACCAGAACGGTGAACCCTGCCTTATGGTGGTCAAGCACGGCAATACCACTGGCCTGACCGTCGGCCATGCCAACGACATCCGCTCCTGCGTCCATAACTACCACGAAGACGGCACTACCGATTTCTCTATGGAGTGGGCTATCCTCCCTTTTGACAACAAGTCCGGTGCCTTCTCCACCCCAGGCGACTCCAGCGCCGTCGTCGCCGATGGCAGTGGACGTATCGGCGGCATTATCACCGGCAGTGCTGGCTGGACGCATGCCAAGGACATCACCTATGTCACGAGCATTAACTCCCTAATGGAGGGCATCAAAGTCAAATTCCCCAAGGCCCACCTCCACCCGGACCTCCACACCTAGACACTGCCAGCGAATTCGTTCACGACGAAATTCACTAATTTATCCCGGGGACACTGGCGAGGTAAGAGGTGGATCCGTCTTCTTTCTCTTTTACAGTGCAAATGGAATCAAACTGGGACCTCCGAACCAGCAAAACCCGACATCAAATTAGTGGATGGCAACAACGAATCCCAAAGAAAAAAAAAACCCCTAGAGAGGTAGATAATTCTGCGGAGGACAATCCAGAGGTTTTTTTTGAATCAAGTATATTTGTCGAACAAAATTCAAGGTGAAAAAGTGGAATTTTTGGTGAGAGTAAAACAAGGGACACAATCTATGTAGAGCTATGGTGAAAAAAACTGTGGAGAATGGGTAAGTGAGATATGATAACATCATATAAAAAGTAGGTAAGTATAGAATAGCTGGAGAGGCGACAAACCATCAGGATTACAGTAAAAGTTCTGGAAATTCACTATCTCCAGCAGTCTCATAGGCTCCGGTTTCTAAGCCAAAAGCCCTGAAAGGGATTACTGTTATCCTGACATCGTATAGGATTAGCTCATTTCTGTTCTGAGTGAATCCTATTATTCTACCCTCCACCGCTCTACGCTTGGTCTTCCCTATCCACTATTAATAAAAATCACAGTAGTTAGTACATTCAGGTGGTTTCATTTTTTTTTTCAATTTCTTTTTCAAAATTTACTTTACAATTTGCCATCTCGATAATTCTAAAGATAACTCCTTTATATGCTATCCTGCTCGTTGTCAGGAGGTGTATGATTACTCCTCATTTGTAGTGTCTTGGTACAACTCCGATCGGTTGCAACAGAATTCTTGTTCCATCAGAGGACCGGCCTTTAGGTGCCTTGCACTGTAACCATCTCAAGGTTCCGGTGAAATTGTGTAATGCCAGAGTGGTTAAAAATTACACAGCCCATCGAAGACGTGCCTAACAGCTCAATGCAAGATTTACCTCTACACAAATTTGCACCCCCAGTGACCTACACCAAAAAGCTCCATCTATGTCCAAAAAATTATACAAGTGTTGAGCCCAGAATCAGAGATGCTTGGGAGAAGTTATTTGAAGTCGATAAGCCAAATATTATGGCTATGGCATGGGAGTTAAGATACCAGAAACTCACTTAGGAGTATGGTATAATGGATAGCAATTGAAAGTAGAATACCAAGCAAGCAATAAACAACTCTCAGATGCTCAAGAGCTATCTGTTCAGCTCTAATTAGAAAGATAAGATATAATTGGTACCTCAGCATGCATTTGTATGGTGACAAATTGCATGAATTCAATTCTCAAGTGGAAGGACAAGGAAGACAACTCTGCAAGGATGATGTGGTCAAGAAAGTGCAACAGACTTAGCAACAACTCAACAGGATGCAAAAAGAAGCACTTCAGGACCAGAAAAAAAATAGTCACAACTAGTTTTTATGGAACTTAAATAGTTCCTTAAGAAGTGAGGTATGGTGCATACAGTCTATAACATCAACCAGTAGTGATTCAAAATGTAACCCCTTATGTAATCAAGTTTAGGGTAATTTCTGATTAATTTTAACTGCATTGGTTATTATACAAATTCAAGTTCAATAGAACTGGATTTATGCTATATACTTTAACTACTACTTGATCTCCTGTTAGTTGTAATATTGCTATCATTAGAAATTACAAAAATAAACCCTATTCTATCACAAAATATGTTCTTTAGGTTGCCAATGCAAAAATCTTAGATAAAATTACCCTGACCCTAATTACATAAGGCATTACATTTTGAATCACCACTGGTTGATGTTATAGACTGCATGCACCATACTTGATTTAAACAATTGCAAAGGGTCATGTGGTATTAAAGTAAGCTTTAAGTATATCTGATTTGCAATCTTGTGTTGAGCTAGTATCTCAACTCTCATGCATTGCTGCAATATTTGTCTTATTGACTTCAAATAACTTCTCACAAGCATCTCTGATTCTGGACTCAACACTTGTATAATTTTAGGATGTAGTTGGTGCTTTTTGGTATAGTTGACTATGGGTGTAAATTTGTATAGAGGTAAATCTTGTATTGAGCTGGTATCTTGCATTGAGCTGTTAGGCATGTCTCTGATGTGCTGTGAAATTTTCAACTGCTTGAGCATTACACAATTCCACAGGAACCTTGGCACAGTTAGCACTCTGCTTTATTTATGGGGCGGTTGTTATTTGAGATGGGGACCTTGGCTAGTTAACTTGTCATTTAGGCTTGTTTTCTCTTCTCCTTTCACCTTCGCACCCTGATGTCCTTTTATCAATGTCCAACCTGCAGGTGACTTGATGGGATCAGCTGGACGCACTTGCGACCTCTGAGGGATGTCTGGTGGACACTTCCTTCATGTGGCCTGCAGTCTCATCCTGGTTGTCGCAGGTGCAAGCTTCAGCTAGTCTGTTATAGTAGTTCCTCACTTTTTTTTTTGGACTTTAACGACCCAGCTCTTTACTATCCCCTATTTTGATCGCTTGCACTTGACTGTTTGTGTCAAAATATTATCATGACTTTGTGTGCTTTAACTACACGATGAACTAAGTATTCACAAGTGGCAGTCCGGCCAGGCTTTAGGCATAACCCGGCCGGCCTAGGCTTTTACAAGGGCTGGCCCGGCTGAACGGCGGACAGCAGTCCGGCTTTGTGAGTTCATCTGACCGGGCCTGGCCAGACTGCAGATTGAAATTAGGAGAGAAGACTTTTAGGGATAAGATGAAGTATAGAATACTAGAGTAAGCGAAATAGAATGTGTTCGGTGAAAAATAGTTGTTAAAGTTGTTTTGTTGCTTGTTATTAGAAAAACTAAACATCGACGGTGATGACTTGGAATATATGCAAACTTCGAAGTCTTGTACAGCCATCAGAATTTCCCAAACATTCCGTACCAGCTCTCATACCAAATACCAACACCATCATTCCAAGTACTAACATCCTCATTCCGAATACCAACATTCCCATTCCGAATACCAACATCCCCATTCTGAATACCAACATTCCCATTCCGAATACCAACCATCATTCTGAATACCAGCCATCATTCCAACAACGCATTTCCGACATTTCTGACAACACAGATATCTGCAGGCATTCGAGTGATCGAGCATGATTCCCTGATTTTTCTGAAAGTTTCTGGACATGTATCTATATTGATACCGATTGAACACACTTAGCCACAAGTAACTTCAAGAGTGCAAAAGGCTAATAATTAACCTTAAGTTCTTGATTAAGTTCTTGATATACTAATTAAGACAAAATAAAAGAAACCCAAGTCCACGTCCAGGAAAATTGTCCAATATCTTCCGGCAGCACCATACAGTGATAATCTGTATCAAAAAAAGGTAGGAACAGTTTGTGATGCAGAATCATCAGGATGGAAGTACTTGGAGAACAAGGCAGAGGGGAATTGGCCATTAGGGAAAGTTGTATGAAATGAGAACATGGTGGTCAAGGAGCAATAGTATAATTACAAGGAATCTAACTCTATTTTATGAATATACTGAGTGATAGAGAATTTCTCAGCATTCACACTACTCTAAGTGTATTAAACCTATCGGTGCATACCAGGATAGAACTATCAGAAGATATCTTCAGATATTGTGTCAATATTAGCAAATATCTGGATATATCTTCTGGTATTAAAAAAAAATATTCACAGTTATGTTCAGGTATCTATGGGTATCTTCATATATCTGTGAGTATCTTGAGATATCTGAGTTGACGTTCAGCGGAAAGTGGGGACATAACATTTGTCCAGCCTTATTGGTGATGCAAAGTTTGCTCCAGCCGCTACGTCAAGAGTTCTCCAGGCTTTTTTCCCTCATCAAAAATTAGTGTATATGGCCTGTTCGGCTGCACAATTTGTATTACACACTCATAATTTCGATGAACCAGGCCAGAGTTCTACAGACTTTTCCACAACACCCTGTACTGTACTCGGGGGTGGACAAAAATGGTGCAACACCGTCGCAACGCATATCTATATACAGGATCAACGTTGAACATCGGTTCATTGTTGTTGCCTCTGCCAATAAGCCATGTTTGAAATAATAATGTGATTAGATTTATAAGGTCTTTAGCGAAATAAAAGGAAACAAAAAGAAATACAAAATCTATCGAGTAATGAGTTTGACATCCTCTTTGTTAGTCATACTATGACAAAGCCCAATTAACCTCACTTCCGGGATAGCGTCCAGCTTTCTTCTCCAGTTTGGCAGCTATCTTTCTGAATGACTACTTGGTAATATCACGTAGGGTAATAATTCATATTCAATTGTCTTTTGTTGTTTCTAGTTTGAACCGCTGATGCTTTTTTTGTTAGCCTGTATAAGTTCGACTCCGTCTCTTCAGCTCTGCTACAAAATTACTCGGGCGCAAATTAAATACTCGAAATGCTCGCGACAACGGCTGCCCCTCGTCAACAATCATGCCTTATCATCAACCATCAACAATGAAAAGTAGCACAACTTCTTGGTAGGAAAAATAATAAAAATATTTATTCAGCCAGATAATCTCTAGATAAAAAAGGAATGTATGAAAATTTTTTTTTAATGTGGCAGTTGTGGTATGATAGCTCCCTGTAGATTGTGTCCCTTGTTTCACTGTCACCAAAAATTCTACTTTTTGGCCTTGAATTTTGTTCAACAGATATACTTGATTCAAAAGAAAAAAACCTATGGATTGTTCTCTGCAGAATTATCTACATTTCTATGCTTTTTTTTCTTTGCAATTCGTTGTTGCCATCCACTAATTCGATGTCGCGTTTTGCTGGTTCGGAGGTCCCAGTTTGATTCCATTTGCAAGGTACATAGAAGAGAAAGAAGATGGATCCACCGCTTACCACCTTGCCAGTGTCCCCGGGATAAATTAGTGAATTTCGTCATGCATGAATTCGGTGGCGGAGTCTAGGTGCGGAGGTCCGGGTTAAGGTGGGCCTTGGGGAATTTGGCTTTGATGCCCTTCATTACAAAGTTGATGCTCGTGGCGTAAGTGATGTCCTTGGCTTCCGTCCAGCCAGCACCGCTGGTGATAATGCCGCCGATACGTCCACTGCCATCGGCGACGACTGCGCCGGAGTCGCCTGGGGCGGAGAAGGCACCGGACTTGTTGTCCAAAGGGAGGATAGCCCACTCCATAGAGAAATGGGTAGTACCCTTTTCATGGTAGTTATGGACACAGGAGCGGATGTCATTAGCACGGCCAATGGTCAGGCCAGTAGTATTGCCATGCTTGATAACCATAAGGCAGGGTTCACCGTTCTGGTCTAACGCGGGAGGGTGACGCATATCCTTGTCCCGGATGGTACCCTTGAGCCTCAGGAGGCGGTCCTCTGGGTACTCGAAGGTGTGGGCGTTCTGGAGGTTGGGGTACATCATTCGAGTGAACGCGCCAGGCTCGATCTTGGTGCCGAGGTCGATGACGTTACCCTCGAAGTTAGTGCCGTCGATCTTAGAGAGGTCGATCTCGATGACGGCGAAGTCCTGAGTGTACTGCTCTGTGCTGAAACCGCACTCGATGGGAGGGGAGTAGACGACGTAGCCCAACACGCGCCTGTCTGGGCTAGCCCAGCGCGTCGAGACGTCCCCGTAGAAGGTGTTGAGAGTGTCCATCGCCTCCTTCACCTTAGCCAGCTCATCCCCAGCGTTTGTGCATTCCTTTTCGGCCACATCGCCAGCCACGTCCTTGACCTTGGCAATATACCTCTCCAGGTACTGGATCATGAGGGCCTTGTCTCCAATCGCGACCTGAATGGACTCAAGGAACTTCCTGAATGCTGCATCACCGAGGAGGATGACCTCACGACGGGGCGCACTGGGTGACTTCTGTTCGAAGGTGCTGTTGTCGTCTCTGTTCGGTTTAAAGACGACGTGACGGGCAGTGATGAGGAAGAGCCTCTTGCTGCTACCCCCTTCAGCGATGAAAAAGCCGCCAGTACCCTCAGAGCTAGGTGTGAGCTTGCTAGAGATGGGGAGACCGAGGGTGGAAGTGAGAGGGTTGCGAATATCTACAGTTGGGTCAAAGGTGAAAGCGGGTGCGAGAAGCTTGAGACCTTCCAAGGAGGTCACAAGGGACTCGCGGATCTCGACATCGACGTTGTTGATGCCGGACTGTATGAGAATCTCCTTGCAACTACAGGCCACTTTGGTGCCATCCTCGACAGAGAGAGATTCAGGCTGCACGCCAATCCAGAGGATGACGGGGCGGAAGGACTCTTCCACGTAGCTGATGCGAACTACATCAATGCTGGTCCAGGCCACCTTCTTCGAATCCAGGTGTTCGACGACCTTGCAAGACAAGTTGCCCTCCCAGACATCCCTGATTGCATGCCTGCCGACGGTCCCGAGCACCTTGGGCTTGTTGTACGCCTCTGGCCAGCTGGGCGCCTCCCACAGACTGGTACTGGAGCGGCCGACCAAGTGCGGGCCGGAGGGCAGGCCAGCATAGTAGAACTGGGCCTCCTTGGACAGAGGGGCCCGCTGCGATGAAGTGCTCTCTAATGGAGAGAGCTCCATGGTGGAGGCACTACCGTCGCTGAGGCTCGCCCTTCTTAGCCAAAGTAACAGCGATGCATATATTGAGAAAAGATTCCGTGATCACCAGAAGAAGAGAGAGCAAAGCAAGAGGAGTCGAGTACGGGAAGGCAGTAAAGATCGAAAGGACTTAGTTGTGATAATGCGGATAGATCAGAAAAAGCAGATCGAAAGTTGAGTTACGAGTAGTAAGCTGTGAGTACAGAGTTAACTGAGTAGCGTTTGGTGAGGGACAAGAGGGAGGGGAAAGGGCCCCCTTTTTATATCTTTCCCTCCTGAATAGAAGCACCGGGACTTGTCATCCTGACGCACACATGGCTTGGCGATCGGCTACGCACAACTGCGATCACGTGCAACGCGGAAGGCTCACAGCCTCGCCGGCCCTGACTCTTCTCCCCTGCAGACATGCAGTTTGAAGACACAGCTCCCCAGCATCTATTCCTGGGCATCAAGCCACCAGCCCTGCCATATGGGGCCCTTCTCCTATCATGACAGCTGAGTTTCCGATTACCACAACCTTTCACATAGCGGAATACGAATCGATCGTCTGTCTAGAATACCCCTTCTGGACCAATCGACTACCATAATTGAGTATCATGATTCGTGAAGTCTCTTGTGACTATTGATTCACTTTATTGTCTCTTTACCTCATTTGCACTACTTGCATTAACTACCTCCGTACATATCGGTACCTACTCAAGTACCAACCTAACCTGCCTACCTACCCTATTTCCGAATTACCGACTCCCCAGGTCAATTTTTATATTAAGGCACCCAATTTCCACCTTTCACGATGTCTAATTCATTCATTGACCCGAACCCCAGAATGAAGAGAATTATTATTTGCTGTGACAGTTTGTCCCATACCTCTTCCCCTGAGCGATCAATTGAGTTTGTGCTGATCAAGGTGGAAGGTAATAGGTACCTAGCAGAACTCTGACGGAGGGAAACTTGATGTCCCGACGAATATTATGAGGGTTGCTTGTGCCCCAAAGAGTTATACCGATGATGGTGTTTCTCAAGTGGTTTATTACCAGAGCGGAGTTCGCACTGGAGGTACAGTGAATAGGCTTGTTGGAGGTTAATTTTCTCTCTCTCTCTCCTGTCCTTCTTCATTTTTCCAGGGGGAAGCAAATAAGTAACTGCCGCCCCTCAATTAAGCCTACAGACTCAACTAACATCTTGGTGAATTGGCGAATAGGTGGTACTGGACTTGGCCTCTCCGAGCATGTCCGCGAAGCTTACGGCTTCTTAGCACACAACTATCACCCAGGAGATACCATCTATCTCTTTGGCTTCTCTTGCGGGGCATACACTGCCCGCTCAATATGTGGCCTTGTCTGTCGCATTGGTATTCTAATGAAGAAGGGTATGGACAACTTCTACCAGGTTTATGAAGACTACCAAACCAAGAAGTACCGCAACGACCCCAGGTATATTCCCCCCTCGTCCGTTCTCCGAACCTCGCACACTAATTTAACGGGAACAGTGCGGTAGCCGAGCTCCAAGTCTGTGAAGGCGATAGTCTCGTCACCCTGAACGTCAAAGTCAAGACAATTTGTTGCCGGGATACGGTCGGATCATTAGGAATCCCATCAGTCGGCGTTCCCATCATCGGGAACTGGATCGCTGGGAACGAGCAAGAAAAGTACGGCTTGCACGACACCGACCTCTCCCCGCGTGTTGAGTTGAGAATGCCTTCCACGTGCTCACCCTCGATGAGCACCGCGGGCCCTTTATGCCCACGCTGTGGAAGAAGACGGAAGATATTCCGAATAAACTCAAGCAATACTGGTTCCCCGGCGTCCACACCAACATTGGCGGTGGATACGATGATCAGGAGATCGCGGATATGACACTCGCATGGATGATCTAGCAACCTATACCCTTCCCCCGCTTCAATGATGACTATCTTAAGATTATCATCCACAACAATGATGAACACTCCAGTGGTGAGTGGGCTGCTGGCAAGATTTATGACTCCACGACTGGGCTCCTGATGCTTGTTGGCAGGAACGTTAGAACACCGGGGGGATATGGCAATGGTACGGAGGAGACTATTCACATGTGTGTGTGGATTCGCATGAAGCCGTTCCCAACCGGTCCAGTAGTGCCCCGAACGGATGGACCTAGAATGAGGGCGGCTTTCGGGGAAAGGGTAGCAAGAGAATTGCCGAAGATGAGTTGGGATCTGTGGACAAGAGGTTGGCTGGAAAGGCTGTTGTCAAGGACATGCTCGGAGAGGATATGTCATAATTTTCTAAGCCTTGCTATATCGTAAGCTGTCTGATAGAGTCTTGGTACCCTTTTGTCTATTTTTGTCCTTATCTTTACTCTCACTCTCTGTTGATGACACCTTTCTCTTTTGTTTTTATTTATTTGATGGGCTGGTTTAATTAGGTTGGTGTTTTTTTCATTTTTTCATTTCAGAGGATTGTGTGATTAGTGTGCAGAGTACTGAAAAGGACCGATTCGGGTCCCGAAGGAAAAGACAAACTCTCAACCAGCTTCATTCACGGGTAAGAAAACCCAGGCAATCGACGCCTCACAAAAAGAAAAAAGAGAAAAAACAGAAGAGAGAAGAGAAGGAAGACGGAAGGCAGAACCGAAAGAAGAAGAGAAAAGACTTTTGTGTTTAGTTAGGCTGTCATATCACAGTCCTTCATGAGTAGTCTAGCTAGATACAATTGTCGTCCGCAAAGTCGTCTGTAGTGTCCGTGGAGTCTCCCGAGTTCCGTGTCTCGTGTGTCTATCTATCGTGTGTGTGTTATGTAGGAGGAGGAGAGGTTGGCTGTTACCACTCAACCCAAGCACTCCACTCCCTACCCCAGACACCCACCAATCCTGCACCCTAACTACATCGAACTAGCTAGTGCTAACAAGAAAACTATCTACTGTGCACAGAAAACAATTGACCGCAAAAACACCCCCACAGTACCGTAGTGGGAGAATTAAAGTCTTTTTTTTTTTTTTTTTTAGATTATCACCGAACTTGGGTGGAAAGTTCTTATTACCCTGCTTTCATACTCCCGAAAAGTTGCCTAAATTATCCTGTCAGGTTGTTCAAAAAAGCTCAAGGGGAATTGATCTCTGGCCTTTTCGTCCTCCTACAGTATCCCATTAACAGCACCTTGGCAGTGGCTTTGCAAAGTACTCTAGTAAGTATCATACTCAAAATATCACTCGCCCTTCTACCACCATACCGTACACAACACCTCCAACACTACCACACCCCCGAAGGTTATGGGAGGATGTCTAGTATCGTCGTATGTTTCGGAAGATGGGAGTTGGGAGATTATGGGAGAAGGTTCTTTTATTGGTCACGCTTATTTCCAGTTGTCATGGCGGGAATGTTCTAGGAGTGTGGAAGGATCAGGATTTCCTTATTATTATCATACATACTCCTGTTATTTTTGTATTAGTTAGATAAGACATCACGAGATTATCACTATTCCCTTACTGCCTTTCCCTAAGCCCCTCACGAATCCGCTCACTCTACATTATCCGCTGCACTGCCGAATACCCCCCTCCAGATACCTTTCCCGACACTGCTGAGGCTACTGTATGTAATATGCTAGCAGTTCCGGATCTCATGGCACGTACCCTATAGCTCGACGCCGGATCCGGTTCAACGTCAGATTTTTTTTATGCTTTGTTGAAATGTCAAATCCCGGCGGCAAACCAACCCCCACCTCCAAAAAGAGAAAGAAAGGGGAAAAAAAAGAAAAAAGAAGCTCTAGGTATGTCTAAAAATTATGCAGCCGTTGAAAGAAGAACTGAAAAAGGCTGAGAGAGAGAGCGTTATTTCAATTCGGGGGCTCGAGTATTGCACATGGTCTTTGCAAAGTTCGAGCAGCACATAACTCTAAAATCATTTGATACACCAAACTCCTTGACAGCTAACTTCGGGGAGAGTTAAAAAAAATAAAAAAAAATAAAAGCTCGTCAACGAAGGAAAAAGAATATTTAAAAAAAGATATTTAATGGAGCTTAAGCGGTTCTTTGAGAATCTGGATACTTTTATAACATAATTAATGAAGTTCAGGGGCCACAAGGTCAGTTAGTCTCAAAATTCAAATCTGAAGTTGAGCCGAATCTGGTGTCAAGCTGTCGGGCACGTGCTACGAGATCTGGAACAACTAGCATGTTACACAATCTCGGTGGGAGCCTTGGGCAACGTTATGGGTCAGACTTCGGCCACTATGTTATGGCTATTGAGTGTTATATTACGAAACGATGAAATTCTCAAGATGCCAGTACAATACTAGAGTAACGGAAAAGCCACAATCCACCTACCCCCGATTCCCCCAAATTCCCACATCCTGATACAGATATCATACTCCTCACTAAAACAAATCTTTAGGGCAGAGAGTAGCATAAAGTATGCCAAAAACCAGCATGTCCTCGAGCAAGTAAACGTATTGAATGAACAACAGGCCTCCAACTAATTACCCACTATAAACATTTAATATATTACATAGTTAGTAAGACCTTTGAGTATACGTGGATAAAAACAGGAAATAATACACACAGGTTGGCAGACTGGCCATTCAGGACAAGGAGGTCGTGCCCGGGCTGGGCAAAGTGTGCAGATCGTCCGTGTCCTGGATGCAAAACTACCACAGTGTCAATAATAATCTATAAAGAGGGTGAGGATAGTAAACTGCAACGACTCACAGGCTATAAGAAAGGTTAACAGATATTCTATGCTGACAGGGTTAGTAGTAATCAAATCATATCACTCACTAGCTATATTGGCCAAATCGGTGTGAGGCGCGCAGTGGGTTAGTGGGAGAAGGAAGAAGGTGGAAGAAGACATTTACTAACGAGCTGTGACATAATCAAAAATAGATATCAGTTATAGCTGGCAGGAATGGGGGTAGGGATTTGCGTACAAACTAAGAGGGGCAAGTGGTAATTGGTTAGCCTTCTGAAGAAGTATGATATGGAGATTCGCAATGCTTACATTCTGTTGAGGAAATCATGTGTGAAGTTAGTCTGGAATCAACGGCATTTCCGAGGACATTAACAGATATCAATTACATACAATCTGTAACGGCAAGAGAGACACATCAGTAAATCGGAAACTACAAACGACGGAGAGCGTGCAGGTCCGCGTACCGCCTGAAGGAACCAAGAAGCCAGATATCAGCAATTGCCATGAACTAGAACAGTGGCTGGTCCTGTTCACTTACTCGCTACAACACTCAGCGAGCCAGAGGTCAGCAATTGTCTCGTGCCTGAGCCGTGGTTGATCCTGTTCACTTACTGTCTACAACACTCAGCGAGCCAGAGGTCAGCAATTGTCTCGTGCCTGAGCCGTGGTTGATCCTGTTCACTTACTTCCTACAACACTCAGCGAGCCAGAGGTCAGCAATTGTCTCGTGCCTGAGCCGTGGTTGATCCTGTTCACTTACTACCTACAACACTCAGCGAGCCAGAGGTCAGCAATTGTCTCGTGCCTGAGCCGTGGTTGATCCTGTTCACTTACTTCCTACAACACTCAGCGAGCCAGAGGTCAGCAATTGTCTCGTGCCTGAGCCGTGGTTGATCCTGTTCACTTACTTCCTACAACACTCAGCGAGCCAGAGGTCAGCAATTGTCTCGTGCCTGAGCCGTGGTTGATCCTGTTCACTTACTAGCTACAACACTCAGCGAGCCAGAGGTCAGCAATTGTCTCGTGCCTGAGCCGTGGTTGATCCTGTTCACTTACTTCCTACAACACTCAGCGAGCCAGAGGTCAGCAATTGTCTCGTGCCTGAGCCGTGGTTGATCCTGTTCACTTACTCGCTACAACACTCAGCGAGCCAGAGGTCAGCAATTGTCTCGTGCCTGAGCCGTGGTTGATCCTGTTCACTTACTTCCTACAACACTCAGCGAGCCAGAGGTCAGCAATTGTCTCGTGCCTGAGCCGTGGTTGATCCTGTTCACTTACTATCTACAACACTCAGCGAGCCAGAGGTCAGCAATTGTCTCGTGCCTGAGCCGTGGTTGATCCTGTTCACTTACTTCCTACAACACTCAGCGAGCCAGAGGTCAGCAATTGTCTCGTGCCTGAGCCGTGGTTGATCCTGTTCACTTACTTGCTACAACACTCAGCGAGCCAGAGGTCAGCAATTGTCTCGTGCCTGAGCCGTGGTTGATCCTGTTCACTTACTACCTACAACACTCAGCGAGCCAGAGGTCAGCAATTGTCTCGTGCCTGAGCCGTGGTTGATCCTGTTCACTTACTACCTACAACACTCAGCGAGCCAGAGGTCAGCAATTGTCTCGTGCCTGAGCCGTGGTTGATCCTGTTCACTTACTTCCTACAACACTCAGCGAGCCAGAGGTCAGCAATTGTCTCGTGCCTGAGCCGTGGTTGATCCTGTTCACTTACTTCCTACAACACTCAGCAAGCCAGAGGTCAGCAATTGCCCCGTACCTTAAACTCGCTTGCTCATGTTACGTACAAGCTATAGCACCCCGCAGGTCCACAGTTAGCTGTCACCCTCTGCCATCTGAGCCATTTACCGAATCCCCTACCTCCTTTATCTCCCCGCAAATCAGCCAATATTCTTCTGCTACCCACTAGTATTGACAATTCTAACTTACACTCTGCGCTCATGAGATAATCCGGAGTTAGTCATGAGGGTTGCTCAACATCCCTAATACAACTCACTTACTCTCTATTGTTCCCAAACCTCTGACATCAGCAACACGACAGTGCGAGGGAGACATGATCAGGGACTTCTACTTGCCTTCTATCACGTAAAACAAGTTCTGAATCAGCACTCGCTCCCTCTGATGACAGCATATTCACATACCGTCTGTAAAACAGGGTTAATTTATTGTCAGTTATGCACTAGTCGCGTCAACCCAAGAGGCCTCTTTACATGCAAGATGTTATACTCCTTCCCGTAAAAATATGCTTTGACGTTTCCCTGCAGCAGCATCCTGGTAATATTCTCGTCTCTCCTGATAGCCGCCAGGTTCAATGCTGTGCCATATGTTTCAGCTCGAGCATGGATATCTCCCCCTTCCTCCAATAGTCGCGCGACTACAGTCCCCTGCCCTAGCCATGATGCTATCATCAAATGTGTCCAATCTTTGGGGCATTTATAGGAGTGCCTGACATGGAACCAGTACACCTGCAACCACGTCAGAAAGCGTCCAGATCCAGCTTCACAAATTAGTCGTGTAAACTCGAATAACTCCCTCTGCTGATCCTTCGAATCTCGAAAGTGGTCTGTCCAGTGCCCAGCTGCGTAATCAAGAAAGGCATATTTCTCGATATAATTATCAAACGACTCCTCCTTACTGTAAGTATTTACCAGTACTAGTGGGTCGCTTGCAAACTCCTCTAGCGCAAGATAAGAGATACAAATGTCAGCCATTATAAAGTTAGAATCCCCAGGACACAGGGTATATTGCCAGTTTCCATGGCTAGATGAAGATCCCTTAATCAGGAACTCCCTTGCGGTTTGGTGAACAAGGTAGATCTTCGAATCAATAACCCGCACGAAAAGTCCACAGAAATTTTTCACCGTCCTTTCAAATCCTTGATGAAGATCCTCGAGGTCTTTGATTGAGTTGTGCCCCCGCTTGATTTTGAATGCGACGTTCATTTCTCGAAGTGTAAGAGGCCTTGCAGCTGCTACCACTATATTCAGGATTCGTCGGGCTTTGTCGGGATTAGTGCTCTTATCAAGAATCTTGGTGTATAATTCTGCTAGGTCGAGCGGCGCCGTGGTGACAATGTTAGTAAACTCCTCGCGTGAGGGATCCACACAATCTTTCAAAATCCTGAGAACAAGAGAAACCCAAAGGAATGTCCGATCCGCGGAATATTCTAGGAGATTGCGCAAATATCCCAGCCCCCCAGGTCGTTTCCAGTATGACTCTAGTTTCTCAACGCCCTTATCAATGACACGAGTAACGTCAGCAGTAAGAGCATTGACCTCGTCCTCCCCTTTCAGCCGGATCGTTGTTTCGGGTGAGCCGAGTGGCATCTCGATTTTGTGGTATGGGCGACTTGTAACCAGGAATTTCAAAGGCGTATGGGAACCCTGTGGTCCCGGCAGACTGGTTATGTGACGGATAAGTGGATCTAGAGACCTTTCCTCACACTCGTCCAAGGCGTCCACCACACAAATTACATCGCCACACCCCCCCTCAGCTACCGCCTTAACCAAAATATTCCACAACGTATCCACCTCCTCCACAAACCTCTTCCCTTTGCACTCAAACGCCTCCTCGGCATATCGGCAGAGGGGCTTTCTCTGCGAAAAAAGCTGATGTAGTATTGCGCAAAGAGCAAATGTTGCACTCCTCTGTTCCTCGCTGTCATCTTTGAAAAAGAAATAGCAAACTATTGCGCTCCGTTGCTTTTCCAGATAGGTTACGAGGAACGAAGCGGTGACAGATTTGCCGCAACCTGGGTCTGCTGATAGCCAGAGGAGGCCTGATGTTTCTTTCTCCCACCAGTCCTTATACTTTTGATGTTCCGTAACCCAGGTGCACGTTCCCTCGACTGGCTCAGGAACACGATTTCGGTGCGACTCGTATTGGGATGTGTATAGACATTGCAAAATTTTAGCATGGTCCCTGGTCGGGTTTGCATCCCCTTGGTTGACGATAGTGTTGCCACAGCCGATGATATTATGATCACCGCGGTTGTTGTTAAAATTGCCTTGAATATTGCTGTTGGAAGCAGAGATATTGACATTAGTGATTGGAAGTGCCAATACAAACAAGCAGCATTCCAAGAGTATACCTTTGTTGTGAGGAACGGCCCTCTGTAGAAGTGTTTGACTGTGAATTGCCCATCTCATCGATCGGTTCTTGAATTGCGAGAGGTCACGTTTTGTTGATGGGGGAATTGGTTGTTGTTTTTTTTTGATATTTGTAAAGATAATTTCGAGCGAGGAAGACTGAAAGAAACAGAAGGGTTGGGGGGCCTGAAGACTACCCTCTTTCCAGAGAGCAAAATAGTGGGCGTGTAACTCCGCAGTACAGTACTAGTACAGCTACCCCCGTACTACTCAATCATTGATGCTGTAACATTTCATCTATGATACGGTACAGTCCTCCACGGGACCGTGACGAATACCAGGCCGTGACGAACAGGGATCAGTAACAGGTATATTTTTTGTTACCCCGCTTTGACAAACTGAATTTGCTTGCCAAAAACCCCTGTTCCTCACGGCCTGGTATTCGTCACGGCCCCGTGGAGGACTGTAATCGGTGGATACGGTATTGGATGCCCATTAACTCCAGAAAGATTGGTTTTTCTTTCTTTCAAGTATGATACGAAATTCACCTGTTGATTTCCTCTTATACCTGGGGTAACCAAAACCTCCCACTGTATCTGAGGATTCTCACATACATAAATATTGAGAGTAACTATGGTAGTTCTTTTCAAGCAAGGCATAGGAAAATTCTCATAACAATTACGGCCCACAAATCAAATATCCCTAAGAAACCGGTATCACATTTTGTATAGCATTGGGGGATGATGAAAATTAAATGCCTCCCTCCTTCCAGCAAGATGCAATGTATCGTAGTTGCTTGTTCGGGTATTGGTCAAGTTCTCGAGTATGATGGTGTGCCGCATTCCAGGTCTATTCACCGCACGCATTATCATGATATAATAAACGCCTATCTGTCATACTGTAGCTGTACAGTACAGTACAGTAAAATTTACCTGATGCGTGGTTGTGGGTGGGGGGACTCGAGTTTTACTGGCCAAAATTCGGAGTACAGTATGTGTGGTGTAACCATGTGAAGAGATTATCCCCATGAATCTTGTCTCTTTTTTTTTGCGAAAAGGTCAGGCGAACCTCCTGCTCTGGCTAGCGACTGCTATGCCGGATCGGCGCAGCGAATAAATAAATTATATTGAACTACTCGAGGCACTTCGGCTTCACCATTCCAGACTCTTTGATTCGCTTACTGTAATCGCCCAGAAACCTACGAGACCAGGTTCGCCTTGCTTACCCTCTACCCCCCATAGTGTGCTCCACCAATTTCTGGTCATGAATAGCTGACACCGCAGCAGGGCCCCACTCGAGACCTGGAGTGTCGACATTTGCTCCCATGGACGTTGGCTCACTTTAGTGTTTTTGCTCATTCGGGTGTTTTGCATGTATTACCTTACCTTCTTTCTTACTTGCATTCCCCCCCGCTTTTCAAGGGTTGCCGGTTTTTTTTTTGGCAGGCAGTGGGTGTCCGCTCCCAGCAAGTGAGTGAGAAAGAAAGAAAGAAAGAAAGAAAGCGTAGTGTTGGGTTGTGGTAATGGTGGGCAGTTCAATATAGACTAGCAGTGCAACATTTCGTTAACCACATTGCAGAGCCCCACCATATCTTCTGCTCTGATGACGAGGTTTGGTAAACTTAACGAGCAGGGGGCGTCACTAGTATAGGACATAGAATCTCAGGACGAGGTCAACGGTTCAAACCCATTTTAGAGCATCAATATTTTCCGCCCGGATTTTTCTTTTTTTTTTTGCTCCCCTCTCATATCTCTCATTCCTGAAGGATGGTTCGCGTTTATCCGAGGTGTTTTTGGCCAGCCGACTTTATCTGTCGGAGTAGACTTGTAAGGTTCCAGCTCGAGCTTGTGCTTACTTGTGAGCCGGAGGAGAGACGACTTTTTGCCGACCTGTCCCGTCCTTAAGGCAATTTGCGTACATTCCGAGACAAGGACATTAGGCCCTGTGGTCCCTCACTAGAGCCTTAGTAATGCCTGATTTTTTTCTTTTTCTTACCACATTATCGAATCAGTACTATCCTGATTAAGTCCTTTGTTGCACCTACTTCCTTGTATCATACCTCATTATTTTACATTTCTATGGCAAGGTGTAATCCAACTACTGTACCGTTGACACCAAAAGGGTTTATGGAGCTTTGACTTTCAAAATATAGGAAATTACTAAAAAAAAAAAAGAAAAATTAACCTTGAACTTTTTGTCCCAATTATTTTTTTGGTCAGCACAAGTTGCCCCCGGGTTCCCGGACCTGTTTTTTTTTGTGTCAGCAATTTGGGGCGTCCCAAATGGTCGTATTCCTACAGTACCTGTAGCTAAGTTAGCTTGTTACTCTAGAGTTTTCAGCCGGAGGAAGAGCAAATAGTCTCAGGCTAGGAAGACTTGCTCGAACGCGTTGGGTTTCTCTCAGTATTTCCTTGATGCACGCCTTCCCTCCTGCGCTGTCGTAACATAATACAGTACTAGGACAGAAAACTCGAGCCAATGCCCTTTTTACACCAAAAATGGGCCATCTTCACCCGCCGTTTTCTCAACCACAACAAATTTAGAGCTGTTCCTTTTTGATAATTAAGCCAGAGGGCATGTTGAGAACAGTTTACAATAAGAGAAATTAAGTAAAAAGAAAAAGAGAGCTGAGAAACCACTAATAATGTGAGCAGGGGATGGTTGTCAAGTACTTTTTATATGGCACACCCATACAAAATTAGAAGTCGCTTTCTGAGCTTACTGCGCCGTTGCATCAAATATAACCAAATATCGATTTAGGTAATTGATGCTTCTAGCATAGAAGGAAATAGTTATTCTCATGATGTTCAGAGCTTTTTGGGATTATCCGCTGGGGTGCTGTTCAGCTGTTGATCCATAAAGATGGCTGTTTTTGGTGTAAAACAGCCAATGGCCCGAGTTTTTTGTCACCCTACTTTATTATGTGCTACTGTGGTATAAAAAAAAATAATCAAATTGAACTTAATCCAGTCTCATAACAAATCATTGACGTCCCAAAGAAAAAAGAAAAAAAAGGAGAAAATAAACCACCAAACTAAACGAATACTCATTCCTTCTTCCCCCCCTCCCGGGGCCGGATGACCATATTACCAAATCAAACCCCATTACCCCCAACCAACCTCGCTACGCAAGCCACAACTTCATTCCCAACGAGCTCCAGCCCAGGATCATCAATCTTGTCCTGCAAAACTTGATCAAGCATGGCGCGCAGTCTAGCCACTAAAATCCCGATTCTGCCCCATCCACGCAACTTCAGCCATCCGTCGACCGTGATCCCGCGACCCATGGTATCAACTTCTAGAGCGCCGCCGAAGAGGAGGAGAGAGTATGCGTTTGTTGCTATTGCCATGTTAGCACTGCTGTATAAAAGATTAGAGAAGGGGGGAATACGTGTAACGTCTCTGAGATAAACTTTATTACTCTCCACCTGGGAAAAGTAGCTCAGGAACCTAGCGTCGCCAGTGAAACCGGTTGCGTCGAAAAGAGTAGAAGAAGGGTGAACAAAGACGCGACCGGAGGAATGTGTGTAGTACTTTATCGTCCGCGCCTCCGGGTTCACCGCCAATGCGCCACTGGAGGACCCCGCGAATTTCTGCTCCGGTAAAGCAATCCTAGCGATCTGCGGGTTGAAGGCGGCGGCGATGAGTGCGCGGTGGAGAACAGTGTTTTCGTGGTTCTGGTTCAGTCTTTTAAAGTCACTGAACGAGGAGGAAGACGAGAGGGGTAGGAAGCCGATCTCCTTTAGGGAGGAAATGTACTGCGCACGGTTCGAGGATATGTCTAGGAGGGTGTGGTGGCTGAGGTGGTTTTCTTCGCACCAGCGCTTCACGTCCCGGACTGAGGTTGTTTGCCGGAGGTGCACCCATTCCTGGTGGGCGTGGCAGTCTGCTAAAAGGTCTCCTTGTCCGCGGGCGAAGGATGCACGGGCGAGTTTGCTGGCATCACGGTTCGCGGGGGTATTTGTGAAGGGGCTCCGGGCCGTTAGTATGCTAGCGATCGTCACCGCGACGTCCAAGCAGCCAAATATGGCGCCGTACACCATCAACTTTGAACAACGGAGGTCCGCCGGGATGAGGACCAAGTGCCTTCCTAGGGCGGTCAAATCATTGTCTGCTATCGCACCCATGCGCCTGAGAAGTGTCATCGCACCCTCTACCGCCATGGTATCGGGTGGTGTTAGTGCGCCCGCTAGGAAACCGCGGACGTCGTCTTCCATGGCTTTCACCGCGAGACAAGTCTGCTCGAGTGGGACGCGCTTCAATTCTGGCTCTGGTCGCTCGGCCATTTTGTTGTTTTCCGCATTGCGGGTGTAGAGTTTCCAGCATGAACCTGCACGGACACGACCAGCACGACCACGACGTTGCTTGCACGCTGTGCGGGAGGCCCATGTTTCGAGAAGTTTGACAATGCTGCTGGAGGGGTCGTAGGAGGTTTCTTTTACTCTTCCGGTGTCCACTACTGCTACTATGTCCTCGATTGTGATCGAGGTTTCCGCAACGTTGGTTGCTGCGATGACCTTGCGTTTGCCGTAGGGGGGTGGAGGGAAAACCTTACGCTGGTCATTGGGAGTGAGGGAGGCGTGAAGAGGTAGTGCATGGAAACGCTCTATTCCATTCGGCAAGGTCTTGATAACGTCGATACATCGTTGGATCTCCATTGTTCCTAAACCTGATGAGTAATAATATCAAGTGAGATATTGTGATTGACTTACCAGGCAAGAATATGAGAATCCCTCCGTCACTAGATCCAAGCATCTCATCAATAGTGCCTATAGTCGCGGCGATGAGGTTGTAATTGATTCTATCCCCCAAGCTCATGATTATACTAGCAACTCTTGGATCTGCTCCCTCAACATCCTCATGATCGGCAGATTTGACAGGCATTAACCTCCCCCCACCATTAAATCCAGTCTTGACAATAACCTGGTCAAGATAGTAATCCTCGACGGGGAACGTCCGGCCCTTGATTTCGACCCTACGGACCTTGTGCTCTCCGCCAAAATAGTCTGAGAAAATCTTCGCATCAAGTGTAGCACTCATGAGCACTACCCTGAAATCTTTTCGAACAGCCAACTTCCTCTTCAAGAGAATTAGTAAGAAGTCTGTATCGAGACTACGCTCGTGCACTTCATCAACGAATATGTGGGTTACTTCGTCGAGGCTATCGCCCATTTGTAGTCTCCGTAGGAGAACACCGGTGGTGACAAACGTAATCTTGGTTGTCCCGGAGGTCTGCTTCGATTCGCCGCGAATGGCGTAACCGACTTCCTGACCGACGGCGGAGCAGCGTTCATCGCTGACTCGGTCCGCTAGCCCTAGAGCAGAAATACGGCGAGGTTGGGTACATATGATATTTGTGACGTGTCCAAGGCGCTGGTCTATCATATCATCCAGAATAAATTGAACAGCCTGCGTACTCTTTCCACTCCCGGTCTCACCACTAATAATCGTAACCTGGCAATCATTCACGGCATCAATGATCTCTTCCTTCAGATCCCATGCCGGTAAACGCATCCGTGCCTGCAGCATCTTTTGCATATCGGGCAAAGAGTATTTGACCTTTTTAGCCGCGAGTAATCGCATACTAGCCTCCTTACCGGGTTCCCAATCGATAGGACCAGAGTTTCTCGCATTGCGGTGCCGAAAGGCTTTTCCTTTGATTTTGTTCGGGAGTGGGACATCATCTTCATTGCTACCCGTGACACCACTGGTAACGTCGCGAAGTCTACCCGGTGACTCAACAATTCTAGCGATATTGCTCTCTAGCCAGTCTATTACTGCAAAGATCATCTGTTCACCAAGAAGAGTGTTTGCATATTTAGCTGTCTGTTTGATGATACTGAGCTTGACCTGAGCCGACAACTTGCCGTCCCCACCTTCCTCTGTAGAGAGTGTGAATGTCGGGATTGTCTGGGGATATTCTGATTCCCATGTTGCCGAGGCCGGCTTCCGGACATCTAGAAATATCTTGTTGGGTAATTTCAAACCCTGTATAGGTGGATTGGAAAGCAACACTTTGAAGTGTGTAGGCGTCATCTGGGTGTACCTCTCAGGGCCCCAGATTGCCTTTAGAGTGCCAATTTCCTCTGCCCAGAGGTCGGTATCTGAGAAAGAAATTAAGGCCTCTTCCTTGGGGCCGTGGGGAATCTTTTGGTAGCCGTAAACTAGGATTTGCATCAAAGCTTCTGCTGCAAGCTCTTCGTCTCCACCGGTAAGGGCGAGAATTTCAAGGCAGAGATCCAGAGAGTAACCAGCGACAGATAATCCTAAATATAGTTAGCAGCGTCAATGATAATTATCAGTGAGAACATATACGTTTGGCAGCGTACTCCATCGGCAAATCTCCAGAAGAAAAAGTTACACCAGTAGCGTAATTCCCCGGCAAAAACCTAGCCGGAAGGTCATCCTCCGGAACATGAATCAACAGCCACTCTACCATTCAATCAGCCACAATCCCGAAACACGCCCGTGCAAGAGCACCCACCTAATGCTTCCTCCTTATCTTTCACCCATTCGCAGGCCTCCTCAACGTGTGCTCTCTTGAAATCCAAACTAACCAGCTCGGAAACAACTTTCGACATCGTTTCCCTGGTCATGCTAACCCCAGCCGGATTCCACACGTGATACTTTCGGACTAACCCTTCTACCTCCCTCCGCTGGCTAGTCCCCATGTCCACAACAGGAACTCGATACCACCCCCTCATCTTCTCATCAACCACCTCGGCAGGCTTCTCCTTTTTAGCCTCCGCCAGTGCCTTTGCCTTTGCAGCTTCCGCGGCTAACCACTCACGTTTGTCAAGGAATGGGTCAGCGACGTACATCCACGCATGACCTTTTGCGAATTCCATCCTCTTGATACCGTCGAATATGGCCCAGTAGCCCTTGTGTGTCGGCGGGAGCATCATGTGGATATTTTTCATGGAGGAGACGCGATGGAGGGCATAAGTAGCGGCAAAGTGTCTAGCCTCGAGCGCAGAGGTCAACTGTATGTTTATGGGTGTGCCATCGGGCATCTCGAACGGTGGGATATAGCGAATTGACTCGTTGGTGTTGGTCTTGGGATTTCTGTATGTCACGATTACTGAACATACAAAACCTTTAGTGGCATCTTTCTTCTATTGTGTTTTAAGAAAATAAAGAAAAAGGAAAACTCTATTAGTAGTTATTTTCAACAATGCGCTGGTAAAAAAAAATAGGATGAACTGCATACAACATGATACTCCGGCTTATTCCACCCCGCCTTCATACAATGCTCATAAAACAATGTCTGCGGTAGCTTCCCAGTCCAGGATAACCCCCCAATTATTTGTTGCACCGTCAAAGTTCTGCCATCACTGACTCCCTTAGAGGCAGAGGCTGAACTCCCAGCTTCACTAGCGGTAACAACGGGAGCTTTGCCCTTAGATCCAACAGTCGTTCCGTTCGCTTTGTTTGTCCCCGGTTTCGCTTTCGACTTCTTTACCGGGGAACCCGTGGACGATGGTGGTGGTGATGGGGTTTCCGGACCATCGGCTACGGAAGATTTGGAACTTTTTTTCTTCGGCGGCATGTGTACGTAGGTCTATGTATGTATTTATGTGTATGTGTATTTATTGTTTGTTGTCCGGTGGGAAAGCGAAAATTTCGGGGTTGTGCTTTGTTGGTTGTGTAAACGGCTAGAAGGTGGTGAGATAGCTCAAGGTGTAGTGTCTGTAGAGTATATTAGCGGGGTGGGTGGGTGGTGAGGAAACTTTTGTAAGGATAATTCCAAATAAATATTACTGTAAGTCTTAACATACATCGCCTTATATAAACGATAAACAGTAACTCGCGGCAAATTACCCGTCAATTAAAGCTCCCTCTGCCAAGCATTGAGGCTTATGGTGGATAAGGGTTAGGGTTATGAATGAATGAAAGAAAGTGCTTGTCCAAATTTCATCAAACTTCTCTTGCGATCACCATTCCCTCGCCGCCTCACCACCACCTCCATCAATCGACTGATTTCCGAAACCACAATACCAAAGATTATACAACAATGCCGAACAAAAAAGGCCGCAACAAGAATTTACCCAAGATAGAGTTTGTCCCCCCTCCCTCCCCCTCCTGTCTATAACTAAACCCGCTAACAAACAAAAAAAAAGCTACGACCTCCCCACCCCAACAGCTCAACCCCCCGCTAAAAAGCGCAAACGCTCCCAGAAAACCGATGACGACACCCCGAAGGAATTCACCCGCCTCCTCTCCCGTATTCAAAAGAAACCCAAGCCAAACGGCCTCGACGACCCCCCGACAAAAGCCCGAAAACCGCAACCAGTCCCAGAGCTGAAAATCCAACCCAGCGAGTCTCTCCGGCAATTCAACCGTCGCGTGAACGCCAGTCTTCCGGTATCGTTAAAGCCGGAGGGGAGTAGTAAAGCGCAGCGCGCGAAGGAGAAGAAGCAGAAGGAAAAAGTTAAATCCGCCGCTGCCGTTGGCGGCGGTGATGACGATGACTGGGACGGCGATGAAGAGGGGAAGCGCAAGCGCGGAAGAAATAAAGGCCGTGCGGCAAGTCCTGATCCCTGGGCTGTACTCGCTCAGAAGCGAGAGGCGGTAAAGTTCTCGGATTTGGCGAAGGCACCGCCGACGCTTGTTAAGCCGAAGAGTGTACTGCACTCGCGTGGGATTGTGGATGTCGAGGGGGTGCCGAAGAGTTCTGGTAGTTTAGCCAAACGGGAGGGGTTGGCAGGGGAGAGGAGGGGGATAGTTGAGGGGTATCGGAAGTTGGTTGAGGAACGTAGAGGTGGAAAGGGGGTTAGTAGCTAGTGGGGGGCATAACGCTAGGGGATGGAAGGTGCAATGTTTTATATGCTATTAAAAACTCTTGGGATGAAAGCATACAGGGGGAAGGGGGTTAATTGGCTCGGAATTTTAATTCGAGTGATAATGCATGACTTTTAGGTCTTGGCACCGCGTTGTGGGAGATTTCGCCTGGAGAGGAGGTCTTCGTTGCGCGCATTGAGGGCCAGATATATATACTATACTACAGTCACTAGATAAAAGTGTTCGTGAAACGGAGTTTCCCTTTAACGGAGATCAAAGCGGCCTAAGGGCGGGTATTGCGCAATTGGGGGCTACTGTGCGGGAGGGGCCCATTCCCCGGGGCGAGGGAAATGCCGTTTCACGAACACTTTTGTCTAGTGACTGTATATTACTCGATGAGCCCAAAATGCACATGACTAAGGAACACAGAAAACACGCAGACGATTATGTAACGGGAGAAAGAAAAAAAGAGAGGGCGGAGGGCAACACAGGAAGATGTGTTTTGGGGGGTCGGGTGGTTCACACACGGCGAATTACCAGCTCCTAGTTATCAAAATTCTATGATATCGTACAACCGGGGTCCCGAATAACTAATCAAGGCGATGGGGATACAGGAGGATCATTATCACACCCAAATCTGTTCATAAAAATTTAGAATAGCGCTATGATTAATGCAATTAAAGAGCCTATCTTATTCATAATTCATTCACTCGACCAAACATAATTACACTCCAAATATATAACTCCCCCCAACAACCTAACCAGAAGACCCAACCTGCACCTGCTCCGCAATCTCACTCTCTGCTCCTAACCCCCTGTTCGAAGGACCCATAATGCACTTTCCGGTAACACCGTCATACCTGCTGCCATGCACGATACACTAGTCAGTACATTCCCACCACCAGGAAAACCCCGGAACAGATACTCACCAGGACAATCCCAACTCTTCTCGCTATCGTTCCGCGCAGCTATGCCTCCCAAATGCGGACATACAGCAGAGAACTTGGTCACATTCCCCTCCCCATCCTTATAAACCGCCAACGGCTTCCCCAACTTCGTCAGACCCCCATGCGTAACCCCACCAGAGCACGGCTTCAACTCCTCAATATCTCCAATATCCGTCTTGAGCCATCTCGAATACTTCAAATTCTGGTCAACATTCTCGCTAATGACTTCGGAGGCGGTATTCGCCTTCGGTTTCCTGGAAGGATCGTACAAGTCCGCCCACTTATTCTTCTGACCAGTGATCAAGTCCGGGATAAGTCTTCCGGCAATAACACCGTGCGTAGGGCCATTTCCGGAATCGCCAGTATTTACGTAAACATTCTTCTCCATTCCCGTGTTCACGCCGGTGAAAGCCAGGTAGTCATTCGGCTCGACGATTTGTCCGCTTCACTTGAACTCGGCGTCCACCGCGACATATGGGAAGTGCTTTTGCGTCCATTTTATCAGATTGTCATAGTGCGTCTCGTATCCTTCCGGCGACTCCTGCCCGACTTTGTGGTCCTCGCCACCGACGACGAGGTACTCCTTGCTTGGATCCGGGTGCGCCGTCTTGCGCACGTACACGTATGGGTCGCTGTTCGTGTAGAGGAGCTTGTCCTCGTAGGCACCTTTTCGAGCGGATATACCGATGCAGTAGGTGCGGTAGTAGGCTTCCTTGGTGATGATCTCCATGAGGTGCAGTGGCACGTTTGTTGCCATTATCATGTGGCGCGCGGTGATTGTGTAGTCGCCTTCGGTTGTCACGGTCGCTTTGTTCCCGTGGTCTTTGTGCGAGTTCATCCGCGTGTGGGTGTATGCCGAGAAGAGGTTGTTGGGATTTTTGGCGAGTATGTCGAGGAGGCCGTTGAGGTATCTACCATAACGCGTCACTCGGTGAGAAGTTACTATAGGATGCGGGAGGGAAGGGAGAATACTTTGTTGGGTGGTAGGTCGCTTGTCTCGGGAACTCCAGGATCGCACCGGTGTAGGCTTCGCCGAGTTTGCCATTGGGGATGTAATTCACGTTTACCCCGAGTTTTTTGCACGCCTCGTATTCCTGTGGGAGGTCGTTTTTCTCCGCATACGAGGGGTCTGTGTCGGGGACCTCGACGATAACTAGGCCCGGGATATTCCGGTATTCACATTCGATACCCTCATGCTTGGAAATATCCCCAACACGCTCCAATGCATACTGGTGGGATTCAAAAGCCTTTCTCGCACCGTCTTCGCCGAAGGCTATGACTCCCCGTCAGCACTCACCCGCTTGTTCACCCGTATCGGTATCAAGGATATCATACTTTTGATAAGTTCATAATACCGATCATCCAACGCGCTCGACAAATGCCCACTCGTGTGTCCCGTATCCCCAGCATCTCCCGAGCGTCAGTGATCGTCGTGCGCAACCCGCGCTTCGACAAGTTCATACGCGGCCGAGATTCCGGTGATCCCGCCGCCGACGATAATCACGTCCGTTTCGATATCCGAATTTAGTTTCGGGAATTGCGGCCGTTTGCTATACGGCTCTGTCGCGATCCACACTGGGTTTTTACACCCAGACGTGCGGTCCTGGCCGAAATTCTCGCGCATGGACTGGGTGAGTGGGATGTCGTGGTCCATGTTTCGTGTTACTTCTGCGAAAGTGCGATAGAGTAGGAGTGGGCGGGATAGATGGATGTTTAGGCTTGACCTGCGGATGCTGCTGCTACGGCCAGAGGAGAGGAGAAAAGAGAAAGGGAAACGGGAGGAGCTTCATGGGAGGAGGGAGAACATGGTTTTCTATATGCAATTGGTGGGTGGACACTGGACATGGTTTCTGAGAATAGGGGTGGGCCGTGGGGGGTCTTGTAGAGTATGAGAGATGGATGATATTACTGGCTGATGATGTCGAGATTCAAAGTGTTGACGTTGTTGATATTGGGTTTTTATTTCGCAGGAGGGGAGAAATGTTTGGGTGTAGCTTTGAGGACTTTGGGGGGGAGGTGAGGGGAGTATGACGTTTGACAGCAGAAAGGAATTCCATATCGATTTGGACATGTGGAATTGTATGCATTGTCTGGGCATTACCAATCTTATGAAGGTAATTGGTGGTTGTCACCCCCTGAACGCGGGCTTCTCTTGGCTTTGATGTTACAAGTCCCAGGCATGATGAACCCGAACACAGGGGGGTCTTGAGAGGGATGAGCAGGGGGGAGGACAGGGGGATTGCTTGGCCACCGAGAGTCTCTCACGCCACCCGGACAGATGCTGATTGGTAGGTTTTAAATGAGGAAACGAGTGGTGGTCAGCATAGTTGCCACAGCTCACCTAAGTGAACCACTGAAAAGTTTCTTATTTGGGTTTTGCTGTCCAGGTGAAGGGGGTCTATGAGGCCATCATGGCGTGGCTTTTCCGAAGGCACTAATTCAGATTAGTATAATGCTTAATGATAATAAAAAAATTTCGGAAACAAATCTTCTCTCCTCCAGATACCTGCCCATATTGCTGCACCTCATACCCAAAAGTTATACACCGTGATAAAAAAAAAAAAGGCAACTAAAGGATTAAGACTAAGGTAAGAGAAAATACCCAAAATCTCAGTCATAGGATATCACTCACCTGTTGTTTTTTTCCACTAACTTTTTTTCCACCAGATTCCAATCACGATGCCTATAGTGTAGTATAAGCAAACTTTATATAAAAAAAGATGCACTGTTCATACACTGCGGTTTTCTGCAGGATGGACATATCGGCAGATAGCGGAAGATCAAGAACTTAGTGTAAGTACAGTCTTCGATATCTGCCAGTCCTCCACAACACCGAAGAAAAAGAAAGGTCGTCCTTTCTCCCTCGATACTCCCACAAGACACCATCTTGTAACAGCAGCAACAAGCAGTGCTGACCACCGTCGGATGCTGCTACTCGACATCGCCGCAATGTGTGGAGTTGATGCATGCGAGAAGACCCTCCGTAAAGCCTTTTCGATGGAGGGGTACTCTCATAGGGTTGCATGCCGAAAACCATTATTGAGTGCAGAACAGCAAAGGAAGAGATTAGACTTTGCCCTTGCTCACCATCACTGGGCTGTGAATGACTGGCACCAGGTCATATGGACGGATGAGTGCTATGTTTGGCTCTCTGGTACTCGTTCTCGTACATGGGTAACCCGACGCCCTAGGGAGCAGTATCACGATGACTGCCTTGTCCCCACCTTCAGTAAAAAAAACTCTATCATGGTTTGGGGAGGGATATTAGGAGGAAAGAAAACTCCCATTATTCTTTGGGATAAAGAAAATTGGGGAACTATAACAGCTGAAAGTTATTGTTCCAATGTCCTTACCCCTGTCCTCTGGCCCTTCTGGTTTCATGAAAGCCAGCAGGCAGGCCATGCTCTGTGGTTCATGGAGGATGTGGCCTCTGCTCACCGGGCATATTATACTCGTGAGATCCGAGAGCAGTATGGAATGCCAAAGCTTCAATGGCCTCCTAGCTCTCTGGATCTCAACCCCATTGAGAACAACTGGCGTATCTTAAAAGATATGCTCGCAAAGCGTTCCCCAAGGCCATCTGGCTACTATGAAACAGGACAGGCTATCATTGAGGAGTGGGCAAAGATTTCTGAAGTCGAGATTCTTTCCCCTGCTGACTCTATGCCTGAATGTATAGAGGCTGTTATCATGGCAGCTGGTGGACACACTCGTTGGTAATCACCTCTGAAGCTTTGTTTTGTTTTTATTTTTATTTTTATATTTTTATATTTTTATCTATGACAATTTCTCTATGTTTATAGTGGAAAAATCAAACATTTACTCTCTTTTCTGCCTCCAAATAAGCTCCTGTAGACAGTCTCCCCAGCCATCCAAACGCCCCTGGACAGCTAAACCCAAAGCTAAACCCAAATAAGAAACTTTTCAGTGGTTCACTTAGGTGAGCTGTGGCAACTGTGCTGACCACCACTCGTTTCCTCATTTAAAACCTACCAATCAGCATCTGTCTGGGTGGCGTGAGAGACTCTCGGTGGCCAAGCAATCCCCCTGTCCTCCCCCCTGCTCATCCCTCTCAAGACCCCCCTGTGTTCGGGTTCATCATGCCTGGGACTTGTATCCGCAGCCTTTTTTGTGGGGAAGGTTGTTAACAGTATTCTAAGGAAGCCTTGGCGCCAAGTACTGTAAACCTTTTTCGGGAGGTTGCATTACTGGTATCATACATGGGCAACAAGGTACAAGTGGGACGCAAAAAGTGAGTGGGCACGAGTGATTTTACACCAAAAATGGTCAATTTCGCACACTTATTCCAGCACCAATACTTGAATTAAAAATAGGATAACTTCATAGAGTGTTGAGAAAAGATGTAGACTACTTGACTTCTACTGTAACCTCAAATGAATTTAAATTCTCTGAAGAGTAGTAGCAAGAGGGAACAAAACTTTCCTCAAAATTGCACCAAGACTGTTGTTTTTGGTGGGAAAACTGTGTTTTGGCGAAATTTGAGAGTTCAAGTGCATACCACTCTTGAGGAGTTGGGAATTGAGTGGACATTTGTATATAGAAAATGATATCCTTACTGCTTTCAGTGGCTCTATGAATAGTTTGGATTTTTGTGAATTTTCTCCATCGTAATATTGTGGTGTGAAATCTGCTATTTTTGCAGTAAAATTGCTTGTGCCCACTCACTTTTTGCATCCCACTTGTAGAATCATATTTCAGAATACCGGTATTACTCATGCCAAGGTTGTGGCTGTCGGCCACAACCCCTGGATGTTCACAGGCTCACAACCTGGGGCACTCTAAAGAGTGCCTGCTAGCTCAACATGACTTTGTGGCTCACCATAGTAATTCCATGACTCAACCTCACATTGTGGCTTGACCAAAATATGTATATAGTTCCAGTCTAATAAAATATTACATCAACATCAGAGTGCTGAGCCTCAAATATTATCCATCTCACAATAATTATACCACCAGCACCATCCTTTATCCTTCCAAGTCAGCAAGTCAAGCCCTACGAAGATGTTGAAATCTGAATTCAAGCAGCAATTACCTCTATTAAAACCAGTAATGAGGATTACCCAAATGTTGCAGCAATTATACAAGCATATAAAATCCCTATTTCTCGCCTAAGAGCTCGTTTGCAAGGCGTTAAATCAAGACAAGAGAGACCTGGATCAAACTGCACCTTGTCTGAAGACCAAGAGCTAGCTGTTTGCCAGTATCTTAATTGTTTGGATACTATTGGGATAAGTGCACAACTCCAAATGGTCTCTGGATGTGCTAATTCTGTCCTCCAGTTCTCTCATACTAGCTCTTTCCCTATACCAGTTGTTGGTGATCACTGGGCACAGTAGTTCCTTAGCTGTCATCCTGAGTACTTTATCTGCAAGCAACAAACTATCGATGTGGACTGAAAGAATGCACACTAACCCGAAGACATACAAGTTTGGTTCGAAAAATATGCTGCAGTTTGTCAAAAGTATGATATTCTTTCATGTGACCAGTACAATTTTGATGAAACTGCATTCCATAGTGGGATTGGATGGGATCAGTGGATTATAACTCGAGATATAAATCGACAGTCCTATCTTGGCAGTTCTACAAACTAGGAACTGATTACTGCATGTGAGACCATAAGTGGTGATAGTGTGGTATTTCCACCAATGATTATAGTCTCAGGAGTCATCCACCTGGAAAGCTGATATACTACAACCAGCATACCCAATAATTATCTAGTCACTACCTCTAAAACCAGATATACAAATGACGAGCTCACAAGCAATGGTTAGTACACTTTGAACAGTTGTTAGCAGAATGGCAAGTCAGTACCTATCACCTTCTACTACTTGATGGTTTTGGATCACATTGTGCAAAACAGTTTCTCAACTACTGTGATTGATTTAAGATTGTCGTCTTCTACCTTCCTCCCCACACCAGCTACCTCCTTCAACCACTAGATGTTGTAGTCTTCCGGCCTTATAAGCATTACCATGCTCAGGCTGTTGAAGTAGCAACTCGTACCAGTTATGGAGACTTCGACAAGTCCAAATTTCTTGATAAAATTGATTCAATTCATCAGCAGACATTTAAGTCCTCCACAATTCAATCTGCATTCTGAGCTATAGGTCTAATCCCTTACAATCCTGAAATTGTAATTCTCAAACTACGCGAAGTAATTACCAGAAGTCAACAACCAACCAACTCTGCTTAATTCCTATCTGATGTTGAAATTCCTCAGATAATTGCAAGCCTCAAAGATCTTGGGGAGGAGTTGCAGCTGGAGGTGAAGGACCTATCAAGTGCATTTCAACTTAAGCTCAAAGCTGTTTTACAGGATGGATTAGCATTAGCACAGTCAGGTACATTAGCCATTGAGTATATGGAGCATACTCTAGCAGCACAAGAAGCAAGGAGTGTAAGGAACAGAGCCCAAAGCTGAAGGCAGGTGCAAAAAGGAGGTGTGATGTATGCCTCTGAAGCATGACAAATGGTGAAAAGGAGAGAAGATGATGAGGTAGAGAAGGCAGAGAAACAACTGCAGAAAGCTCAAAATGCCAGGAAAAGGGCTGAGAAAGCAGCAAAAAAACCTTTATTTGATGTAATAACAGCACAATTGAAAGAAATGTGGACTCTTCATGCATATAAGAAGAAGATATCAAGGCTAATGGTTTGAGGTATTAAACAAAATGCAAAATCTAAGAAATAAATGTATTATAGTATTTAATATTCTGTAGACTGGGAATATTAAAATAATTAATAAATTCAGTTGAGCCATAAAGTGAGATTGAGCCACAGAATTACTATGGTGAGCCACAAAGTCATGTTGAGCTAGCAGGCACTCTTTAGAGTACCCCAGGTTGTGAGCCTGCGAACATCCAGGGGTTGTGGCTGACAGCCACAACCTTGGCACAAGTAGGGGTATTTCGCAAAGAAGAATTTGGGATCTTTTAGGTTGTTGCCAGAGCAACAGGTCACAGGTTAGGCCTTATGTCCCTTCTAAGAGATATTATCCCCTTGGCTGCTAAGACCTTCAGCCCAGTTTAAAATGTAGAAAACTAACTATATGAGGAAATGATCGACACCATGTGATATCAGATTGGTGTCAATTTTGGTGTTGCATATTTGAATTCTAACATGTTGTACTATGAAATACAGAAAAACATTCACGACATAGAGCAATATTACATTACCTGCATCCATAGTTGACAGAGCAAACCTTAGCTCCTTGAGACCCACTTTCCAATCGTTTCCACCAACAAAAAATACAAAGAGAGAATGTTGGCCATTACTCCAAGGTGTGAGTGGTTGGTAAGGGAAAGCAAACTGGAAAAGGTTTGGAGTTTTTTGCCTGAGAGCTGAACCAGCTGCTGGGCCGGTGAATATACCTTATTAGGCTGAGGGAATTAGGAAAACCAATACTTGAAGGAGAGAGAGAAGAAGAAGACTCGGAAGGATATGCTAAGTGTTCAACACTTAGGATCGGGTCTCTTGAGGGGACAGAGGGTATGGAAAATTGAGGTTGGGAGAGTTGGTGTGAACAGGCAGGAGACCTTAATGCTTGAAAAGGAGAAAATAAATGCTGATGTGAGTGGAGTTGGGCAGGTATTAGAGGAGTCAAAGATGGCATAGAGTTGGACATATAAGTATAGGGAAAGCTGGTAGGAATAGGGCTACTGGGGGTGTAGTAAGAGATATTGGCCAGAGAGGAGTGAGCTGGATTGGAGGTGTGAGATGTCTGAGAGCTGGATGCGATCGGAGAGTTCCCAGATATTCGAATACTAGGAACATCTGAAATACTGTAGCTTTAGAGCTCAAGCATTCATGGTAAAGTGTAGAAGTGGAGTTAAACTTACCCGATTCAAAGAGGGAGATGGTAGATTATTCTTGAAGCCCATTTTTAGTTAACATATTAGCGACTTCAGAGTGGAAAAAATAGTGCTGGCTGCGAGTAATGTGATGAGGGTCAATTGTTCTTTGTATTCGATAGCAATTGACTAGTGTTGTATCTAGAAGTCAGTAAAAGACTAGGTACCAATTGCGGCAACTTTGCTGCTGTGTAGGGTAGTAGGAGTGAAGCTGGTCTGCAATGTCTACTCCCCCCATATGATAGTTATAGTCATCAATGAACTGTGAAATTAGAAGTTTCTTTCATGACTGATTTCCAAATATTCCACAAATAGTAATCCCATTTGTGCTCATTTTCTTTAGTCAGCAGCGTAATCTTTCCACTGTTAAAGTAATATCATGATAGCTAGTCATAAATAAGACTGAACTATTATCCTGCCAAACCAAGCAATATACATTTCCCACGACTTCTCCACTTACATGACCCCAAGGAAGCACTTTCTTTGCTTCCTGCTTTTCTATTTTCAAAGATTTAGGAAATCCCCCAGCATCAACCTGTATTGTTCCTACTGCCCCTATCCCCAACTCCCTCAGTTTCTCAAAAAGTGGTACATTTGTAAAATAGTTATCCAATATCAGATGCCACTGGCAATTGCCTAGAAGGAGCTTAGCTAACTGTAGAATACCACAAGAAGTTGGTGTAAGATTTGTAGAAGAGTGATCCAATCTAGCTATACCCTGAGTAGAGGAATACTAAAGAAAGCCATAGGTGTACCCATGGTCACAAAGAGCGAAAATCTTGTACACTTCTTTAATGGGCTTATTCCTAATCTTTAGAGTATGGTGACTTCTTCTACAAAACCTAACTACCATCTCATCAATCACTACCTTGGTTGCTGGAAGGTAGTAGCTTCTAAACTGTTCTTGAAGCACCATTGCTAATGGGTTTAGCTTTTCATACCACTGCTTCATATCAAGCTCAATTCGAGGATCAGATACATGGAAGTACCTTTTGAGCTGTTGGAATCGGTTTAGTGATATACAATTGCGGGGAACTTGGTACTTGGGTGGAGTAGCCAAGCATCGATGCCTTTGAACTGGCCTTCTAGACACCTTTCTCCAGCCATTCCTTCCAGCTTTTGACCAATACAAGGCCAGCGCTGACTCCTTGTGCAATCCCATCTTTATTATAATTCCTATCAATACCTTCAACTCATGCGAGGTAGTGACTTTCCATGACTTCATTCTCTTTTCCGGTCTCTCTGAACTCCCTCCTTCTAGTGCTGTACTACTTCCAGACTGCCGCTTTTTTTTTGCATACAAATTGGTATGCAGTGCAAGCTGCTCGAAGACTTGATCGTCCCAGAATAGGGAGAACAATGGCATTGGACTCGCACTATTTAACACATGTGCAGGTAACAGAGCCTATATTATAGTTAAATTTATTAGTAAAGCTTTTGAAAACTTGATCTCTCTTCTAAGATCCTACAAGTATGCAAACAGCTTCTAACTAATATGGCCAGGTCATGGCCTTACATTGGAGGTGGAAATTCCTATACAAAGTGTCCAACTTCAATTTGACTCATGGGTATCTCGCAATAGGCAAAACTAGCTTCAAGTTGGCTGACTTGGGGATTTTAGTTTAGTGACTTACTTGTGCTTGATGCTGTGGGAACGGTACTTTGAACGGTTCAAAGTTAGGGATGCCGGGCAGCCGAGCTGCTGGTATACGAGTTTTGCCTTTCCTTTTCTCCTCAACTTCTATCTCAGGTGGGAGAGTTAGTATCAGAGATTCTTTCGCGATTGGGGTAGTGGGAGCTAATGCTGAGGAATCCAGAGCATTTAAAGTAGAACAATGCGATCCTGCTTCGCTCATTCTGGAATTTCTGATAATTCCGGGTGACCTACCTGGAAGAGTTGGCATTGTATTGGGTACCGCAGCCATTGGACTCTGTTTTTCTGGGTGCTCATCTTTCCCCACATGGAGACTCTGCGTCTTCCCCAACCGGAGTTTCTTCCTTTGGTGAGGACTAGAATTGGTATCCACAGTCTCTAGTATCCTTCTCTTTGGTGGCATTTTATTGGGAATTGGAAACTGGTCTGATAGGATGATGCACGATTGGTACTACTTCATGAGCGAGAAAGTCAGAGTTGGGGTGAGGTTTACTGATTAGTGATTTCATTTCTTAATGAAGTTAGTTTTCTACATTTTAAACTGGGCTGAATGTCTCAGCAGCCGAGGGGATAGCTAGAGATAGCTGACGCTAAGAATTCGGTTACTTAAGCTAAGAGATATCATACCGACTTTTTTTGTGGAGGTAAACAATGCAATCCAGCCCTAACCCACTTTGCAACGAGCAATGATAACTGAGAATTATTTGCATCTCTGCGAAATCCCACTTTTTACAGCTCGCTTGTTGCCACCGCAAACAAGGCTGTCTCAGCGATAGCGACCACGAACTACCAGCTGCAAAATCCCCCTATTGCTGTCGGTTGATGCTTTCTGACAGAAAAAAGGTACATTCTGTTGGCTTCCTGCATCCTACCTTCACTACGCCTTCTAATACCGGTAAGGAATTATACTTGGGGGGAGGGGTAAGTTACTCTTGCTACCCAATAATGGGCTCATAAATTGTCGCTCCAAGCTCAAAAACTTGCTTAGTAGCAGGGAGGCCCCGAGTTCTCAGTACAGGGAAGGTGCACGGGATACGGTAGAGGTGTATTAACAGTACCTCGCTGTTCAGTACTGTGCCTCTGAGTAAACACTGGTGGGCACCTCAATTAATAATCTAGAAAGTATAACTTTATCTTGGTATACCCATTCGTGCTGCTACTCCTGTAGGCCTCAAACATTGCACTATGCTCGGATGTTAAGCAAGCAAATTTGCTACGGCAAGTGGAAACTCGGGAATCACCACTCAAGAATACCACCAAACACCGTACTGTACTCAACGAACCTCAGACTGGTATCTTAAGTAGACATTCCCCTGTGACATCGCCCACTAATCCCATAATCCAACTTTACTACTCATGTCTTATAATATTGTCTGATAACTTGTACAACTGTGCTGACGAACGATAGGAAAATAGAGAAACATATATTACACCACAAGGAAATTTTAGATCTATCTTCTAAACACCCCCAAATCTATACTTTTCGGTTCAGTTCTAATATGAAAAAGGAAAGATACCTAGAAAAACTCCTTCCAGAAATTCAAAACAACGCCGGAAGGAAAGGGCAGGATACAGAAAACCACCAATGGGCCGACTCAGTATCCTATCACCATTCCTATGCCTTTGCCAATAACCACATAGTACCAGTTTTTAGCGCAAGATCGGGGAATGAGGACGGCGGTGTTCCGGAGCAGTATCGTGCAAAAACAAGTTAAGCAACGCTCGCGGTATGGCGGCAGAGGTAGTAAGGGGTTCTAAGAGGCAAGTATTGTTTGGAAGAGCAGCATGCGCGTGTTGGGTGCCTCTATGGAAGAACCGGTACGGGATACTGGAAGCGTGTGGACCGCACCGTGGACTTACAGAAGTGCTTGGAAAGCACTATGGGTACTCGGACGGAAGTTGTTAGTTCTTCGGCAGGATGTGGATCATACTCTATGGTTCCGGTTATGGGGAATAGGAGGGCCGGAGAACCGATGAGAGACAAGAAGTCGTTGTTTCCTTATGCTTGGATTTCCTGTATAAGTCTGTCTCTTCCGCCACTTAGTTTTCTTTTTTCTCCTCAAGCTACTACTCGGTCCTTACCTTTAATAAATTACTTCGCTCTTTTACTTCTCCCAGGTTTGATGTTGACGTCCGGAAGATAAATTTAAAAAGCAAGGGGGAAGGAGGTGGCACATTTGGGGAATCGAAGGCATCAAAAACGTTTATGCCATCGGGTGCTGAGCTCCTAGGCGGAACCCGAGGGTGAAGGTGCACAAGCTTGGAGTAACAGTACAATTCGCCCATGCCCATTCCCGCTAGCATGGAAGAGCGGTGTTTGGCCGTATCTATCTGGCTTATTGGGATTGACATCACTCCGTCCTAGGAGTAGTCGCACCACTCCCTCGCACCCGTTCCCGGCTGCATACAAGAGTGGTGTTCGGCCGAACTTATCTGACCTATCTAGTTTGACATCACTCCGTCCAAGATGCATCTGGACAACTCCCTCGTGCCCGTTCCTAGCAGCATAGAAGAGTGGTGTTCGGCCGAACTGATCTGGCTTATCGGGATCAACATCACTCCTTCCCAGAAGTAGTCGCACTACTCCCTCGTGCCCTTTCCCGGCAGCATACAAGAGTGGTGTTCGGTCTTCCGCATCGGGCCTATCGGGATTAACATCTCCCCGTCCAAGGAGTAGCTGCACCACTCCCTCGCGCCCGTTCCCAGCCGCATACGAAAGTGGTGTTCGGTTTACCTCGTCCGGCTTATCGGGATTGACCCCCTCCCGATCTAGGAGTATCTGCACTACACCATAGCGCCCATGCTCGGCAGCCTGGGAGAGAGGTGTTCGGTCTTTCTTATCTGACTTATTGGGGTTGACATCACTCCGTCCTAGGAGTAGTTGGACCACTCCCTCGCACCCGCTCCCAGAAACATACGAAAGTGGTGTTCGGTCTTCGTCATCCGGCTTATCGGGATTGACATCACTCCGTCCTAGGAATAGTCGCACCACTCCCTCGTATCCGTGCCAGGCAGCATACGAAAGTGGTGTTCGGCCGTACCTATCTGGCTTATCGGGATTGACATCACTCCGTCCTAGGAATAGTTGCACTACACTCTCGCACTTGCTCTTGGCAGCATACCAAAGTGGTGTTCGGTCTTGGTCATCCGGCTTATCGGGATTGACATCACTCCGTCCTAGGAGTAGTCGCACCACTCCCTCGCATCCGCACCAGGCAGCATACGAAAGTGGTGTTTGGCCGTACCTATCTGGCTTATTGGGATTGACATCACTCCGTCCTAGGAGTAGTCGCACCACTCCCTCGTATCCGTTCCAGGCAGCATCCGAAAGTGGTGTTCGGCCGTACCCATCTGGCTCATTGGGATTGACATCACTCCGTCCTAGGAGTAATCGCACCACTCCCTCGTACCCACGCTTGGCGGCACGGGAGAGAGGCGTTCGGCGGAACATATCCGGCTTATTGGGATTGACATCACTGCATCTCAGTAGTATCTCTACGACTTGCTCGTGCCCATCCTGAGCAGCCCATAGGAGGGGTGTACAACCCGCAAGGTCGGTTTGGTTTATGTCGCGACTTTCCATTTGTATCAAAGCTGTCACAACATCCACCAGTCCGAAGAAGGATGCGCAGTGTAGTCCTTTGAACGAAGAAAAGCCCCTGGGTCCACGAATCATAATTGGAGTATTAAGCTCAAAAAGAAGCTTAATGGATATGTGATTATCATACTGCCCAAAGAGTTTCAGCGCTGAGATTTTTACAGGATCAGAGGGTTCCTTTTTCGCGTGCGATCCCCAATATAAAGAAGAATACTTCAGAAAAGGTGTGACTTGAAGGTTATGTGGTAGAATGGCCGAGAGTCTCATGACCTGCTGCGAATTAAGATATGTCAAGCAAGTCTCCGCCATTACCGAGTGAGCTCTCTGGAACAGGTCGGGATGACTGGATAGATACTCCTGGAGCGTGAAGTGGATCAGGCGGACCCTTGAACCTCTCTTATCCATCGCGACAAGCCCGTGGCAGCAGCTTAACACCGTCTTTATAGAGGGGGCATTTTCCGGATTGAAATTGGTGGATCCTATTTCAACCGCCAGTGCGTGGCGCAGCTCGTCTGCTTCCATCGGCCGTTCCGAATGACATATCCACATCAAAGCAGCCATGCCGAGTCTCGACCTCTCTCCACCATGCGCTTTAATGCGTGCTATCGTGGCACTGTAAGCACCCTCTAAACTCGGTCCCTCTGTCATTAATCGAAGCTTTTCTCGCCGGCGATGGATTGTTGGCTCTTGTAGGATGGCCTCGAGGTTCAGAGACACCAATAGAAATCTAAGTACATATATGTCAGTGGATATCCCAGTCATGTTCCACAAGTATCTGATTTGACTTACATCTCCAAGACAGTGTCGGGAATCCTCTTCACAATTTCCTCTTTCAATCTTTCATCCATCTCATCGGGAGTTACGTCCTCCTCTAATTTAGCGCGGATGTAATGAACAACATCACCTCTCCGGGGGCTGATCAATACAGCAGCTATTCCTCCGGGGAGACTAGTTTCCACCTCACTCCGGACATGTGGCCTTCCCGTCAAGAATAATCGAGTAGCTGGTGACTTTTTCATAATTTCGTGCAGCGAACTAAGGATTTTCCCTCGATATTTCGCAGCGCATTCGTCAACAGCGTCAATACAGATATAGGTTCGTTGCAAGGACATGACAGCCTCCAACATCTTCACAATTTGATCAAGTTGCAGTTTTCGGCCTCCGATGACCTTTCTCTGCTCTTCAAAAGCCTGAGTGATTTCTCCGGGGATCTTATCCATCCCACCCACCATTTGTCTCAGCAGCGCGCCCAGCATATTCGACGGTGTCTGGTCCTTTTCCGCCGCGAAATCAAAATAGAAGCATGTGACAGCGATATCCTGTCCCCTAGCTTCGTTGCATAGGGTATCTACTACGAGAGAACTGTCATGGCAGCTTGTCAGAAACTGGCTGTTTTTGTTTATTTTTCTTCGCTCAAGGATCTCGCTTACTTGACAAACGTCTTTCCAGCCCCCGGGTTGCCATAGCAAAATATTGTCGCTTTGTGAGATCCATCGTGGCTACTGCCATTGCACCAGCTTCGAAAGTCCTCAGTTTGCAGAAGCCAGTCCCCCACCTTTTCCACTCGACTTTCTCCAATACTATGATGTCGAGAGCTGGGTTCAAGAGGTGACAACCAGGCTAGTATTTCTGATCGATCGTCGGGAGAGCTAATGCTGTAAACATTGCTGGTGTTGGTATTGCCACAGTTCGAATTGTTGTTCCCGAAGTTGGTATTGTTATTGAAAGAGCCTGTAGTGTTGAAGGAGTTGGCCAGATTTGAGGAACCGGCGGTATAAGAGGTATTGCTGAAGAGATTGTGATCTTGAGACATCTTTTGTTCTCCGCTTCTCCGTTGCTTGGAATGTTACTGAGAATATCGGTAGGTTGTTGATGTTGGGCTGCTATTATGGCTAATGCAATTTTCGGGAGCTGAAGAAAAAGCGGGGTTCATGAAAGGTGGGCAGCCTTGCTGTTGAACAATTCACCCTATCATTTTCACGCGAGGTCTGTGACACCAGTGTTGCTTGTAGCCACTGTATTGCCGTAAAAACTCGAAAAACTCGCTATGCACAGGTAGGGGTACTCCGCAATTGAGACAAGTGCTGGCGACCAAAAGAAGTAACACTACCATACTAACTTATTGAGAAGAATAAGCTGAGGTTAGGCCGACTTGAGCACTGCGCTGTTCAAACTCATAGGCCATGTATAATACCGTACGCAAACCACACCAAAGACCATGTACCCAGGATTTGGCTGTATAGCGAGTTTTTAGAGTTATACGGTATCCATGTTCAGCACAGCGTCCCTTCTTGAGGGAAATGTTTTACGTACCATGTACTGTATGTCCCCCTATGGCATTTTACGGATGCTAACTGGTGAAACAGCCGTTTGTGACGAGTAATTCCTACGGATGTCTGTCTCTCGTAAACCATGATAAGGTAAGTACTACTTTGACTTCGTTTCTTGTGTTTATCCCTCCTTATGTTGCTTAAGCAATCATCCTCCATTTTCTCACTTTTTTTTCAAGCAGATGGATCGTTTAATTAACGGTTCTGTTGAGCTCTCCATGATAATAATATTGCGATCATAACTTTCTTTCTTTTTATCTTTTTTCCCGCTTTGTTTTGTTGCTAAGTTCCGGTACTTTCTCTATAGATACGGGATCTGCTCAGGGCTCACTGATAGGTAATCAGGTTTGATAGTCTCTCTCCCTCTCTCATATTCAGAACTCAGTAATACGGCAGAAGGTGTCGAGTGATGAGTTATAACGACTCGGTCAAGCCATGGAAGGAGTGCACTTACTGTGAATGCATGCGAGCTATGGCGGGATAGGAACTGGTGGGCTGCAGCACTGAAAGAGCAAGAGCCGACCATATCCTAACTGCGGGAGGTCTGTTTGTCTCTCCGGGAGTGCCTGTCTATTGAGGTGTGTCAACTTTAAGTCTAGGAGGGGTGTTCTTTGGAGGCTTGCTCCCCTTATGGAGGTTATTGATGTGCAGCTCGAGTAGACTTAAGTTCAGCAAGTCCGGGGTTAGAGATTAGAGATGACAAATGCACGGGTTTCATGAGTTTGCCCGAGTACGGTGGTCCTGGCCTGCAAAAGCTTTTGAGGGGTAGCTACCCACTTGGGAAGTAATGGCGCCTTAGCTTCTGGATTTTTTTTTGGGGGGGGGGTTTACACAGGTGTGCGAATAGGCTATCATACAGGAAACTTGAGCGATACCTTTGAGTTATACCCCTGAATGCAGTTTTCCAATGTATATGCCGGTATAGTAGGCTCGCCTTGTGACAACCTACTCTGTCAGAGGAGGGGTTTTTGTAATAGTATTGTCGGAAGAGGAGATAGCTGCCAAGCTTGTGCAGTACATCAATTCGTGTCTCAAAGTGTCAATTCACCACAATGCGCGTTATATATTATTATGAATTGACTGACTTATGCTCAAAGGTTTATTATTATGCTATCTTTATTCCAAACCCATAATCGAGGCCGAGCAAAGCAACTGTGTGCGTCCTTGAATTAAATAGCACTTAATCCGAACATGCATTTCTTTCCAAAAAAAACAAACAAAACATCATGATATCATACCAGCAGAGTAGCCATCAAGCATGTCACACATAAAACTTTCCAATAACCCCATCAGAAGTGCGGCATACCGAATCTATCTCTCCATCACCATCGATACTACCGTATCAATCAGACCAAACCGCTCCGAGGCAACTCAAGTATCGTACAGTACAGTACACACCGAACCAACAGCCTCATTCTATACCAACCCCCAGAACCTCCCCCACGCAACACTCACGTTCTCTTCGCGCATTTTTTTTTAAATTTTAAGCAGTACTTCTACCATTCAGACCCAACTCATTCACGACCAACCCCCCAGCACAGGACTCGCTAGTTATACCACCTACCTGCACTAACAAATCCCACCACTAACAAAATATACACTAACCCCAGCACCCCGCTCCTCATCCTCACACATTCAGAAACCTCGCTGCACAACCACACCCAACACCCCCCACCACCATCCGCCGCAACAGCCCTCATCAGGCGTAGACCGAGTGATATTCCATGCTACCACTTCCATCCTATATCATGGCAAGTGCGATAGTGATTACTCGGATCCAGTCCAGGAGCATAGAGTAAACATAAAATAGCCAAGAGATCTCCACTACACGCATAGTCCAACATCCCCAAGTAACGAGAACAAAACGGACTACCATACCTACAAAAATTCATAAAAATATGCCAATTTCCGCATATTATTGCTCGGGCGCGAATCAAGTACTCGAAGCGTTGCCACTCTACAATTTCGAGTACTGGGCTCGCGCCAGAGTATGCATTTATCTTCATGGCTTAGTTCAAATCCCTCAACTACTTAGTATTACATGCATAGCCCAACATCCCCAAGTAACGAGAACATAACGGGCTATCATACCTACAAAAATTGATAAGAATCTGCCAATTTCCGCATATTATCATGCATCCATCTTCATAGCCTAGCTCAAATCCCTAAACTACTTACTATATCAGTATTCCTCCAACCTGCCCAGCCCTTGAGAAAAGATTAACCAACAGCATCAGTTATATTTGACTCATTTTCAAATCATAAATAACATCCAAAACTTCACACCTTAGCCAATACTCCCCCGAGCCATTTCTCTACTACGCTAACTTCACTTAGCCCTGCTGCAACTCCAACGTACCCATCAGGCCTCACGGCTGCCAATGCTCCAACACCCTCATCGACCCCCCAAGCAGCATATACCTCCCTAAACTTATCCCCGAAAACCAACCACTCTGACTCTTCCCGTACGCATGGCGGGAAGTCAGTCCATTCTAGGCTCTCTCGCTCACCAGGGAAGAATATGAGTACTTCAATCATGGATGGGGGGAATATGGACGGTATTGCGGAGGTTAAGCTGGTAAGCATGTCGGCGTATTTTTCGGGAGAGTTCTTGAATGAGGTGGGGAGGAGGGCTAGGATTCTGTAGCGGGCTGTTGATGGGAGGTCTTCTGGATGTTAGCAACAGGATTAATAAAAGGGAAGAGAGAGGGGAGTGTATACCATCTTGAATATCCCTAGGATTCGCATCACAAAACCGCAGCACTTTAGCGTTAACCACCCTCCTCCCTGGGGTCAAGTACTCATCCTCCCTCCCCCGTTCCTTCAACGATCCGCGACCATTCTTCACAAGTCTCCCCTCCCGATACTCAATCCCGCAGCCGCTCGTGAACCCACACATCTTCACATACGCATCCTGGAACTGCTCATGCGTAAGTCCATGGTCATCCCCGATCCGTCCAGAGAACATTTTAGAAAACTCGCGGTCAAAGTTGATTAATTGCCAGGCAATATCCAACCTCTCATGCTGGTAGGTAGCTAACAGATCAAAATCCGGGGGTGCAAGCCCGTTGAGTACATGCGCTAGCTTCCAAGAGAAATTGTACGCGTCCATCATGGAGACGTTCATTCCCTGGCCGGATTTCGGACTGTGCGTGTGGCAGGCGTCGCCGGCGATATGTACGCGGAGGGTGCCGTGGCCGTCTGATTGGGAAAACCGCGGGGAGACACGTTGACCGATTTGGTAGGCGGCCTGTTGGAAACATTTTTTAGTACTTGCATTTTTTCTTCATAAAGCCGGTGATGGGGTGAAAGGTGTGTACATACCCACCAATCTGCCTCTCCAAATTCAATGCTATAAGGAGCAAGCACTTTCTCGGTTTGCAATTGGATTCGTTGAGCTGAGATTTTGCCGCGACGTTCCCTTGCGGCGCGTTTGCTATCTAGGATGGCGGAGATGTCGGTGTTCTTTTCGACGTTGTCGAGATCAGGGTCTTTCTCTACTTCGCCTTCCATTTGGCAGTAGATTCTTGTGATGGCTTGCTTCGCGGAGATGCGCTCCCGGGGAATGATCATTATTGAGCCTTCTGGTGAGTGCTATTTTCTGTTTCAGCCGGAGTCACCCAGTTGGAAGAATAGGATGGTAAACTCACGATAGCGCATTTCTTCCTAACATCCGGAAAGGTTGTTTTCACGACGGTATCCATGACTCCCCTAATACTCGGGTCAGCTGTAAACCACCTAGGGCAAGAATTTGCGGGAAACATACCAAACATGATCCGTATGATCCCCCTCCAACTTTAGTCCCATACCCTCCCTGACCACACTCCTAGCTCCATCCGCTCCAAGTAAATACTTACACCTAACCACCCTCTTCTTTTCTTTCCCCTTAGCTCCAGTCTTAACCATCTTAACAACAACTAGAAACCCCCTCTCCTCCACCGGCGCTTCAATCACAAAGCTTACAACCCTCCATCCCCGCTGCACCCTCCCACCATTTTTCTCTAGATCCTCGTTCAAAATTCTCTCTATTCTCCCCTGATGGATAGTAACCTCATGCGGGAACCTGGCTGGTACCGAAATATTCGGCACCCAATTAGTTCTAACAATGCCTTTATTCCCGGGACCAGGGTTCCAGAAGCCTACTTCGTGGAATTGACATCCCTGGGTGAGGACCTCGTGGGCGAGGTCTAGGGATTGGAATACTTCGAGGGTGCGAGGTTGGAGGCCATCAGCTTGGCCTACGTCTGTTAGGGAGGGCTTGTCATCTATGGTTAAAACACTTGTGATGCCGTAGCGGGCTAGGAGTACTGAGGAGAGGATTCCGGCCGGTCCGCTGATGGGTTTCAGTAGGCGAAAGAACAGGATGAGAAAGGAAGCTTACGAGCCCACGATCACCACTTCGTATTTCTCTTGCTCTCTTGGTAACGTCGGCAATGGTGGAGGAGGCGGGGTTAGCCGCGGGAGCATGTTTAAGTGCGCGGGGCTGATGCGGGCATCGCGGTTTCGGCCCGATTGCTGGACAAACACTGGCATGGTTTCTGATCTGCTTCGCTAAAACTAAATCTTAATTATTAAGTCGATCAACAGTTTTCCGCAATCACCATCCGCTGGGAGTGGGGAGCACCGGGTTATATACAAGTGCGCCAGCCTCCAGAACCTGCCTCTCAAAGTTCAGCCCGCCGTCAACTCGTCCCCCGGCCACCCCGTCACCTCATCACCCTTCCTCCTCATCCCATCCCTCCGTCCGCACATTTCAAGACACACACACCCGCGGAGATCAATCCACTAATGCTACCGTAACCACCACCTAATGTACCACGGGGGCATTGGGGGAAAGTTTGGCGGAATTCTTGGCAACAGCCCAACCAAGCTGAACCAACCAAGATTCGTAGAAATTCTGCGAATTCCACATTTCGCCAAACCCACACTCTCTTACACCGGTATCGTAGTGCCTCAATTGGATGTGGGGCCCAGGTGGTCCGCTTGTCATCTTATCAAAGGATTTCATAATCTCCCTTTTCCTCACTGACAAGCGACTGGGGGAGGGAAGGGAGTTGCGGCTGGTTAAACGGTCGAGCGCCCCACTTTTTTCTGTATAGTAAGCTTGGGTCTGGCATGTGGGTGGGTGGGTGATCTACGGATTGGCCACTTTAGGTTTTTGAAAGGGTGCTTGCGAGGGAGTGAGTGATGGATGAATCAGGGCTAGATGATGCGGATTTATTGTATGGAGAATTGTTTGGGTACGGTAGGCTTGTTTGCGGTTGGGGACATGATGAGGGCGGTATCTATGTCTCTAAGGTCGGTATTTGGTGGTTGATGGATGGCTTGGCGCGTCGGTATGTGGTGGGGGGAGCAGGGAACCAAGATGTGGGGTATCACCATGGCTGAATTGGGAAATGCGCAACATGAAATGATAGAACTTCTATTATACGTGTGTATGTTACCACACTAGGCAGAAGCCTATGATTTCAAAGGCATAGGTAAGAATGAATAACCCGAAAAGCGAAAATGAAAAATCCAGCAATACCGTAGGGCGATATTTTCCAAACACCACCAGCGGATCTGAATACTACTCTTTTCAAATATCTGTTGTCACTCCCAACCACAATACCTATACTAACAATCAACAGAATAACCACCCCAAAGCACTAAGCCCAAAAGGTCTTCCACGAGAACGTTACCACAACCTACGGTCATATCCGTGAGCGCGCTGTGGCAATCGCAAACGAGTGCTCAAACGAAAATGCCGAGCAAATCCAACTCCACACTGTCGATCCGAACACCCAAATCTCCATCGCCGTACCATTGGCCGACAGCAAGGAACCAGACATCCAAAAGTCGCACAAGATCTTCGAATCCTTCCCTCCGGGGCTGCAGTACGCGCTAGAGAGTGGCAGTCTAGACGAGGTCAACAAGGTCCTTGGTAAAATAGTGTATAGAAGAAGCAGAAGAGGCCGTGGGACATCTGGGAGAGGGGGGCATACTCTCCTTGGAATCCAAAATTATCGATGCTACCAACCAGCAGGGGCAGCAAGTGCTCAAGAAGATTGAAGAAGAGGAGCGTACGGTGAAGGTGAATGCCTCGAGCTCTTTGGGTGTCATGGAAATGGACAGGAAAGTGAGTGAGATGGGAAAAGGCAAGGAGGAAACACCGAAGGATGAGGACCTGGCAAAGGAGATTGACTAGGACGCTTTTCTCCTCCTCCGATTTCCATGATACATAATTCCCCCCGCCCCCTATCTTTTTTATTTATTCTATTCTATTTCATTTTTGTTGCCCGGGTTGGTTGGTTGGTTGGCTGGTTGTGGTAGCACTGCAGAGCATAATACAATATGGCTGCACTCAGACACCAATATGGGCCATTAATTTTTCCTCAGAACCCATCATCCTCTATACCTTTCCATTTCTTGCATGAATAAAACTATACATATATGTTGTCGAGAATCTATAGGGGCTAAGAATCTAAGAGATAGGTTCTGTCCAGATTATTAGCTAGATGCACTCTTGTTGCGGACTGAAATACTCATCTGGAATTGCAAATACTACCCCTCATATATGTTTAGTTAGCAATTGAACTAGTCTTTCTCTAGCAAGTACTTTAGCCTTTGTTCACAGGCTGCTGGATCATCAATATCAAGCTTATAGAGATCCATTATAGCTTTCTTTATAGTATGCAGATACCGAGATTTGCATGCACCATGCTTTTCTCCGATCTGCAAAATGAGTATAGTGCCAGACACTTAAAAGGTGGACCAACGGCGTTTCAAAATGTAATGCCTTATGTAAGCTAGGTCAGGGGTATTTCATGACAGATTCAAATCGTATTATAATAATATTGTGATTTAATTATTATAATAAAGGATGTTAATTCTGACTTAAATTTCTAACTGAATAATGCAAGCTATATTTCCTGCTTACAATATTTTCATACTCAGTACTGGCATATATAACCTTAGACTGATATGCCTCCATAATTCTCTCTGTTCATACCCACTATTTCCAAATTAAGCTATTAGGTACACTTGCTAATGCTTCTGGTACCAGGCATTTTACAGATTCAAAATCATATACATAGTTTTCCCATGCATATCTCTTTGCTGCTCCCAAAAAATACTCAATAAAGTTGATTTTCCAATGAAAAGCAGGAGAGAAGATTACTTCATGGCCTGTATTTAAGATTGCTTGCTCCACTTTGCTTTTCTGACTCTGAAAGTCTAGTTGAGCAGCCAGGAGTGCCCTTGCACAATATGTTCTACTATCTAAGCAATGGGGATTATGCTTAGTTGACTTCCCTAAAGTAGACTTAATAGAGCATTAGGCAAGTACCTATTTCACATTTTGAGGTCATAAACCTTGCTCAGTGAGAACAATTTTGAGTCCTTGAGGCCTACCATCTGGTAGCACTATGGACTGAGTATAACCATCATCTTTATGGCTTGTATCTACAATATAAGTATTATGCATTAGTTTTATATTCTTACCTCCAGGTTTCAGGTTCATCTCAGAAACTCTGAGTGCATCATCTGCAAACTTGAGATAATTTCTTGCATTATCAAAAGCAAAAAGTGCTTTACATCCTGGAAGCTCTGCCTCAAATACTGGAATTGCCTTGTTCACAACTTGGTCTAACGATTTGTCCCCTGTTCACCATATATCTCCATTATATTTCATGATAACATAAGCTTTTCCCTCTCCTACCAAGCTAATTGAGATAAGAAAGTCAGATATATGAAGACCTTGACTATGATGTTTCTTTCTTAATGGCCAATAGAGTAAGTAAACCCAAATATAATATCTTCTATCATTGGAATTAAAGGTAGACTTATCTTGTGTGACAAGGATAATAGGTTGAACTTTACTAGATTAGTGATGAGAGTTAAGAATCTACTCAAGATTTTCATCCTATTTAACAAATTGGTATTTGTAGAAAGCCATATATGGAAGAAGAATATTATCTGAATAGTTCCTTACATCTGCTCTCTTGTGCCCATGGTTATATATCCCCCTGTGATATTCCTGATATTTGAATCCTAATTTTCGAAGCCATCTCTGCACTATTCTAGAGGTGATTATTTTCTCAACACCTCATACCACACCATTAATAGATCAGTTGGCAATATCTCCATCATTAGTTGAATCCCTCCAGTGAATTACTACTACCCTAGTCAGACTGTAGGAGGTGAGTCCTATCCCTTATGATTAGCTTTTATATAATATAAGTAATAAACTGAAAAAGAAGATACTTACTTTCCCCAGCTTGTAGAATATATTGGCACACAGCCAATATTGTATCACTATCCTCCAATAGGCTCATGACTCTTCTATGCCAGTGCTCTCCTGAACCTGGCTCTGGAATGAGATGCTTTTTCACTCATGATACTTCATGTGACATAATTTGCTTGCTAACCTTTTTTCCTCATCCACCACCCTCAACAACCTTCTTTGCTAGCTCTTTTCTTAATAACAGTGGTGCTATCTCTCTAGTAAACAAATCAGGTCCTTGAAGGACATTACATTCTTGTCAAATTTGAAGTTTTAGAAATAGGTATACTGGATAGTGCCACTTGAAAAACAAGCCTCTTAGTCTCTATCCTCCTTGATCTTTCCTATTATATACCTTCTTACTCATTCTATTATAAGCCATTTCCAGGATTCTTAATCACCTGAGACAACCTTGGTTCACAAATATGTGATGTCTTGGCAAACCTTAATAGTCTAACTGTAGTTCTTCATCAATGTCCTCATTTATCTCCTCAGAGTTTGATGGGATTATTATGACATGAGCTTGGTTTGATTTAGGAATAGAGTGAGCTTGTGCTGCAGCTTGTTGCTCTCAAAATTTCTGTACTCGAAGTACATTTACTGTAGGAGCTTGCTCTCTCCTTTCATCATTCTAGAGTTATAATATTATTAGTCTTTACTACAATGATTTTGCTTTACTTTAAAAGTCATGATCAAATATCTTACTGCCATTTGACTTTCTCTTATTCTGGCCTGTCTGGCTTGGGTTCATAATGTATTCTAGTTCACTGATGTCTGTTGAAATTACTAAGTACATTGTCCTGCATCTCCAGCCTGCCCCTGTAGGACTTTGTTAAGATCATATCCTCTATCCATTTTGTCTGTATAGTTGTAGTAGGGTAAAATGTAGGGTATATAGTGAGAATGGGAAATGATTTTTTGATTGTGTGTATATTGAGTTTAGTTGGTATACAGTAGGTGGTTGATGTTGAGGTAGAGATGGGGAAAATAATTTAGAAAACTAAAAAAAACTAAGATTACAAGCAGAATTGAACTTGAGACCTCCAAAATTCAAATCTGTCATGAAATACCCCTGACCCAGCTTACATAAGGCATTACATTTTGAAACGCCATTGGTTCACCTTTTAAGTGGCCGGCACCATAGCCACCAGCAAATTTATTTAGTCATGCAGACAAGATGTAGATTATCCCTCAATGGCAACTCACTTCGTCATTAGCGGCCTGGGTAGCATCACCAAAGTTGTGAACCCCCAATTTGCACCAGGTATTGCTACAACACTTGCCTACTCTTTCAATCAGGTTAATTAGGTCCGGAAATAGATCAGTGAATAATGTCTAGTCCCACATTGTCTCAAACTAAGAAAAACTCGAATATAACTGCACAACCAACCAACCAACCAACCCGGGCAACAAAAATGAAATAGAATAGAATAAAATAAATAAAAAAGATAGGGGGTGGGAGGAATTATGTATCATAGAAACCGGAGGAGAAAAGCATCCTAGTCAATCTCCTTCGCCAGGTCCTCATCCTTCGGTGTTTCCTCCTTGCCTTTTCCCTTCCCACTCACTTTCCTGTCCATTTCCATGACACCCAAAGAGTTCGAGGCATTCGCCTTCACCGTGCGCTCCTCCTCTTCAATCTTCTTGAGCACTTGCTACCCCTGCTGGGTGGTAGCATCGATAATTTTGGATTCTAAGGAGACTATGCCCCCCTCTCCCAGATGTCCCACGACCTCTTCTCCTTCTTCTATATACTATTTTACCAAGGACCTTGTTGACCTCGTCTAGACTGCCGCTCTCTAGCACACGCTGCAGCCTCAGAGGGAAGGATTCGAAGATCTTGTGCGACTTTTGGATGTCCGGTTCCTTGCTGTCGGCCGATGGTATGGTGATAGAGATTTGGGTGTTCGGATCGATAGCGTGGAGTTGGGTTTGCTCGGTATTTTTGTTTGAGCACTCATTTGCGATTGCCATAGCACGCTCACGGATATGGCCGTAGGTTGTGGTAACGTCCTCATGGAAGACCTTTTGGGCTTGGTGGTTTGGGGTGGTTATTCTGTTGATTGTTAGTATAGGTATTGTGGTTGGGAGTGGAAAGGGGCTTATACCTTTTGAAGAATAGAGCTACACCATCACGGCCGAGTTAGCAACAGTACTGTAGAAGTAGAGCTTAGTGGACACATTGCTTTGTGTAATCCTCTTTCCCAGCGATTTGCGAGTTGAAAGCTTCGATCAGAAGACCATCAGTTTCCTTCTCAGTAACAACAGCTGGATTGTGAGAGATGAACTCCATGTGGTAATTGCCCAGTTTGATATGTGAAAACTCTTTACCGAGCACTGTTGGCTCGATGTGGTCTTCATCTGCTTCATCGCCGCCTTCTTCGACATTTGCATCCGTACCGGAGGATGAATCTAGAGCCAACAGGTCCTTCACCTTCACACACCGGTTGAGTTGCTCAACAGCTTGAACCTTCTGCATCCTCTTTGCTGGCTCCTTCTTTGGAAACAGAGCTTCTTTGGTAACAGGTCCAGTGGAAAAGCCAACATGAATACTGTCACTGGCAATTTTCACATTGTCCTCCTTCTCTAGGTCTGCCAATCTCTTTCCAGAATCATTGTATACACCCGTGAGCTTATCTTTACGCTCCTTGAGCTTGTTCAAAAAGGCAGTCCAGCGGTCATCCGGTTTCTCCGCATCTATCTCTTTCTTTATCGAATCAACAAGCGAGGCCATCATCTGTACCTACAAAGGAGTGCCCTCACAGGGAGTAAATTCTTTAGGACCATTATTGGCAGTAGAGATGTCCATGAGGGATTGGAAAACAATTTCTTCGGGGGATCTAGAAGTTTTTGATCCCCTCGTCCAGAGTGGATATAAGCTTTGAAACATGGGACAGGAGAACTTCATTCATTGAATATTCGATACAGAGGTTGGTGATCTGCTGCTTTCGCATAGAGTGCTGCTCATGAATCTCTTGCCATTTGGCATTAATGAAAGAGCACTTATCGATATTGGCTGTTTAATATAATATTTAGCAAGGGAGTTCATTTCAAAAGGTCAGAAGGGGGGGGTTCTGATTTGGTGAGACTCACGGTGTCATTCGATGTCTGAATCGTCAGAGAGCTCGAGCCTGGACTATAGGTTAGCTTGAGGAACAGTAAACAGTGATAATTAACTGATGGGTACATATTTATCCCACTTTGAGTAGTCGAGAGGCATGGTTGTTGGTCAATAGGCGAATGTGAATAGATGAATAGTAGGAGTAGGTAAGGTAGGGCGATCAGATCAGCTTCTCTGCAGAACCGTATTTTAAGAGGACGGGTTCAATATAAGTGAAGGGAGTAAAGTCTTGGCAGTGAAAATTCGGGTGCTTCTGGTTGCCATGTTAGTGTTTCAGCAGTTGGAAAACCACAACATCCAGTAAGGGTATTCAAAGTTAATAACTACCAAAGTTTCCATAAAAACCATGTGTTGCACTAAGGATAAGTCGACCAATAGGATTGTTTGACAGAAACTGATGGTTGACTCAACTCTGAGGCTACTATGATACACCGACAATCTTGTATGGTAATCTTGGTTCATGTTTGCATTTTTTTTTTCCTTTGAGGTAGCAAACATAAGGGAAGAAATGGAAATTGTAAGTGTGGTGGTGGGAGAGAGTGTGAGGAGAGAACGTCTTATTGTATTTCCTAGCTACTGTAGTGCTATATATATATATATATGAAATACATGAGTGGCAAGTCCTCGACTTGTGATTGCCAAGTCTAGCCTAGTCTATCCACAGAAACCCTAAACACCAATGAGGATAACCCCAGTACTACCTGTGCTGACAGAAATAAGGAAAGAAAAGGATAAGGAAAGAATACAGTAGATAGACTGTGTGAGGGGTCAGCGAGGCGGCACCCTTTCTCTCTTCTTTCTTGAAATCCGTTACAACCAACGAATTCCCACTTTTTTGAAAGAAAATTATCAAGCTCCTTTACTTCCCACACCAAATTAGGTCACATCTCATATTTTTTTACTGCCACATCACCAACATCCTCTGGTATAGTCAGAGTTTTCTCTGATCCTACAACACCGCCCCCTCACCCAGAATACCCTCCCTTTGGGTGTGGAGCCAATCACAGGGCCCCTCCCTAAGGCTTCCAAACACACCAGGAAACAAGTTCCGCCCAAAGACCAACTTGATTTCCTCCACCATGGCTGCCCAAGGCTTTCACCCTTACAGCAAAGCTACCAGAGACAACATGGTCCTCAACACCCCCCTTCCGCCATCCCCTCTAGGCAATAGGAGCCCCACCAAGAGCCCCAGGCCATACTCCCCCTCTCTTTTGCCCCCAGGCTCCCCCCATGGAGTATCCCTCCAATCCCTCCTCCCGATGTTCTCAGTGATTTCGCACAACCTGAGCTGTGCAAACAGAGCCATTAATGTTGGAAACAGAATTGTGGCACCAGGAAGCAACTTCCCAACGGTGCGAAAGGAGCTTAGGTGCCTAGACACCTGCTTCGTACAGCTGGCCAAGATGGCTGAAGCACCCCCCATTGCAGCTCCATACCCGGGATTCCGAACGACCCTCGAAAAGGTATTCGGAAATGAAACGGTGGATGCTGTCGACCAAGAAAACCTCGCAGGGCTGGCTGCCATGGCCTCTTCCTTCCACCCCTCCCAGGAGAGCCCAGTCACAGTCTCTCAAATTCCCCAGTCATCCCCTCCAGATGTGCAAATGAGGGAAACAATCATCGAGATCCCCAACTCCCAGACCTCCCAGGATACCGCCATGGCTCTAGGAGATGGCCAAAACTCGGACGGCACAGGCATAGGAGACAGCCAGCATGCCCCCACCTCCCAAGAACTGCCAAGAGTAGTGCGCTTCTCGTCCCCCCTAGAGATCCCAGGAACACCATCTGGTAACGCCACAGTCGAACCGCTACCCTCTTCATCCCCCTCCTCCTTGGTACGAATTCTGACAAGGAAAAATACCAAAAACAACAAGGGCAAAGGAAAAGCCACAGTGGAGACAGCAACGCAACAAAGCCCGACCACCATACTAGCCCCGTTCTACCTTGGGGAAACAATAGAGATCAACACCTCAGAAGAAATACTGAAACACATTGGTGAGAAGAACTCCACCCCCACCAATGGAGGTATCGTAATCCTCCTAGTGGCATTGGAAGACACCTTCAGTAAAAGAATGGAACAGATGGAAGCCAGGATCCTCGAAGTAATAAGAAGCAACAATGACCTAAACCAAGCACCCCACCACCAGCAGTAGGTACAACGACCCCTACCGACCGAAACACAGGGAACCCAACAGAGACAAACCCCGGGAGCCCAACAGCAACAACAACAATGGCAACAGCAACAACAACAGACCCGCACACCAGCCCCACCCCCAGCAATACCCAGAAATAGCCTCCCCCCCCACTCAAATTCCCCCACCACCGCCAACAAGAAAGAGACATACACGGCAATGACGGCGGCAGGAATAGATACCGACAGCTTCGTCCTAGTTAAAAGGAACAACAAAGGAAAGAACCAAACGGGCCCGAGTACTGGTCACAGCCAGGGACCCTCAGCCCCATCCACTCTGCACACAAGACAGAGGAGACTCCTAATATGCTCAGTGGAAAAAGGCAGGAGAGTAGGAGCAGTGGGACGCTCAACAGTGCAGATAAGGGATGCAATAAATGGAGCCTCAAGGGTCAAATTTGCCTTCGCCGAATACAACCGCGACGACAACTTGGTCCTCACGATGGTCCAGGACCTTCCAGCAGAACCAGCCCTCCAGGACTCGAATGCCATAACCAAAGCACTAAACGACATCGACGTTTTTGGGTTCAGCATTGTCACCGACATCCCCACAGTCAACATCCTTATCCACAAAGTCCCGCTAGGAAATGATGAAAACTGGGCACTGACAGACTGGGACACTGACTCTCCTAATTGGAACGACATGGAGAGAGAAATCTCGGACTACAACCCAGCCATCCACATCATAGACAGACCAAAGTGGATCAGATCCCCAACAGTCCTCAAAGCCGACAACAAGTTCAAATCCTCAATTATCGCAACAGTAGAAATGAACGACTGCGTTAGCTCCCAACTTAAGAGACCAGAGGGAAACATAGCGATCTTCAGACAACAGTGCACCTTCGTAAGATACGCTTGCAGAGACTCCTCTATATGTTGTGCGAGATGCCTACAGATGGGACACCATGCGGTACACTGCCGCCTACCACCCACATGCAAATTCTGTAAAGGAGACCACTACACCAAAGACCATAGCTGCCAAGAGCTATATGGCACAGCCGGAAAAGGAAGACCCTGCTCCCACACCGTCAGAAGATGCATCAACTGCGAAGAGATGACCCATTTCGCAGGAGACAACCACTGCCCTACCAGAAGCAGAGCAGGAGGGATGGCCGCCCAAGATAGTTTAGTAGTCCTCAGCCCGACAGAGCCGCCCCTACAAAACCCCCATGACTAATTTATGGTGACAACTGATATAATTTACCACGACGTTGGCGGGTCCATGAACGTTGTCACAGAGTTACTAGGAGTCTCATGAAAACTTAAACCCAAGATTATAGCATTGGTAGAATGCCCCCTCGAAAATGACAACTGGATACACATAGAAGGTTACACATGTTAGACTGACACAAAAGCGGCAAAATAGGGCTGCGCCACATACATCAAAAATGAATATGTACACATGTTCGTAATTGAAAGAGTTAATTCCCAATTCCTTACATTGTGGACAGGAGGCACCAAAATCACGATAGGCTACCAAAGGCCACACAGCTACAAAAGAAACAGCACAGTGGAAATGATGACCTACAACTTCGACCACAGCAATGAATGGCACAGGGGCAGTAATAACATAATAATCGGAGACCTTAATGCGACCAATCTGGCCTGGTTATCAGGATGGGCCAACACAGCAGGCACGAGGCTGTGAAGCTGAATAGCAGAGAGAGGATTGATGGTAGCTAACCCCTACACAATAACCCACCCACCATCAAATCAACACCTGATGGGAACGACAATAGACCTGGTAATTGCAGACAGGCACCACAACCTCTGAGTCAACAACGTCCTGATGCCATCCACAGACCATACGGCCCTGATGATAAGCACAAGGATAGCCTGGAAAAAGTCGCAACTCAGGCCCCTAAGGTATGACAAGGCCAACTGGGATGGCATAAGGACAGAACTGCTACTCCTAGGTAACGATGACGACCCAGCCCTCATTCAGAAAAGGTTGTTAGAAATAATCTTAAAGCACACCCTGAGAGCAAGAGACAACACGAGAGTGTTCTGGAATACAGACCTCTCAAAAGCAAGGAAGGCACTGCTAAGAGATATAAGGAGCAACCCCCACAGCCCAGCCATAAGAGACAAGAGGAAAAAATACAGGAAAGATATTGCGAAGGCCAAACTCCAAGCAAACAGCGAGGCGCTACAAGAGGAAACTGACCCAGAATGCTTCAGAAGTGTCAAACCAAGGGTCACCAAGCAACCAATTCCAGCCCTGACTAGAGGGGACGGAATCATCATGGCAGAACACAGCCATATAGCAAAAGAGCTGCATACGGCCCTATACGGAGGAGAACTCAGACACAACCTAGAACCCCCAGAAGCAACTCCTACGAAGCTAGACATCGGACTCCTCGACACAGCCTTAAAAGCCACCCCGAATAGAGCAGCAACAGGACCGGACCTCATCCCCGGACGATTAATCAAGGAACTCAGAAGAAGCAGAGAAACACTATTCATCGGCATGATGAACAGAGCCTGGGCAGAGGGCATCCCAGCTACCTGGAAAATGAGCAACACGATCCTAATAAAAAAGGAAAAAAAAAAAACCTACATGGCAGCCAAGAGCTGGAGACCCATACAACTCCAATCCATCCTCGTGAAAGTGCTAGAAAGAGCGGCGGTGACACGAATAGCGAAACTGGACCTACTAACGGCCTGTAACAGGTGGTAACCTGTATGAACTAATACAATAGGGATCGGCAGTAGGCCAGCTATCGTTCGATTCCTAAGGGAGACTAGAGAGGTAAAGACAAGAAGGTCTTAGAAGAAACGAAGGGGAAAGGGAGCAAGAGAATCGCCGTTCAACCAAGTATATTTCTTATCTAGGTTCTGTCTGAAGTCTGGCGTTTCCTGCTAGTCAGGAAGTCTGTCTTAAATACATGATTTCCTCCACCCAAGGTAGAGGATCCTGAAAACCCGCAACCACTGTCATTACCAGTAAGTGCACACTACCGGAATCTTGTGATCCTACCGGAATCCTGAAAGCCCAAGGCAATCCCTCACCCAAGCCCTATCTCTACCACCAGTATACATGACCATTCCTTCCCTTGGAATCCCTAGGGCACAACCTTGCCGGTACAAAAGCATAACTAAACAAACATAATATGTTACCGGAATCCTAGTAATACCGGTAGAGAAACAATCAATCAATCAATCAAAGCAAAAACAAACAACATAACATGACAAAGGAAAACATAAGCGTAACCAGTATACAGTTGCCGGAACATGTACACATGTTACATTCCCCCAATCTAAAACACCACATACTCTATTCCAAGTCCTCCTGCTTGTTCCCATCCATGTGCCAAAGGAGGGTGTCATCTTCGGTACTGAAGTAGTGAAACTCTGAATAGCTAGAGTCATATTCTTCATCATCATAAGGTTCCCAAAATTCGTCAGGTACAGGTCCAGCTGCACAGGGGGTCTCCAATACTTCCATTGGTTCCCAAACCATTCTAATATAGTGTGAATTTATCTTAGGTAGGGGGGCCGCTGGGTGGTTTGTAGTCCAGTATTCTTGGATGATTTCCAAGGAGTTTTCCAAGTTCTCGATGGGTTCCCAAGAGTCATCACTCCTTTCATATCCTTTCCAGTGTACCAGGAATTCGTCTCTGTTGTTCTGGCGCCTGTAGTCAAGGATCTGTTCTGCTTCCCATTCTTCTACATTGTCAATGATGATAGGTGCCGGCCTGTCCATCCTTCAAGATGCGAATCTATTTGGGTCATTTTCAAGGTATTCCTTGAGGGAAGATATGTGGAAGAAGGGTTTCTGTCGCTCCATTCGCCAGGGCAATTCAAGCTTGTAATTGTCAGTATAGATGTCATGTTCCAGTACCTTGAACGGTCCAAACTACTGGGGTTCTAGCTTCCTTGATCATCCAGGTGTAGAGGTGTAGGGTCGTCCTCTAACCAATACTCTGGTTCCTATCTTGAAGGGGCGTTTCTGGGGTTTGCGCCGCTTGTCTGCTTGTACTGTTTGCCTGAATGTGGCATGCTTCCGCGCCATATCAACTTCCATTCTCGTTACTTCGTGGGTATTCAATATTTCATCAACAGCCAGTACCTTGCTGGCTGATCGTTGGACAGGGTTAAAGATTTTCCATGGCCGTCCATATAGGGCCTGGTAGGGTGAGATACCCAAGGATTCATGGGGTGCACCATTCATCGCTGCCACTATAGAGGGGAGAGCCTGGGACCAGTTGTTTTGCCTTTTGTTGACAAAGTTCCTCATTATTTGCTTGAGTGTGCGAATCCGGCGCTCCACTTGGCCATTGGTTTGGTGATGGTATTGGGTGGCCATCCAGACCTAAATTCCCAATGATTTCATCATTTGAGACCAAAACTTAGAGGTAAACCGGGAGTCCTGGTCGAGTATTATGCTGAGTGGAAGGCTATGAACATCAAAGATGGTACTTTGAAGTTTTTTGAATGTCTTCTCGGAGGTGGCAAGGTCTCCAAGGGGGACCAAGTGAGTGTATGATGTGAATCGGTCCATGATAACCATGATAGTATTGTATTTGTTTGATTTGGTGAAAGGTCCAGCAAAGTCAATAGCCAAGGATTGGTATGCCTCATCTGGCTCTGGGAGCGTGAGGGATCGTCCTGCTGGGAGGGTAGTTGGTTTGTTGTTGATCTGACATTGGTCACAGGAGCGACAATAGACCATGAAATCCTGCCGCATCTGTGGCCACCAAAAGAAACAGGCTGCATATCGGTAGCTTTTATGGGCTGAGAAATGTCCAAGGCCTTCATGAACTGTTTTGAGAATAAAATCCCGAAGGGATACTCCCCTTTCCAAAGGTCCTACAGGGATATAAAGGTTATAATACCTGTTGGTATTTTGTGCAATAAGAAGGCCATCTTGAATGGAATAGTGTAGTTTGTTGCCGGTCTCCTAGACTCTAGCAAAGAGGGGGTCAAGCTTAAGCGCTGCAATGACCTTCAAGCGGAATTCGCCCATGAGTGTTGTGTGGATGGTGCCTAAGAAGGTGTTCACTTTTTCGGTTTCCTGGTAACTCCAGAAAGGCTCACTGTAGAGGGGTGAAGAAGAGGAAGCTGGGGAGGCATCTGGCAACTGATCCAGTATCAATTTATCCGCCAACATTTCCTGGTCTGTTAAGAATCTGGGAGGGGGATGGGGGAGAGAGGGAGAAGGCCATGTGGTAAGTGGAGGGGAGCTCGCTGGCGAGGAGGAAATGATTTTGTTTGCATGTTTCTTTCCCTTGCCCTTCTTACTTTGCTTTCGTTTCTTGGGATCCCTGGGAAAGTAATTTGCTCCTTCCTTATCAGATTTGTGTACTTCGCATTCATCGTCATAGCATGCTGTCCAGGTGGATGCCGCATGTGCTGCTTTCTTTTTGGATAGTTTGGGAAGTGTGACTCCGTCTCCCCAGGAGTTGCCTTTGGTGATCGAACTATCAGTGCTGGTCTTGCTCTTGGGGGGGTTTCTGTTGCTTTCCTTTCGTTTCTGGGATCGGGTGACTGCATTGGCTTGAATGGTGTTCAACATATAATCAGGGCTAGCTCTGAGTATTGAATCCCATGAGGTGAGGGTTGGAGAGTGTCGGTTTACTGCTGAGGAGTTCATGTCGCTATTGGATTCTAAGCTGTAGGATGCTGAAGAGGTGTAGTTGGTGTGGATTTCTGATGCTTTGGTGTTTGGAGTGATCTGGGTAACATGGTTTTCGGAGGTGGAATCTTGGAGGATTATATCATAAGATGAAGATCCATCTTCATGAATTCTCGACAGGTAGTCTGCTAAGAAATTCTTTGCTCCTGGCATATATTGAATAGAAAATTCAAAGCGGCTAAGGTGCATTAGCCATCTTTACTGCCAGTTGCTTAGGTTCTTTTGGGTCATAAGTTTAGTTAGACTTTCATGGTCGGTAACTATAGTGAATTTGGTGTGTGACAATAGGTGTGCAAAGGCTTCCACAGCCTCAACAATTGCAAGAGCCTCCTGTTGATGTGTGGGATAGTTGCTTTGGGAGGGTGTTAATTTCCGGCTATGGAATGCTACTGGTCTAGCCTCTTCCCTGGTTGTTCCTTGTCCTACCCATGCAACAGTTCTGGTGGGAGATGCATCTGTAAACAGCCATATCATATCTAGCTTGGAATAATCGATCGGTCGCAAGACCTGGTGCTCTTCTGCCGCCTTTTTAACTGCCTGGAATGCAGCTTCCTGCAGGTCAGACCAAAGCCATTCTGCATCACCAGTAAGAGCTGTAAGTGGTGCAGTAATGGTAGCGATGTGGGGTAGGAACTGTGAGATATAATTAACCATTCCATTAAATTGCTGAAGCTCTTTCTTATTCTTTGGTCTGGTCCAGTCCTTAACAGTCCATATTTTTTCCGGTGCTGGATGTATGCCATTGTCATCGATTATGTGCCCCAATATATCCAGTTCTTTTGCAAAGAAGATGCTCTTTTTTGGGTTTGCATATAGCTTCGCCACCTCTAGCTTTCTGCAGACCGTTTTGATATGTTCCACATGGTCCTGGTATGTGTCGCTAAATATAAGGATATCATCAATATAAACCCAAACGAAAATGCCTAGTTCATCTGAGAGGGTGTCTTCCATCACCCTCATGAATATGGCTGGGGCGTTTGTATCTCCTTGCAGCATTACTCTACATAAAAATGCTCCAAAGGATGTCTTGACAGTGTTGTATTTCTCGTCATCTGGGTGAACTCTGGTCTGAAAATAGGCATCGCTGAGGTCTATTTTGCTTCTATATTTTGCTCTTCCAATCGCATTGATTATTACCTGCTGGTTGGGTATCGGTGAGTGGTCCTTTATTGTATTCAGATTCCTTTGCCACAGATCTGCTAGTGGTCTTATGCCGCCGTTTGGTTTGCCTTGTACAAACATGCTCGATCTACCAGGTGCTTCTGCTCTGTAAATAACTCCTGCTTTTTGTTGCTTCTCAATCCATGCTTTGAACGGTGGTAGGAGCTTTTCCGGTGTCTTGTAGTTTGGCATTTTTGGGTAAAGGTTGGGATCCTTTAGGCGGATCTGGTGGTCTATGTTCCTTCTTGGTGGCATGGTGGTAGGTACTTCTTTGACAAATACCTTAGAGAACATCGTTAGGAAATCCGGTGCCTTTTCTGCTTTTGCCATCGCAGATCTGGGCTGAGTAGACTGTCCATTACAGTTTACTCTCACCTTGTGGTCAGGGAAGTATAGGCTGTTTTTCCTGCAGTCTATCATTGCTCTGAGTTTGACAAGGTCATCCATACTCAGTAGGACATCATAGTCTGATACTGGTGTGACCATCATCTCGATTTTTGGTATCTTCATCTTCCCTATCTGAATATCAACAGTACTGTTGTAATTGCTGCTTGATCTCGACCCCTTGACTGCCATTTTTAGAGTGATAGGTCACTTTCGAGGCTGGTAAGGGATATTGTGTGTGGTGACAAATTGGTTACTTATCAAGCTTCCGCCGATGGTTCCTGTATCTACTAGCACTCTTACCTGTTTGCCATTTACCAGCATGTTGAATTTGAGGGCTTGGAAGGGTGCGCCAGGGTCTTCAGGTGTCCCAACAGTAGTCTTGTGGGTCCTTATAGTGTCTTGTCCATCCACTTCTTGAGTAGAGTCACTTTCTAATTCATACTCCTCATCACTGCTGTCAGTATCGTCCTCTATGATCCTGACATGGTTGGTTTTGACTTCTTTCTTGGGGCATTTATTTGCCATGTGTCCACCTTCCCCACAGTAGAAGCATGCCCCTTCCTTTTTCCGTCAATCCATTTCCTTCTTGTTAGGTTTCTTGTTTTTTGTATAGGTTGTTTTCTTCGCTGGTGCCTTGCCTTTTCCTGCCACTTTGCTGCTCGATACTTGTACAGGTTGACAGTCTTTCTTTGGTCTGTTTGACTTGTTAGTTGATGGGCCGCTGCTGCTGCCATAACCTCCAGTTTTGTACATAGTTGCATCATATCTCTCTGTGATCTGTACTATCTGGGTCCAGGTATCTGTCTCCCGGATCTGGGGTTCAACATTTCTTCTGAGGCGAGAATCCATTGCATCTAAGAACCGTTGTCTTTGTGTGTAGTCAGATACAGATTCTCTTGGGAGGGTAGCTCTTAAGTCTTCTAGTTCTCCAGCAATCTTTGATATCTTAGCTGGTTTTCCTCCTGTAGTTTGTGATACCTTCTGCCATTGCTGGTATAGGTCATCTGTATTTGTAGATGCTTCGAAGAGTTACTTGAATCGGTTTCGAAAGGTCTCAAGGTTTGGTGTATCATCATGCTCATCGAGTAGTATCATGTATGCATTGTGTGCTCGCTTCTCAGTATAGGCTCCATAGTAATCAACCATATCTTGCGTATCGTCATTGATGTTATGCTTTGAGAGGTACTTCGTTACTTCTCTGAGCCATTTCTTGAGTCCGTTTGGTTTGAGGTCATCTCCTTCCCCACTGAACTTTGATGGTTGGGGCCATTTGATTTTTGGCCTTTGTGCTGCTTCATCAGCCGGTCTTTGTGCTGCGTCACCCATTCCTGCTCCTCCTGGTAGTGATGCTGGGTCTTCCGAGAGTCTTGAATCTTCTGGCTGCTTGCCCTTGCCTTCAGGTGTCTCGGGTTTAGCTGGTTTGGCTGGGGATTCAGGGAATGCTCCTGGAGGTGGAGTTCACTCTCTGGATGCTGACTGGCTTACTACTTGACTTGCCATCTGAGATTGAACTCTGCTTGCAAAGACTGCTCCAAAGAGGCTTCCGGATCTGTGTCTTGTTTCTGGGCTGGGACTTCTTGCTGCTCGCTGGAGGATCTGTTCTACAGTTAGGTCCTCCTCTGGGTCAGAATCAAGGTCTTCTGGTTGTAGGGTGCTTCCAGCTTGTGCTGAAGCTTCGGTTTCTGAGTCTGAGTTGCTGTCAGTTGCTAAGGGGTTCTGGGGGAACCCTAGCCTATGTGGTGGTCTGGATATCCTTCCGGACCTGGTCCTTTGATGACCGCTTTGTTCTGAAATTGTGAATGTAGCACCTGAGCCGGGAGTGTCTGTCCCTGCCACTCCTGCTTCTAACTAGTTATCAAGATACAGGAAGGGTGATCAATCCTACCTGGTGTTCTCATCCTGAGAACCTGTGAGTACCTGCAGAGGGTTAACTTACCTGCTGAGGCAAAAAAAATGTAACAGGTGATAACCTGTATGAACTAATACAATAGGGATCGGCGGTAGGCCAGCTATCGTTCGATTCCTAAGGGAGACTAGAGAGGTAAAGACAAGAAGGTCTTAGAAGAAGCGAAGGGAAAAGGGAGCAAGAGAATCGCCGTTCAACCAAGTATATTTCTTATCTAGGTTCTGTCTGAAGTCTGGCGTTTCCTGCTAGTTAGGAAGTCTGTCTTAAATACATGATTTCCTCCACCCAAGGTAGAGGCTCCTGAAAACCCGCAACCACTGTTATTACCGGTAAGTGCACACTACCGGAATCTTGTGATCCTACCGGAGTCCTGAAAGCACAAGGCAATCCTTCACCGAAGCCCTATCTCTACCGCCAGTATACATGACCATTCCTTCCCTTGGAATCCCTAGGGCACAACCTTGCCGGTACAAAGCATAACTAAACAAACATAACATGTTACCGGAATCCTAGTGATACTGGTAGAGAATCAATCAATCAATCAATCAAAGCAAAAACAAACAACATAACATGACAAAGGAAAACATAAGCGTAACCAGTATACAGTTGCCGGAACATGTACATATGTTACACAGCCAATATGTTTGGGGGTAGAAAGAACAATGGAACGACAGATACCATCCAGGCACTTAATGACATGTTGACAACCTCCAAGCAACCATACGCCTGCCTAACCACCCTAGACATAGAAGGAGGATTCGACCACCTGAGAATGGAAGAAATATGTGACACAATAGAAGGAAAGGATGCCCACCTGGGACAATGGATCAGACATTGGGCCGTGGGAAGGAACACTGCCTACAGATTCAACCGGAAATGCTCGAGAGCATTTGCCACAGACAAAGGCACCCCCCAAGGCTCACCCCTGTCCCCCATCCTATTCCTCGTAAGTATAAGAGAGATAACTAGCATCGAACCCCGCAGACTCCCGGGAACAACTACCAGACTGCTGACATATGTGGACGACATCCTGGTGGCCACGACATACAGAAACCTGGACATAGGACAGATAGCCCACCAAGAAACGTTGGACAAAGTCAGCAATAAATACCGAGACCATGGCTACAACCTCTCTCCACTCAAGATGGAATGAATCCACATAAAGACCCCGCAGGAGAAGCACCTCCACCCAAAGATAGATAACGTGGAAGCACTAGAGAAGGAAATCATGCGCTGGCTGGGATACTTCATATCACTAGACTTCAAATGGAAAGCCCACACGATGCACTAGATGGCCAAAGCCAACTAAACAAGCCTCTTCATCAAAGCAATGACAAACAGATACGAAAAAGGAGGGCTCAACACCTGGACCACACTCCGACTCATACAGGACCTAATCCTCCCCCAGCTCACCTACAGGATAGAGGTATAGAGAAGTGTCATGGAGATTGACGTGATACAAAAAACCCCCAACGAGATCATGTGATGCGCCTTTGGGCTCAAAAAGAAAGCCCCCTAACAGCAGTCTTCGCAGAAACCGGCATTGTCCCCCTCCACGTTTACATGGACCATAGACACAACCTTCTCTGTTCAGGGCCCACTGCCTAGACAGACCAACAGAATGGACAAAGCAGTGGATAGAAAAAACCGGAGTGAAAGCGATCATCGAAAACGTGCACAACATGAAGCTGGGAAAGTCGAACCTAAAAGAGCATCTTCTCGAGAACTGGAATAAGAGCATCGAAGGGGAACGAATCAGATACAGGGGCTGACCAAGGAGAAGCTACAAACATTGGAGGAAAATGTCTAGACTCCAATTCAGAAAACTCCTTTACCTAAAAGCAACGGCAGCGTGGCCATACCAAGATACCACAGGAACACGACGAGATTGCCCCTGCGGAAGGGCCATAATCATGGGAGAGGACCTGATAGAAAGATGCGGAGTCGTTGCACCAATAAAGGCCAAACTCCACGACACCAGGGACCATGGAACTATACTGAAGTGGATGGATACATGGCCAGACTCGCTCAAGAGAGAACCAACAGTCCTCCAAAAATACAGCGCCTACGTAAACACAGTGCAAACTACAACGGCAGGGATTAACATCCCCACCTCACAACCCCGGACGAATGGGAAAAAGACAAAGAGAATGACACCATGCGACCTCTGCAGGAAACCAGTGATCCATGAGAGGTTGAAACTGGAGGCGCACGTGAGGACCCATGAGCCAGGCTATACCCCAGGGAGAGGGAAAGCAAAATGAGCAGAGCCCATGGCGGAAAGAGGGCAGAGAAGAAGGATGCTCGGTGGCCCAGGGGCGTGATGCTGGGCAGATAGTATTTCCTTATGTACACGACAGCTGGGCATAGGAGATGACGGGGCTGGTTTCCTTGGTATTGGATTTCCTAGAATACATGACCACTGGGCACGGAGGTGACAGGGTCGGTTTCATTGGTAATTAGATTTCCTTAAAAGTACACGATCACTGGGCACGGAGGTGACAGGGTGGGTTTCCTTAATATTGGATTTCCTAGAATACACGACCATTGGGCATGGAGGTGACAGGGTGGGTTTCATTAGTAGTTAGATTTTCCTAAAGTACACAACTACTGGGCACGGTGGTGACGGGGTGGGTTTGCTTTAGTATGGATATAAGCTAGTGGAGGAGGAGAGAGGAGATAGGGAGTAGGAGTTTTTTTTTTTTCATGTATGGTTGGGAAAGGGAACAATGGGGGTGAGGAGTAGGAGGACAGAGGGGGGGGGGAGTTTCATTTGTGAAGGCTGGGCGAGAGGACAGTGAAAAATTGGATAGGCAGGAGGTGGAGAGGGGGAAAAGTTTCCTTAAGGGGGCCCTTGGCTGGGGGGAGTATCTCATGCCGGTAGTTAGATACCTTTAATTAGGTGAAACAAGGCATAACCTTGGACTAGATAAGAATGAAAATTAGGTTACAGGCGGCACCCTCAGCGAGGCATGGCAAAGCTTGGCATATCTTGGCGCTATGTCTTGGGAGCAAAGGTCACTCACACCTTTATTTTTTTTTATCAACACCACTCGGAAACAACTCAACACAACCTTTTTAGGAGACTTGATCCCTCCAGAAAAACAACTTCTGAAGATTTGATCCCTTCAGAACAACCATCTCTGGAGATTTAATCCCTCCAGAGGTACTAGCTACAAAGAAATTGAAAAGTCAACCCCATTACCAAACTGAGTAGGTATTATACTAGCCCTTACTTCCTCACCAAGATTTTCTGGAATATCTTCTTGGCCAAATTGACTTTCTGCTTGATCCTCGAGTAAGTTACCACACTCATATGTTCCATCATTTAAACTAACATTTTGTCTCATATCCTCTAGGTGTTTTTCCAACTTTTCCAACTTTTGTTCTGCTTCAAAGATTTGTTGAGTAAGCTGTCTTTCCTCCTGGAGTAAGGCAGTGCCAGTCTTTTGGTGCTTGGGTAAACGTCCTTCCTCCTCCAGCTTCTCCACTTCTTTTCTTTTACGAGTACAATCTGCTAACTTCTGCTTTCTCATTATGACTAGGTTTGTAGCATTATGATACTTTCGCTCACTGGTCTTATGCTCCTTGGTGGTTTGCGACTTGAAAAACTTCACAATATCGTCACAATCTATCCATGCCTCTCCTGATATTGGTATTCTTGAACGATTGATTTTTTTCTTCTGTTGAGTATCAGCTAACTGTTTTTTTAGGTTCTGAATCTGATGCTCCTTTTCGTCGATAACAGTAAGTGCCCTACTTGCACTTACTGCTATGTTACTAACAACTCTCTTGAGCCCCCAGGCCATTAGATCATTGTTGGACAATGTTGAAAGTGTAATAAGTTCTTGATGCTCAATCTCAGGCTTGTTGATAGGAATTAGAATGCTATTGATTTGGTGTGTGGAGAAGGTACTTAATGGCTGCAGATCGGGGACAGTTGAGTTGTTTCTGGGAGTACAGTAGTTATTGGAGTGGAGATTGCGGTCTTGGGATTTGGGATTTGTTGCTTGAAGTTTCAATATGATAATGTTTCGGTCAAGTGAGACAAGGCCTGTATTACAGAATCCACTTTTAATATTTTCGCAACTGAATGATGCCTGACGTGCAACCATGAGAATTTCATGAAAGTTGTCCTTCGAGACACCATATTCATGACTTTCAAATCATCTGGTAAGTTCCTTTTGATATTGGTGTTTATAAGGGCTAAAAACAGAGACATCGAGTGGTTGTAAGCGGTGTGTTGTGTGTGGAGGTAAACAGTAGGGAATAATCTTTTGTGATATACAGAATTCTAAAAATCCTGTATTGATGTGACTGCTATGCCCATCAAAAAAAGAGTAACCGGTATTGGCCAGTAGCCTTCTGTGCTGATATACTCTCTGAACCAAAGTTCCTTCTCAAAAATTCCTTTGCCATTTTTTCATCTGTCCATCCATTGTGGGAACGGCCAAATAAAATGTTTTCTGGAACACCTTTGACTTTTTTGAACCATTCCGCTACAAATTCCTCTGCCTTGAGTATAAGTGTTGGATCAAGGGCAGTCCCATCTGCACATATACCCTCAATAACTGTGATGAATTCACGTAAACCATCTATATTATTGTAAGTACTTTAATCTAACTCATAACTCTAATAAAATAATAAATTTTTTTTTAAAAAAAGTAAACTGAAAAAATGGAAAAACAAACTTTGTGCACGATATCGTAACTGTCCATTTTCTCTTGGATCTTGTACTACTTCTAGGACTTGTTCTGATTGTCCAAAACCAAGAAGAAATCCGATTTCATCGATATTGTAAGTATTATGTGGCAATATTTGATATTCGCTCACAATAACCTCTAACTAAATTCCAAATTTATTACCAAATCAGTTCTAACTTTTATAAAATCATAAGGCTACAATAATATTTAATAAAAAAAGAAAGAAAAAAAGAAAGAAAGATAGAGCTATTCATGAGAGAATAATACCTCATTGAAGAAATAATTCATTAAGTCAACATTATTCCCATGAAGGTTTCGGATAAAGTCCAGCTGCTTGCTGAAATGTGTCTTCACCTCAGGATGTCTTTTTTTAAATGCCTCTTCCCATCTTTTCCCCAAAATCTCCTCCAGCATCCTTTTGCGTAAAATAGATATGGCGATTTCTCGCAGCTGCTAAATCGTTGGAGGAAAACCAAGATGGCAGCAAAAGTAGCAGCATTCAACAACTGTTCTTTCCTCTTCCGGTGTCAGCTTTTGCCTTTGCTGACCTTCTTCCTCATGGTTTTTTTGCCCTTGCCGCCGGTGCATCACCGTAGTTGGAGCTGCTCCCACCATTCCAGCAGCAACTGTGAGACTGGGGGCTGTCCCATTGCTTGTCATCTCAATGGCCATTTGTTCTCAGACTCGGACTGGGATTTCACAATTTTTTGAAGTCATGATAATAGTTTTCTGCTCAAAAGAAATAAAAAAGAGAGATAATGCAAGATGTTTGGATTCCTCACTTTTGGTAGAGATCCAATGACGAAATTTACTTTTCAAACTATTCTTACATGCCAAGCATGCCAAGATTTTCCGCGCCTCGCTGACCCCTCACACAGTCTAAGCTTAACAAAAGGGAGTAAAGATAAAACAATCAATGAATGAAAAAAAAAAAAAAAAAGAAGAGAAGAGAGAAGGTTTTGTGTGGTAGGGTTGGTCAAAAGATAACAAGATAGATTAGGCAGCCCAAAGATGGTGCGTAATTTTTGTCGAAGAGCAGAGACAATATCAACTGGAGGTTGAAAACGGACCTTCAACCATCCATATGAAGGTAGGCTAACTATTTCTAGCCTACCACCTCCATTAGCCTACTCCGATTTTCGATGCCGTTTTCAACGTAAATTTACGGTCAGTAACTTTGAATACCTTTACTGTACACCGAACCAACCGCCTCGTTCTATACAAAGCCCCAGAACCTCCCCCACGCAACACTCACCTTGTCTTCGCGCCTTTTTTTAAAGTTTAAGTAGTACTTCTACCACTCAAACCCAATCCATTCACAACCAACCCCCCAGCACAGGATTAGTTAGTTATACCACCTACCCGCACTAACAAATCCCACCACTAACAAAATATACACTAACCCCAGCACCCCGCCCCTCACCCTCCACATTCAGAAACCTCCCTGCACAACCACACCCAACACCCCCACCACCACCATCCGCCGCAACAGCCCTCATCAGGCGTAGACCGAGTGATACTCCATGCTCCCACTTCCATTCTATATTATGCATAGCAAGTGCGATGGTGATTACTCGGATCCAGTCCAGGAGCATAGAGTAAACAACATAAAATAGCCAACAGATCTCCACTACACGCATAGTCCAACATCCCCAAGTAACGAGAACAAAACGGACTACCATACCTACAAAAATTCATAAAAATATGCCAATTTCCGCATATTATTGCTCGGGCGCGAATCAAGTACTCGAAGCGTTGCCACTCTACAATTTCGAGTACTGGGCTCGCGCCAGAGTATGCATTTATCTTCATGGCTTAGTTCAAATCCCTCAACTACTTAGTATATCAGTATTCCTCCCCACTGCCCAGCCCTTTAAAAAAAATGATGAACCCAGCATCAGTTATATTTGACTCATTTTCAAAACATAAATGGCATAAATCACAACACTCCCCCCGCCTTCCGAAACTTCACACCTTAGCCAATACTCCCCCGAGCCAGTTTTCTACCACGCTAACCTCACTTAGCCCTGCTACTACCCCAACATATCCATCAGGCCTCACGGCTGCCAATGCTCCAACCCCCTCATCGACCCCCCAAGCAGCATATACCTCCCTAAACTTATCCCCGAAAACCAACCACTCTGACTCTTCCCGTACGCATGGCGGGAAGTCAGTCCATTCTAGGCTCTCTCGCTCACCAGGGAAGAATATGAGTACTTCAATCATGGATGGGGGGAATGTGGATGGTATTGTGGAGGTCAAGTTGGTAAGGATGTCGGCGTATTTTTCAGGAGAGTTCTTGAATGAGGTGGGAAGGAGGGCTAAGATTCTGTAGCGGGCTGTTGATGGGAGGTCTTCTGGATGTTAGCAACAGGATTAATAAAAGGGAAGAGAGAGGGGAGTGTATACCATCTTGAATATCCCTAGGATTCGCATCACAAAACCGCAGCACTTTAGCGCCAACCACCCTCCTCCCTGGGGTCAAGTACTCATCCTCCCTCCCCCGTTCCTTCAACGATCCGCGACCATTCTTCACAAGTCTTCCCTCCTGATACCCAATCCCGCAGCCGCTCGTGAACCCACACATCTTCACATACGCATCCTGGAACTGCTCATGCGTAAGTCCATGGTCATCCCCGATCCGTCCAGAGAACATTTTAGAAAACTCGCGGTCAAAGTTGATTAATTGCCAGGCAATATCCAACCTCTCATGCTGGTAGGTAGCTAACAGATCAAAATCCGGGGGTGCAAGCCCGTTGAGTGCGTGCGCTAGCTTCCAAGAGAAATTGTACGCGTCCATCATGGAGACGTTCATTCCCTGGCCGGACTTCGGACTGTGCGTGTGGCAGGCGTCTCCGGCGATGTGTACACGGAGGGTGCCGTGGCTGTCTGATTGGGAAAACCGCGGGGAGACACGTTGGCCAATTTGGTAGGCGGCCTGTTGGAAACATTTTTAGTACTTGCATTTTTTCTTCATAAAGCCGGTGATGGGGTGAAAGGTGTGTACATACCCACCAATCTGCCTCCCCAAATTCAATGCTATAAGGGGCAAGCACTTTCTCGGTTTGCAATTGGATTCGTTGAGCTGAGATTTTGCCGCGACGTTCCCTTGCGGCGCGTTTGCTATCTAGGATGGCGGAGATGTCGGTGTTCTTTTCGACGTTGTCGAGATCAGGGTCTTTCTCTACTTCGCCTTCCATTTGGCAGTAGATTCTTGTGATGGCTTGCTTCGCGGAGATGCGCTCCCGGGGAATGATCATTATTGAGCCTTCTGGTGAGTGCTATTTTCTGTTTCAGCCGGAGTCACCCAGTTGGAAGAATAGGATGGTAAACTCACGATAGCGCATTTCTTCCTAACATCCGGAAAGGTTGTTTTCACGACGGTATCCATGACTCCCCTAATACTCGGGTCAGCTGTAAACCACCTAGGGCAAGAATTTGCGGGAAACATACCAAACATGATCCGTATGATCCCCCTCCAACTTTAGTCCCATACCCTCCCTGACCACACTCCTAGCTCCATCCGCTCCAAGTAAATACTTACACCTAACCACCCTCTTCTTCTCTTTCCCCTCAGCTCCAGTCTTAACCATCTTAACAACAACCAGAAACCCCCTCTCCTCCACCGGCGCTTCAATCACAAAGCTTACAACCCTCCATCCCCGCTGCACCCTCCCACCATTTTTCTCTAGATCCTCGTTCAAAATTCTCTCTATTCTCCCCTGATGGATAGTAACCTCATGCGGGAACCTGGCTGGTACCGAAATATTCGGCACCCAATTAGTTCTAACAATGCCTTTATTCCCGGGACCAGGGTTCCAGAAGCCTACTTCGTGGAATTGACATCCCTGGGTGAGGAGCTCGTGCGCGAGGTCTAGGGATTGGAGTACTTCGAGGGTGCGAGGTTGGAGGCCATCAGCTTGGCCTACGTCTGTTAGGGAGGGCTTGTCATCTACGGTTAAAACACTTGTGATGCCGTAGCGGGCTAGGAGAACCGAGGAGAGGATTCCGGCCGGTCCGCTGATGGGTTGTCAGTAGGGGAAAGAACAGGATGAGAAAGGAAGCTTACGAGCCCACGATCACCACTTCGTACTTCTCTTGCTCTCCTGGTGGCGCCGGCAATGGTGGAGGAGGTGGGGTTAGCCGCGGGAGCACGTTTAAGTGCGCGGGACTGATGCGGGGATTGTGGTTTCGGCCCAAGGGCTGGATAAACACTGGCATGGCTTCTGATATGCTTTGCTAAAACTAAATCTTAATTATTAAGTCGATCAACAGTTTTCCGCAATCACCATCCGCTGGAAGTGGGGAGCACCGGGTTATATACAAGTGCGCCAGCCCCTGGAACCTACCTCTCAAAGTCCAGCCCGCCCGCCGTCAACTCGTCCCCCCACCACCCTTCCCCCTCATCCCATCCCTCCGTCCGCACATTTCAAGACACACACACCCACGGAGATCAATCCACTAATGCTACCGTAACCACCACTTAATGTACCTCGGGGGTAATGGGGGAAAGTTTGGCGAAATTCTTAGCAACAGCCCAACCAAGTTGAACCAACCAAAATTCGTAGAAATTCTGCGAATTCCATATTTCGCCAAACCCCTATTCTCTTACACCGGTCTCGTAGTACCTCAACTGGATGTGGGGCCTAGGTGGTCCGCTTGTCATCTTATCAAAGGATTTCATTATCTCCTTTTTCCTCACTGACAAGCGACTGGGGGAGGGAAGGGAGTTGCGGCTGGTTAAACGGTCGAGCGCCCCACCTTTTTTCCACTATAGTAAGCTTGGGTCTGGCATGTGGGTGGGTGGGTGATCTACGGATTGGCCACTTTAGGTTTTTGAAAGGGTGCTTGCGAGGGAGGGAGTAAGTGATGGATAAATCAGTGCCTGATGATGCGGGTTCACCGCATGGAGAATTGTTTGGGTACGGTAGGCTTGTTTGCGGTTGGGGGCATGATGAGGACGGTATCTATATCTCTGAGGTCGGTGGTTGATTGATGGCTTGGCGCGTCGGTATATGTGGTAGACTAGGGGGAGCTGGGAACCAAATGATAGAGCTTCCGCGTGTGTGCATTTCCATACTAGGCAGAAGCCGATGATTTCAAAAGCGAAAACGAAAAATCTAGCAGTAGGGCGATATTTTCCATACACCACCAGCGGATCTAAATACAACTCTTTTCAAATATCCGTTATCACCTCGCAATTTCTATTTTTTTTTTTTTTATCCTCTATTCTGCGCCCTTATCTCTTTGGTTTTTTTTTTGGTTTTTTATTTTTTATCTTATCGCTGAAGTCAGGTTACACGGTGCCTTTCTGTGCAACACCGTATAGTATATGCCTTGCAGGAACGCCGTGTGAAATTGAAGCTGACGAAATGGTAAAATTTCCCTTCCGGGAAGAAACTACTCTATCGGAACAATTATTGGCATAAAACACCTTAGAACACAGTCTCCAAAACTCAATAATAATCAGCAGGAAAAAAGGAAAAAAAAGTAAGAATAAAGCGTCTGTTCTTGCATTCCTGAAGAGGGGTAAAGAGGGAGCACCCAGGATTGCTACAGCTTGCTGTAGGAGAGACCGATAGGAAAATGAGGGTTAGAAGCAATGGTATTGATTGGCTTGAGTCACCGAACGCTCTAATCAGAGTTCACGAATTATGTATCTCTTTTTTCCGATCTTTTCTGCCAGAGACTGTACTGTACTACAAGCATAAAAAAATAAAAATAAAAATATACCCGCAGTAGTGGTGTTTGGCAGTGGTCCAGGTCGTCAGGTATGTGCAGAGTATCAAAAATCCTCAAGATCATGGAATCTCACCCGTATCTCGTTTCTCTTTTTTTTCAGCCTAGCGTCAAATCCTGATTATCCTCTTCTGGCCTCCCGATACTAGGATTGAGAGGACACGGCGCTTTCAGCCCTGTAGCAATAGTACCTGGGACCCGTTGGAATTCTCAAGATACGGTAGGGTGTGATACTCGATGGGGTGGTACTATACTTGGGAAATTAATCGTCGGCAATCCGTCCAGACAGACATTACCACAACCGAAACCTGCGCTCAAACACGAATTTCTATCATTGACATTGCACATGTTGGATGGTGAGTGTGCAAACCTAACTTAACACTCACTACAAGGTTTTTGATATTGACGTTGGGCTGGGTTTAATAGTGAAGTTGGGCATATATACATATATACGGAGGCAGATCATCCATCCATCCATCCGCCTACACCTCCCCCCCCATCAACACTAAAAATAAAATAAAAACAATAAAAGTGAACCTCTCGAACAATTTCTCACTCGTTATATACGATGATTGCCTGCGCAAACCAAGTAATCTCTAAGAAATAGCCAAGAGAGCAATACATCCTACTTCCCCAGATTAGTTATGAAAATAGAAAAAAGAAAGTTAATGAGGTAACAATGGTGTCCGGAGGGATTTTTTTGATCCTTTTTGTCAAGGTGCAAAAAGGAATTCATGAATAGAGTTCCTGCAGATATAGTGCTGTACCATATGCAGGTTTCCGCGGGGCGTGGGGGGTGGAAGTTGATGGTCAGGGGATTGCAGGTCTACAGTATATTTCTTTTATTATAACGGGTATTATAGTACGAAAGCACGCATGATATTGGATGACTTCCCGTAGGGATTTTAGGCGTTGGAAACAGCCCTGGCATAATACTTTTACCGGTGACGGCATAATAACCGCGTGTAACTTACTATATTTTCTTCTTATAACTTAGCTTTGTGCCAGGTGTGATACTAATATAGAGCAGTGTTTTAGTAAACGGGTAAGTTAGACAGCGGGATTTTGTTCAAAAAGGATGGTAGATGAGTGCGCCAAGCCAAATGTTTGGTGTTGGAGGTTATGGAAGAAGCGATCAGTTCCTGCACGTGAGTTTAACGTCTGATTTGATTTTGATTTTTCGAGATTGGGATCTATTTGTTTCATTTTCAGTGGTGAGTGTTTATGAAGTGGTGTTCAATGCCACACAGCTGGCGTCTGGGAGTATACAGCCTAGAATAATTTTTGACTTTTTCTCTACAGCCATCCCGGTGTTGCCTGGAGATACAATACCAGCTCCTGTATATATCCCTTTCCCCCTAAGTCGGCTCCCTCTGATTCATGAATTTCAATATCTGCCAAGTTATATCATCGGGCTCACAAAAAAATAGCAAACTAATGGCATGTCAATTGAATATCTGGAGCAGTCTTTCTTCACATTTTGTCACTCACTTGTTGCACCAGGCAGAATTTCCTGCTGGGCTGACGGGTGCGTTAGCCATCGAGTAGTGGAGCTTTTGGAATATATAAAACTGGTGAGGTCGAAGTAGAAGAGGAAGTAGATAGGGAGAATATATTGATTGAATACTTGGAATAACCCTATAGTCCTCTCCCTTCCAGTGCCGGGCTGTTTGGGAATAGGCGGGATGTCCCCGTTAAATATTAATGGAATTGAGAAGTATGTAGGGGATTTATTAGGGCGAAGCCCTAATAAACCAGTTTGGAGCATTGAGCACATGTTAGGTTAGGGTTAATGAAAAACATCTATTTTGAGTGGAGGGGGGAGAAAAATAGAGCAGAAAATCCACAAGCCACAAACTCATAGAAAATTCCACAAGCCACAGACAGAAATTTCCACAAGCCACAGAGTAACCACCAATGCTTTCGTCCACACCATAACGGTAAAAACCAAAGGTTCAAGTTTCACCATTTCCCTCGCCATAACCATGCAGTTAGCAGCATTCCTTGTTTGGAGTGGTTCCCCTTCGTACTTGAGATTTGAGTGATGGGTTTTATTAGGAGTTTTAATGACGGTCGAGTTAATCTATCAGCAATAGGAGGGTATGGTTTCGTATACACTACTTTGGGTGTGTTCCTTGGTCTTCACTATTATTTGTTGCTAGGTCAAGGTTATGCTAGATCACAACTCACTTAAACCAGTAAAGATGTGCATATAACACGCCACACTTTTTCCCAATCCACTGCTCCGAAAGAAGGAAACATGGTGCCTTGGAAGCAGAAAGAGGTTCGCTTTGTGGCTTGTTCCAGCAACGAAAGGTGCTTTCCCTGTAGTTACTTTAGAGGTGATCCACCCTGCTAAAATAACTTTCCTTGCTAATATAAGGTAAGAGTCATGACTCCTGGACAATTACACTCCGATACTAGCTTATATTTGATACCTGTTCAGTTTGGCTTCAGATGAAACTGAAATCGCTACCGTCACACCAATCCAACACTTCTGATACAGTACATTGATTTTCACATCAATGTAATCGAGATGGTATTATTAGACGTAACGTTACGGTAATCTAGGGTGGATAACTATCTCACACTACCCTAGCTTTTCGCCCTTTCTCGAGGCGCCTTGAATACACAGATGATGGCCCAAGGAATCACTTCAAGAAACGCGACTCGGGATACTCGAGTATCAGACACCGCCACAACGCCACAGTACCTGCGCCACTCCATCCCAAGCCAGAGATACTCGTGCCAAGGTTGTGGCTGGCAGCCACAACCAGGGCACTCTAAAGAGTTCCGGACAGCTCAACGTCACTTTGTGGGTTACCATAGCAACATGGTGACTAAGCATAACTTGAGGCTCAATAGGACATTAGTAGTAATTCACTAAATACTGATGCAGTCAAATTGAAGCCGAACACTTTGTAAATGAATTATTATCTACCATGTATCATAAGCATCTAGCTTCAACTTAGCTCTATGAATACAATATTCTACTTTACATCTATTTTTGTAATCTAGCTTGTTGCTTAATCTCAGCAACTATAAGTCTAGATATCTAAGTCTTCTTTTTATAGGCTTAAATAGTCTTTCTTTCCTTCACATTTACCTTTATCTCATTAAGTAAAGGCTTATGCTCTTCATGCACAGTCTATTTCCTTGCATTTTGAGCCTGTCTCACCTGCTTTTCTACCTTTTCAACCTCTGGATTCTCCCTCTGTTCCACCACCCCATGTACTTGCCATCTCCTGTACTTGTGAAGCATCAAGAACACCATCCTTTTGCACCTATCTCTGGTTCTATGCCCTATGCTTTGCACTTCTTGCTTGCTCTGCAGCTCAAGTATTTTCTATGTACTCTATAGCTAAGGTTTCAGATTGTGCTTATGCTAAGCTCTCTTAGAGAATAAGTCTTAGTCTATACTCAAAAGTAGGGGAAAAATCAGTTGCATTGTGTAGTAATTTGTCACCTTATCTCTTTAGACTCTGGATGGTAAGTGGCACTATAGGTGATGCTACTCTCAGAGGTATAATAGGCTGGATGGTATGATTTTCTGCCTCACATAACTTGTAAATTATAACATCAGAGTTATAAAGGATAAGTCCAGTAGCTTAGAAGGTGGATTGGATAGTTGATTATTTAAAGGTTTGCTGGTATATTGAATTCATCATATCCAAGAATTCAATTTTATCAAAGTCCCCACAACCAGTTCAGGTCACAACTTCTACAGTTTCAGTATGATAATGCTTATAGACTCAAAATTTAAGGAAATGGGCTGAGCATGAAGAGTGCAAGCCTTTACTTAATGAGATGAAGGTAAATATAAAGGAAAAAAAAGCTATTTAGGCCTATAAAAAGAAGATATCTAGGCTTATAGTTGCTGGGATTAAACAATAAGCTAAATTACAAAAATAGATGTAAAGTAGAATCTTGTACTCATACAGCCAAGTTGAAGCTAGACACTTATAATATCTAGTAGATAATAATTCATTTACAAAGTATTTAGCTTCAATTTGATTGCACCAGTATTTAGGAAATTACTAATATCCTATTGAGCCTCAAGTTATGCTTAGTCACCATGTTGCTATGGTAACCTACAAAGTGATGTTGAGCTGACCAGTAACATTGAGCTGTCCGGCACTCTTTAAAGTGCCCCTGGTTGTGAGCCTGCAAGCATCCGGGGGTTGTGGCTGCCAGCCACACAGCCTTGGCACGAGTATACCTTTCCCAGCAACCACCAAAACTTCTTAGATAAGAGATCCTGGCCTTCGGGGTATGATACATAAGCATTCCTCCATTTATCCACCCATTCATTCACTCACCTGTATACATATAAAAATAAAAGTAAAGTGGATAAAGATATTGCCATCCCTTCTTCTAACAAAAAGAAGAGTATATATTCTCATCACTGACACAAACACAATATCAACTCCTGTGTATCATATTTTGTTAATCCTGAAGGTAAATACCTGGTGTTTTGAGGTGGGAGTATCTAGGTGAGGAACAATTAGAACAAAATACGGAATGTAACATGCTCTACAATGAGTCTACATTCCAAGTTTGACATGTGTACTACCAAATTTCAAAAGTATTCGGACACACTGGCGCCAAGGCCAGAGGTACCTAGTGCAATTCAAAATCTGGTATATTCAACAAAATAAATCGTGATAGAATTTGCTTCTGCCCAGCCTTTCAATCCATTTAACCATGGAACTTGTTTCTACCATGTTGTTCAATACATTTAGCCATGACTCTAGGAAGCTTAGATATCTCTTTGTTAACCTCCTGAACTGTAATCTGCTCCCATTCCTGCCGTAATACTTCCTTCATTTCAGTTATACTTGTAACTCGCTCATGCCCCCTGCGTGTTTGTATTTGGGACTTCATTAACTCCCACAAATGCTCAATAGGATTAAAATCAGGTGAATTGGGAGGCCAATCCACCTTTGGTATACTTGCTTTAAGTCTTTCCAAGGTAGTAAAGTCTGAGTAATGAGCAAGGGCATTGTCTTCCATTAAAAGAAAGTTGGGATTTTGCCATATACGCTCCTTGCAAGTAGGCCAGAGTAGTGGTCGGGCAAGAGCAGTAACATATCTCCATGAATCTACTCCACGAGGGTCACTTCCTCTCTTCAGTGCCTTTACCTTATACTTTTTCCCTCTCCATGACTGTGTAGTCTTGATCTTAACTCCTGTCCTCTTGGCCTCCACCCTTGCCTTACGTAGTGTCTTTAACTCCTGCTCTTTTAATTCCCTCCACCCACTGGTTAACTTCCATGAATCATTCAACCGCTTCTCCTCCACCATACAATTTATATTGTAAACCCTTATAGCCTCAATAGCATTGGCCTTGTCCTCCTCCGTTTCTGGTTCCCACACCCAGAATAGTCCTTTCCTATTCCAACTAATCATTCCCCAACACATCACCATAACCCCTCTCTTCTTCTTTACTCCAACACAATCATCATGCCATTCCTCGCCTTTCTCTCGCTATACTGTAGAGGGGCCAAAAAGGCCAGCAATTTCAATGGACATTTCATCAGTAAAAGCGTAGTTGCCCCATTCTCTTTCCGGTAGCCAATTCACTCGAGGCACACAATAATTCTAATCTTAATAGTTAGCTACTTCTTCAGTGGTACTAGTAGTAAGGAATAAAATCGACAAATGCAGTGATGTTGCTTACCACACATTTGACTTTATTCTCAGTACTTAAAATAAACTTAAATTTTTCCCAATAGGCATGTATGCCATGCTCAGCCAATGCTCTAAAGACGGTTGAATCACTCACATGAGTGAAGCCAGATTCTCGTCGTATATCCCTCAGCATCAGCCGGCATGAGACAAAGCTACTTTTCATAAATTTGATAAGGTTATTCTTATCAGACTCAGATAAAAGTCGGTGATGGCCTGGGCGTGGGGCTGGGTCTAAGACACTAGCTGTAATCAAATCCAGGAGTGAAAATTGTCCATTATACTCAACCTGAGAAGGGGGTGTGGATACCGGAGGAAGTGCAGCTAAAAGAGGCAGCATTGAAGGTAGCGCTGTCGGCAGAGGCAACACCGAAGGAAGTACCGCTGGAGGAGGTAGGGCTGAAGGGAGTACTACCTGGAGAGGCAGTACTGAAGGAAATACCACCGGAGGAGGTACGGCTGAAGGAAGTGCTGCCAGAAGAGGCAGTATGGAAGGAAATACAGCTGGAGGAGGTCGGGCCAAAGGCCTGGGAAGTGCTGCCAGGAGAGGCAGCACTGAAGGAAATACTACTGGAGGAGGTAGGATTGAAGGGAGTACTGACTGGGCAGGCAGCACAGAAGAAAGAACTGCGGAAGGAGGGAGGGCAGAAAGGAGTGCTGCCTGAAGAGGCAGCACAGCAGGAAGTACCACTGGGGGGGGTAGGGCCGAAGTGAGTGCTGCCTCGAAAGGCAGCATAAAAGGAAGTGCCAATGGAGGAGGTGACCTCAAAGGAACCGCTACTAGGAGAGGCAGTACAATAGGAAGCGCCACTGGAAGTGGTAGCACTGAAGACTCAGTTTGAAGCCGAGCTCTCTCTGCATTAGAAAGCGCATGCTTCCAGATATCACTTGCTGTGGATTTTGAAACCCCAGTAACAGCTTGAATTTGCCAGAAGCTTATAGGGACCTCCAGACAGCGATAAGCGATGATCACAGCACATCGCGGTGGGGTAATCTCCTTTCCTAGTTATACCAAATTAGCTTATCTTACATCTCTGCCAGTACACTTGTGTCCGCAAAGTCTTCATACCCCTACGGCGTAACCACACAACCACCCCAACCCTTCATAGAAACTAGAAAAAAAAAAAGTAGACAACTCAATTAAGAAAACCATAAAAGTAGAACTAGTAAAGATTAAGAAAACATTATTACCACTTGGTATGACTTCCATTTGCATCTAGTACAGCCTGAAGTCTCTCAGGCATCCTCTCAATCCACCCATCCACCTTCTCTTGAGGAATTAAATCCCATTCCTCCTTTGCTGCCTGAAATAATTCAGCAGCACTGTGAGGCCTTCTTTCCAACCTGGAGAATCGCTTTCTGAGGGCTCTTTTGAGTAGTGCCCAGGTGTTCTCAATAGGATTGAGATCTGGTGAGTTGGGTGGCCAAGGAAGTTTTTGATAACCACAATCTGCTTGCAAATTTCGATTTTCCACACCAGCATGCCAGGGAGCATTGTCTGCAGCAAGGTAGATGTCATTAGAAGGTCTATCTAGACCTTCTATGAAAGGGATAAGGTAGGGCTGGTGGATCTCAGTTGCATATTGGTGGGAATTGAGGCCAAGTCTGTCTCTTGGGCCTGTCCTTTCCTCCTCCTTCCTCTTCCTCACAAGAATTAACTCAGTCCTCCCCCCCTTGACTATTCCAGCATATACCCCAATACTAGTCCTCCCAGATTTAAAGCTAGGCTTTAAGTTTTTTTCTTCCAGCTCTTCTCCAGGTCTAACTCTGACCTTTCTGCCAGTAGGATTTGGATCATAGATGATGGTAGCTTCATCTACAAATACAACCCAATTCCATGCCCTCCTCCAGTTCCTCCTTCTCCTAGCAAACTCCTTTCTTTTCTCCTTTTGTCCATTCCTCCAAAAGGGCTTTTTTCTGGGCATCAGAAGCTTAAAACCAGCCTCAGAGATGATCTTATCAACAGTGGTCTTAGAAAGACCAATATTGGCCTTTTGGGTAATATCTCTTAGTGCTAAATGAGGCTCAGCATCGATAATAGCCCCCACTATCTGTCTTTTTTGGTCTGTAATGGTTGTTGGTCTGCCAGATCTGTTGGCATCATGGGTGTTTCCATCTCTTTCTTCAGCCCTTTTGACTACTGATTGAACAGTTGCTTTTGAGATACCCAGAACCTTAGAAATTTTATTATACCCCATATCTGTGTGTTTATATAGGGTATAAATTTCTTTATTCCTGTCTTCTCTGGCTCTTTTGGTATGTGGTGGAGGCATGGTGGGGGGGGGTTGTTGTTGTGAAGTGGGGTAATGGCGTTGCGCTGCAGGGGTATGAGGACTTTATGGACACGAGTGTACATAAGTTCTCTTACCTCGCTTCTGGTTTCCAGTTGGGTGGATCGGGCTCATAGCTGTATAAGAATGTTTGTTGTGATACGGGTGTTTGTCAACTCACGGTGTATTCAGCCTATTTACACTGAAGCCTTGGCACCGGACTTTCTCTTGGCGCCAAGGTGTCCGAATACTTTTGAAATTTGGTAGTTTAGGCCATGACCTACTATACCTGACGGTCTAGGAGCAAAACTGGCGGGCACTTCAGCGGCCACGGCATAGATTACGACCAAAGTGCGCGGCCTATTTGTGGGACTCAAACAGTGGAATTGATGGTGTACTTAAGGACGCCCCTTTCCCATAACTTTCATCAAGAACAACACCCCTCGTACTAGCTGGAGTCTAGTATCCCCCCACCAAAGCTGGTTTCATGATGAAGAAGTTTAGCCTGACTTACCACTACTAATTTACCTTCTTCTCTTTCTTCCCCTCTCCACTCTCCTTGGAATTTCACATGCAGAGGCCACTAATGTATTCTAGATCGCGATCGTTACGCATACGTACTCCTCATCACTCCACCACTAACGAACCAAAATTTCCAAAAATCCAAGTGAACTCTTCAATATCCACTGTACCAGTACAGAAATTGATTAAGAGCACTTTACTAGGAGAAACACCCTTTGCTTCAACCGCCTCTCTCCTCCAAACCAGCAGGCAAGTACAATATGCTACCCCACTTACCCCCTCTAACACAAAGTACCAAATAATCTAGCAATTAACCTTAGCCAAACTACAATTTATCCACCCTCCGCATACTTCACACTGTCCCGTCGGCCACCGCACCCCGAACCACCGCCCGGCAGTTTCGGAGTGTATATGCCCGTATACTCCCTCCACCCTACAATCCACCAACATTTAACTTCACCCCGCAACTAACTTAAAAGCGTGCTGCTCTCCTATACTCTGCAATACCCAAAGCACTTGGCTTTTGAGCTTAATTCTAGGTGGATACAGAATACACACCAATTTGCTATTTTATAATGTACCCTATCAGGGCTGGGTTGGAAGAAAAAAAACTCCCGCCACGAGACAACTCTTCGGTAGTTCTTTCAACACAAAGTACATAATTCCCCACCACACCCATATATGCACGCATGCACACGCATGCGTGCCATAATGAGTAACAAATTCAACGCCTTCTATATCTGGACAAATGAATAATTTCAATCAGTGATGAGGACCACGTACGCGCTCCCCTCTGGCGCCTACAAATAATCTGGGTAGCGCTCTCGGCTTACCAACAGCCCTCTTGCTCCTTTAGGAAAAAAGAGAAAATAAAAATAAAAATAATGTTTTTGGGATCATACGCCGAATTGGGGGTGCTGTATCCTCACTTTGCCAGCTTACCACTTGTGACCTGCAACGGGCGAATGAACCCAAGAAGAATAAGTAAGAACCCATGGCCTGATCATCTCCCCCTGAACTGACCACCACCAGGTCTTCTGTTGTCTCAGTTTTTTTTCTTTTCTTCCGTATACCCTCAAGTGTGGTTGGCTACTATTATAGTCCTCGGTGGTGTAGGGGAGGAAGTGTGTGCAATGCATAATACTCGTAACAGCCACGGTGTGCCCGAAAACAGGGATTACAAAGAATATATGGCAAATTATCTGTGCCCATCAGTGCGCGCAAACAAAATTATACCTTTTGATTTTCGGGCACTTGTCTCCTGTAACGAATACGGAGTTTGAACCGCTACCATCATTACATCTCACTCGATTAGCACACGCCACCCTAATTTCGGCACCTCGGCACACATCTGCAGGAGGTGCTTGTTTTTTTTTCTTTTCTTTTTTTCCCATTTTCCCTTTTGTCCAATGAATGGATGGTAGTACTGGAACGACATTACTTGGGCAAGCTTGTTTGGAGGATAGCACAGAGGGTGGGCAACGTAACGAGATTCGACAAAAATAATTGGACGAAAGTCACAGGAAGGGAAAAAAAAAGTAAATTTTATATCGGACCATACCGTATTATCTTGGAATAAGAGAGAATCGTCTCAGGTCAAGGTTACCTCTCCAAGTAACGCGTTTTTTTTTTTTTTTTTTTGCTGTTGTTGTTTTCTCCCGTGATGTCTATTCTACGATACCATAGGTAAGAAGAGCTCGAACTAACTTATATGGGGGGTTGTTTTTTTGATTTTTTTTTTTGGCAGTTTATCCTACTTTTCCTCCCTTCTCCTACCAATCTAGATATGATGCTGCCTACGCAAGCCCAATTAGCACCTTCTGTTCCCTTCCCCCCACCAACACCTCCAACCAGTAATAAGAAATAATAAAAAAAGCAACAAGGAAGCTCACAAACCTTCAAATCATCCGCATTCAACAAATCCACCCCCTCCTGCACCAACACACCCCAAACCGCATTCCGAACACTAACCGGCCAACCCGGCGTATCCCAATAGCGCACCATAATCCCCCTCCTGTGAGCCTCTTCAATCTGAGTGCGTACAATCTCCTTTTGCCCCTCGGTCATGCCCCTCCCCCATATGACGCTGCCGACGTCCCGGCCAAACTGTCCGGAGGAGACGATAGTGTTTTCGGGGGTGTAGCGGCCGGACGCCAGGTCGCGCAGCGGGGCGTCGTAGAAGTAGTCGCGATAGGTGGTGTTGGCAATGATGGATAGGAAGGGTGCGTCGCCGGTGAGATGCACGGTCACTTGTCCGTGCACGACGTGCGTGCCGTTGAAGTGGGTGAGATAGTTGACCGGAGTGCGCAGCGCTTCCAAGTGTGCAATGACGACTGGCAGGGTGTTGTGGCCGGGCGTCTTGAAGTCGACGAATAGGTGGGTGGTTTGGCCCGGGTCCACGTCCCAGATGCCGTTCCTTCCGCCTACCGGGTCCTCATCCCCGTTCTCCTCCTCCACATCTTCCTTCTCCTCCTCCTCCTCCCCATTCCCAGCCCCGAAACGGGGGTGAGAGTGGGGAGGGTGTGTAAACTCCGTGTCCGGATTCTGCAAATCCAGCATCTCCCGCAGCGGGTCCACGTACAGACTCTTGAACGTCCGGTTCCTGCTCAAGCTTGCAACGTCGTGCCCAATGAAGAGCTCCCCATCGTACTCCCATACATCCGCTTCTATAGAGATACAGCCGTAGCTGATGGCCGTGTAGGCCGGCACGAGCCGCCAGTAGTCGTTATGGCTGTGGATCGGCTTGGGCAGTATGTCCCTTGTCAGGCTGGTCGGGTAGGTGGATTTTGACAGGGGGAATGAGAGTAACAGGGTTTGTAGGTCTGTCGTGTAGATTGTTGTCACGATGGTTGTGGCGATTGAGAAGAGTTGGGTTGCACAGCTGGTATATACACCCCGGTTAAGTATGCATGTATGTATGGTGGAAGGCGGAGAGGGAAAGGACGAACAGTACGAATAATACAAAGAATGAGAAACCCCCGATTAGTTTTCCAAGTCGTGTATACCGGCCTCCTCCCGCTACCCATTCTGTTCGGGGAACAAAGGTCTTGGGCGCCAACATCTTTTCTCCGGCTTTGCAGTTCTGTCTATCCTTCGTGCCCTCGCTCGTGCAACACAGTGGAGGGGGTACAGTGCCGTACCGCTAAGAGGGAGGAAGGAAGGAAGGAAGGGAGGGAGAACAAGAGAGGTAGAAAGTAGAAGTAGAAAACGCAAGGAAAGAAAGAAAGAAAGAAAGAAAAGAAAGAAGGAAAGAAGAACAGGAAAACAAAAATAAAAGTGGGGGAAGCTCAGTTCAGTATATAGGGTATAGTAGTGGGGGGGGAAAGGGGGAACAACCAAGGTAAAGCACCGTACAGTAGAAAAAGAGAGGGATCCTCAAGTATAATAAAGTTGACTCCCTTTCCTCCCCCCCCTACCGTATGGCACGAGTACGGTACCCTACCCAGTATTGTAGCTTCACCGTGCTAAGCTTTCACTTTACACTTACCGGTACCAGAGTGCCAGGGCCAAAGCGTTTGTTATCGCTACGAGTAGATCATTTTGTAAGAACCCTGACCAACCCTCTACACACCCTCCACACACCCCTCCTCCACTCCAACAAGCCCCCGGAAAATACAACGAATGAACTCACCCACGTGCAATTGACCCGGTTTCCTTTTTCTTTCTCGGATAACATGATACCGGTACGCGAAATGCTTGTTTCGGTTTGTTCACTGGGTCTCCTCCCCTTTCTAGACTAACCAACCATAGGCTTTATACTAACGGAGGAAGGAGGGATGCGCTTATAAAGCCGATATCATAAATACTTTTTTTTATATATTTTTTACTCCCACGGGGTATGCTTATTCTTCTACCTTTTGTTTTTATCAGTGACGGCATTCTCACGCACGGAGAGGTACAGTACAGTTACTGTATGAACGTTTCTGTTCAGTACTGTACTGGTACTCCTAGGAGAGGAGAGGAAGAGGAGGGGGGTAACAACTTGATGACACCATCAGCAAAGCTCCTAGCACACCGAGTGAACTCTGAAGGAAGAGTAGGTTAGTGATTGAAAAAAAAAAAAAAAAAAGTGAAAAAAAAGAAATTCTCGTCCGCATAGTCCAAGAGCCACAAGTCCACGATAGACTACCTACCACAGTATGACACCCCCAACTTCCTACTGGCTATACCCCCCACCCTCCGCTGCAGGTACTTGTAGCAGGCAAGCAAGCAAGAAAGCAAACCCTTCCAGACTTCATCCGACCCACGCAGCGAACGAACAGAACGGATAAACCTGGCTAACCTACTTGTATTCAATTCAATTCGGCCAGGTATCAAATATCCGACCTTGCCGCACGAGATGAGATGAGCTTCCTTTCTCCCCCTTCCCCTCTCCGGATTTTCGGCCTCTGGTAGAGAATTTGTATGCTGGATCAACTTATAAATTAACCACCGAAAGCCTTACAGTACTTGCCAAATTACTAAGCTCGGGGAAGCGCCGACAATACGATAGGATTTAAAATAGCTTCATTGAATGGTAAGGTAAGGTAAGGACAAATGATACAACTGTATGAATATAAAACACGCTGCATCTTTGTTTTATTTTGTTTCATCTAGTCAAAGCAAAGCGATAAATAAAAAAATTATTACTATTGATGACTATACAAGTACAGTACGCGCAAGCTCGTTATCTCCTCGAGTGCCGGTATGCCGATGGGATTCGCCGTTAGGGACTACACTGCGCTGCACAGTCCTCACCACCGTATCTTACTGTCTGCGAGAACAAGAGAGTCACACCACAGCATAGCACAATCTGGTAGGAACATAATACAAGTAACCTCTCACCCCCCTTCCCCTTTCCCTTCCTACCCCCCTGGTACCCTACCATGCCTAACTTGCCTTCCTCAAGAAAAGAATGAAAGAACTAAAGAAAGAAAAAAAATGCAGAACTCCATCCCATGATGAAAATAATAGGAAAAGGAAAAACAGAAGAAAAAAAAAACCCTCCCCCCGCCAGACCAATCATCATCTCAATAATTAACTCAAAAGATATCTTTTTCGCATGCCATCAGGAAAAGCTTTTTTTCTTTCTTTCTCTCTCTCTTCAATACGTTAGGAAGTAAACAACAGAGTTGTGTCTGGAAAAAGAAAAAAAAAAAAAGGGAGAAAATTATTGTTTTTTTTTTCCCCTTCAAAGAAATTGCAAAAGGTCCGTCGGATCCACACTCCTCGCCAACATTCTCGCAGGATTATTGCTAGTCGCATTGTTTATGGTCAACTCGCCCATCTCGCACCAGTTGAGCACGGGCAGGCAGCTAAGGTATTTACACCACCCACACGTCTTCTTATACTTGTAAAAATTATTGATGAGGACAATCATGACGATGAGCGAAGTTGCGAGGGTAGCAGCCCGAACGAGCCACCACGCCCACCAGAGTGGTTTGCGACCCTTGAAAAAGCCAGTCGGGTTCTTGAAGAAGCCGCTGAAGCCGTTGGGGAGGGAGGAGTGCGGGTTTGCCGCGGCGTAGGAGGAACTGTTTGCTGTCATCGGGGTGTAAGGGGGTTCACCGGCGCCGATCTTTTGACGGATGGAGGGGGGGGAATGTAAGACCGTGAGACCGAGGAAGAGGCCCATCAGGAATCCACCAATGTGGGAGAAGTTGTCCAGGCCTGGGAATAAGCCGATGACGAAACCGATTACGATGTCCAGCATGAGGAATGCGAGGTCCTTTTTTGGCGACTTTCGTGAGCCCCAGGTCCATATCAGGTCCAGGAGGATGAGTGCGAAAATTCCAAAGAGAGATCCGGAACAGCCTCTAGGAGTAAACGTTAGTGTATGATTCTTTCCAAGAACATTTCGTAGAGGAAACTTACGTGCTGGGTTGTCCGTTAGGGGCATAGTTTCCTCCGAGTACGAATCCGAAAATTCCAGATGCGAAATATACTATTGCAAACCTTAAATGACCAATATCCCTTTCCATATCTGTACCGAGCATGAGTTGGAATAACATGTTGAATGCAATATGAATCACCCCGGCGTGTAAAAATATCGGTATAATAAATCGATACCATTGGTCTGGCTCGCTACCTTCTGGTCCACTTCCTCCAAGGTCTTTGGGGATGTTGGCCCCATTGAAACCACACCATTCCGCAAGACTGCACCCTTCCTTCGATGTATCCGAGACCGTGGTGTTGGGGCAGGGATACATAATCGCAGAATTGTCGGTGAAGCCTTTAATAGTCTTCATGCAAGGCACGAACCTCGCGCCCATGTTAATGAGAACGTGAACCGAGGGTCCGATCATAGGATTGAATTGCGGCTTAATCGCAATAGGCGTCTTTGTAAGTACCGCATTGCGTACCAGTTCTCCGATGAAGATGGAAATCTGAATTACCGCCATGATATAGCAAAACCATGGCCTTGGTCCCCTGTTTGATTTTAGAAAAGAAAATTTCCCCTCCTTCCACTTTGACCCCCCGGCATGCCCACCGCCCTCGATGGTCGCCAAGTTGTGCGATGAGCCTTGACCGGAATGGGTATCGTTTAGCGGGATATTATCGTTGTAAGGTTCTGAAGATTTTCCATAGGAATCGTGGGAGCTGTAGGAGCTTGAATGCGGTGGACCTGGTGGCTGGTCGAAAGCGTGCGGATGATATGCTGTGTCTATCGACTGGGTCGAATGGTGGCGGCCAAAGAAATCGTCGTTGTAACCGGTAGAGGCATGTGTCGGAGGAAATGAAGGCTGCGAAGATAAAGGCGTTGGTGCTGGAGAGGTACTATTAGAGATGGAAGAGATGGGTGAATGTGTATTATGTCTATTGTAATCGTCGTCGTCGTTAGAGTGATAGGGCCCAGTCCCACCAGGGCGGGGACCCGTGTTGTAGAACTCAGCGGCCGCCATGACAGGCTGGGATGGAAACAAATAATAGTTAGACAAGGGGCGGTATCGACGATAGATACCCTAGTAAACTGAATGAAGGTCGGGGTAACGATGAGAGAAAGCAAAGGAATGTAAGGAGGATAGTACCGAGGGCAACGATGGTAAACGAGTTTGTCAAGCACTCGTTAGACTCAGCGACGGGTTGTCTGAGAGTTGACAGATGGGGGGGGTCAGCGGATGTTTGACGAGCTGTATCAGGCGCCTAATAGGGAGAAAGGGAGAGAAGGGTTTTAGAAAGGTAATCAATGTATACTGTATCCGTGTAATCTATACGAGCACTCTACATGAGAGTATCGTACATGAGAGTATCGGATGTGTGGGAAAAGGGGAGGGAAAGATGGTATGCTTGACTGCACTCACAAATAGTATTTCACAAGATTTTTCAAGATAGCTACGGTATTCAAGTGTTCTCAAGTCGAGAAACTCGGGGACCAGAGGTTGGCGCTGGTGCTTGCTGAAGCGGACCACCCACCTTATTTAACGAAGAGGGGAGCACGAGCGAGCAGAGTTAAAGAATGTAGATGTGTGATACGGTAGGTAAAAACAGAGGTGGTGTGTGTGTAGAAAATATTTTCTTTCCACTGCTCTCCGCCCGAAAAGGGAATCAGCAGGTAGAAGGAACAAACAAGGTATGAAGTGTACGCAGCTAATGCGCTATGATGTGAATGAAAAGGTCAAGGTTCTTGAGTAGAATACAGCACGGAACGGGATCAGCTCTGGATTTACAAGATGAAGGAGCTGCGGTGGTGAGAGGCTCAGCTGGAGGATTCGGGTTGTGGATGTCAGGATGTCCCCCGATGTTGAACATTCGATACGGTTTCAGGTTTAGGTTGCCGCATCATGATCCGAATGTGAAGAAGATCGGTGGCTGTGTCGGGACAGAGCACGCTCAAAATAGAAGTCGTCGTCGTCACAATTCCCATGTTAGAGTTGGTACTCTCAGCCTCATAGTATTCTGTACAGTAATGGTGGGTCCCCCTAACAACGGACGGAACAAAAAAAAAACGGAAAACAAGGGAAATGGGTTTTAGGGCAAAGAACACTCACTAGCAACGATGTGTGGTTCGCACACAGGTCTATTACTTGTGTGGAAAAGAAAACAATTATCATACCTCTCCAGCACCAGGAACGATTAGACTATCCATTCTTTACTCTCTCTGCCCACCCGTCAATCATTACTTGCACAACCTCTTGCACTCGAGTACTCGATATGACGCTGTAAGGATACGAGTAGCTTTTATCCAACGCGTTGCATCTATACCGCCCTCGTACTCCTGATCCCGAGTAGCCTCGCTCTCAACAATGCCCATTGTTGAGCCCTCTTGACCGTAGATTACCCCTGCCCCTATCATATTCCGGGCAAAGCTTTACCAACAGGAAACAAAGGTTCCCGGTAGTCTATGGCAGAGCACTTTTCTTTGTGAGTCGCATAGAAAGCCAAGAAATCCCTCCGAACCACCATCCCTCCACCTTTAATAATAGTCCTCCAGCCTGTATTCGTAGAGTACAGTAAGAATTCCCAACCCTAGGCGTCACATTCATCACCCTACGGTACGCATCAGGCTCTGTAAGCTTCTGCTCCCACCAAAAAAAAGCTTCGAGATTCTTGACCAAATACATACCTATCATACATATAATAATATTATACATCATTCTCATCTCATTATCCCTATAACTCCTTCCTTCTCGCTCCCTATAGACTCCCGCCTCAGCCGTCCATGGACTCCCCGATATTATCGCCCACCATGGGCCCACGAAAACGAAAATCGAGCTTCTCCTGTCGACGGATCGACAAGCTATGCTGTACCCTCGCAACTTACTTTCCGCTATTGTTCGTCTATGGCACACACTCTTGGGCCGTCTACACATATTCCTACAGTATCTGCTGGCAGAGTGTTGACGGTATGAAAGGTATTACTTTTATCCCTCGAACTCTTGGTGATTGGCGGGGGTTACCGATTGATGGAAACCTTTTTTGAAAGGGAATGGCTATTCCCGGATCCATGAATTTCGCTGACGATTACCTTGGCCGACCTCAGGTGGTATATTGAGTTTCATGGGATTCGCCCTGTGCGCTCTTGCAAACTGGTCCTACACAGTTGCTGTATTCACAAACCCCGGATCCCCCATTGACACGGTACGCAAATGCGCCTCCCCCTTCCTGTATGCATTTACCACCTTGGTACTATGTGTTTGCTAACTCCATGTGCTTGCGCTATTCTTGCAGGATAAACACGCGTACTCTCATCTCCCCACCACTGAAACCGCTTACCACTCCTCCATCACTGTCAAGTCCAGCGGGCAGGAGCGCATTTGTAAAAAGTGTGAATGCCGGAAACCGGACCGGACTCACCATTGCTCCACATGTCGAACTTGTGTGCTGAAGATGGACCACCATTGCCCCTGGCTGTCGAATTGCCTCGGGCTCTACAACTACAAAGCCTTTCTCCTATTTCTCATCTACACATCCATCTTCTCCCTATTGTGCTTTTCTGTTTCATGCATATATGTTTACCAGGAGCTCTTTGCTACGGGCGAGAAAAAATACTCACCAGAGGACTTGACGCCCGTTAATTGGGTCCTCCTAGCTGTGGTTGCTGGTATAATTGGCTTGGTTCTCAGCGGATTCACCATCTGGCATTTAACCCTGGTAGCTTCCGGGATGACAACAATAGAATCGTTGGAGAAAGTTCGTTACAATTCACCCACACTGTCTCGTCATGGCCCACCCCCGCCCGATGATGCTCATCATCTCTACGATGATTCTGATTACCAGGCCAGACAGGAGAACATTGAAGCTTTCCAGCGATATAATGCCTATATAATGGAGGAAACATCTAATAATCTGCCGCACGCCTTCGATCTCGGGCGTAGGAGGAACTTCCAACAGGTATTCGGGGGAAAAGATCAGTGGATTAAATGGTTCATTCCTATATTTTCTGGAATCGGAGATGGTTGGAATTGGGAAACCAGTAGTGAATGGAAAGTTGCAGTGGAGGCCATGAAGGAGGAGCGGGAGAGGCTAGCTCGTGAGCAAGGAGAAAGGGAACGTCGTGCGGGTTGGGGACGTGAAATACCATCTTCGGGGGATAACTGGAGAGGAGAGAATCCAAATGGCCTTGTAAAGCATGCCACTTCCAACGGCAACGCTCACTTACAACAATCCAAGGCTGAGAGGATTCTGGGAAGGATTCCTGGCAGCTACAGCGATCACGACATGACAGGAAGCGGGGGTGAGAGAGTTCCTCTGAGAAGGATGAACAAATCTTCAGAAGAGGTGGACTTTAGCGACGATGACGACGTTGACTGTAGTATAGACCTCGAGCGGGGGGCACAGAACACCGGTACATCATGGGCCTCCTGGGGTCCCAACTCGGCAGGCACAGAAACAAATGCAGATAAATGGGTATAAAAGGGTCTATTAATTATTAGAGTTACCAAAAAGATATCATTTTTTTCATTTTCCCTATTCGCTTTTCTCTTTTTCTTTTCTCACTTGTCTTCATCTGTGGGGAGCGCGGTGGCTGGCATGTTCTCGGGGCGTTACGTTTTTCCTTGTATTTTTTTCACTTTTTTTTCTTTTGTTTTTTCTGCCTTCCCAAGGGGATGATGGGTGGATGGATGGAAAACGTTGAATCCTCATAATAGAATTGGTGGTGGTGTTGGCTGGGCGCCCGGAGCGATACGGTTTTCCGTGTATGAATACTAGTTGCCTTCACGACGAAAAATATTTTTCTTTGCTGTACGATAACACGGTACATAGTTCTGTTTCCCTAGTGTGCATATTATACTGTACCGGTACCTAAGGTTATCGTTTTATTCATTGTCCTTGTCTTGGCATAATTATCGCATTATCGTGGTGGTGGCGTTGTTCAGATTTACGCAACGGGTGCACAATTGGTTATAATACCAGTATTGGCGCTGGCCTGGCCAGCCTTGCCTTACAATCATAGAATGCAATACTGCACGATGAGATTAGGGGGCCCTATATGAGATATCACAGCGCTATATGGGATTCTGGAAGATGCGGGAGAGATGGTACATAAAACTCGGCCTATCTTTAGCAGTGTTAACTACTGTTCCCGGACTGCGAGATTAAGACCGTGATACTACGGTAGGTACCGGTATAGCATGGTAGAAGCACTGTTGAGAGAAGAAAGGTTTGAGTTTGGTATCACATGACACATAAATAAAGCTCAACTCCTGAAATATCCCCCCCCCGCGATTCGGACGGGAGATGTGAGAGGGGAGCAATTCGTCTGAACTAGAGTTTGAAGCATTGAAGCTTGACATTATTATGGTAGTTGCCAAGTAATTGTATGCGAGACCACGAGGGTAAGTGGGGTGGAGCCATCCAGGGGAAGGCAAAGGGCTATAGCAAAGACTACTGGTACTGGAATCATATCATACTAGGGACGAAGAAAAAGAACAGGAAAAGTGTGTGTTGACAGGAGAAAGGGTTGTTCTCACCGTGTCTACCCGGGTGATTTTTTTGTGCCTGTGTTGCTGTTGTTGCCAACTGCTTGCTTACCTCTGCTGCTTGATAGACCTTTCTGCCCCCTATCAGCTCTGTTCTTTCTTTCTTCTTCCCTTCCATTTTCCTCCACATCCATCCTCCAGCCTCACAAAGCGAAGGATAAAAATTTAATAATCTCATTCATTGCTTGCAAATCCTTTTGTCCTCATCTCCTATCACCGGCCCTACTCTCTGTTCTGTAACAGTCGGTGGTCGTTTTCTGTATTTCTCCCATAACCCTTTACCCCCGCCACTGGGTTATCGTTGCTTATCCACCTCCGTCTCGCACCTCCGCACCCCTCATCCTCCTCTCAACCCCACCAGCCTACTCCTCCTATCAACCAACACAGATTCTTCATCCACCAAAAACAACCTTTCACCAAAAAAAAAAAAACATCATCAAACATGGCCGACCGATATATTCCAGAGCATAGACGCAACTTTAAGGCGAAGGCCACCTTCAAGCCTGATGAGTTGAGACGTCGTCGTGAAGAGCAACAAGTAGAGATTCGGAAGCAAAAGCGGGAGGAGAATCTGGCAAAGCGCAGAAATATGGCCGTAACCAGCCCTGCACCGGGAGCTGGTGTTGATAGTGATGAAGAGGGAGGAACCGAATCACAGGTGAGTTTTGTTTTCTTTCTCTCGTTTTTCTTTTGTTTACCCCACGCCTTCCTCGCGAACCAGTCACCTCTACTTTGTTTCCAATAAAAATCCCCCAATATGCATATAATATATCTTGGCATCGATGCGGGATTCTCCATTATCGAGGTTCGAGTCTGCAAGCTCTTGATCAAACCTCCCATGATGCCTTGGAAAATTACTGTTTTTATTCCCCCATTTGCCGGAAAAATTTTCCCCCTACATTATGTTGTGTGGTTTTACGGTCGTCTTACAAAATTTGCGGCTCGCTAACGCGCTAGTGGTGCCTTACAGCTAAACGAGGACCTCCCATCCATGTGCGCCGGTGTTTTTTCTGATTCAATTGATCAGCAAATTCAGGCTACTACCAGATTCAGAAAACTCTTATCAAAGGAGCGTAATCCACCCATTGAAAAGGTTATCGAATGTGGTGTGGTTTCTCGTTTCGTGGAATTTCTTCGCTCTCCCCACACTCTCGTTCAATTTGAGGCAGCTTGGGCTTTGACCAATATCGCTTCTGGATCTGCATCGCAGACTCAGGTTGTCATCGAGGCTGGTGCTGTTCCGATTTTCGTCGAGTTGTTGTCCAGCCACGAGCCAGATGTTAGAGAGCAGGCCGTTTGGGCCCTCGGTAACATTGCTGGTGACTCACCACAATGCAGGGATTTCGTTCTGTCTGCTGGTGCTTTGCCACCTCTATTGAATCTCTTGGGTGATAGCCGAAAATTGAGCATGCTTAGGAATGCTACATGGACGTTGAGCAACTTTTGTCGTGGAAAGACCCCTCAGCCGGATTGGCCTACAGTGAGTTTTCTAAAGTATGAAAATACTTCTAAAGTCCAATTGTACTGATTGTTACCATTTCAGATTCTCCCCGCTCTTCCAGTCCTTGCAAAGTTGGTGTATTCTCTGGATGACGAGGTCTTGATTGACGCTTGTTGGGCCATTTCTTATCTCTCGGATGGATCCAATGATAAAATCCAAGCAGTCATTGAGAACGGAATTCCAAGGCGTCTTGTCGAGCTTTTGATGCATGCATCTACTTCAGTTCAGACTCCCGCCCTTCGTTCTGTTGGAAACATCGTTACCGGAGATGATGTACAAACACAGGTCATTATTAATTGCGGTGCTCTTCCTGCCCTGCTCGCTCTGTTGGGTTCGCCCAAGGATGGAATTCGCAAGGAGGCTTGCTGGACTATTTCCAACATTACCGCCGGAAATTCAACCCAGATCCAGGCGGTCATCGATGCGAACATCATCCCCCCGCTTATTAACCTTCTCTCACACGGTGATTTCAAGACTCGTAAGGAAGCTTGTTGGGCAATTTCCAATGCGACCAGCGGAGGACTTCAAAAGCCCGAACAGATTAGATATCTGGTTTCTCAGGGATGCATCAGACCTCTTTGCGACCTTCTCGGGTGTATGGATAATAAGATAATTCAGGTTGCTTTGGATGGCCTCGAGAATATCCTCAAGGTTGGTGAGATGGACAAGAACGCTGAGACCGACAACATGAATCGTTATGCTATGTTCATTGAGGAGGCTGGTGGAATGGAAAGGATCCATGCCGCCCAAAACAATGCCAATGAGGAAATTTACATGAAGGCCTACAACATCATCGAGAAGTACTTTTCTGACGAGGATGATGAGACTGCAGCGGAGATTCAAGGATTGGCTCCCCAAGCCCAGCAAGATGGTCAGGCCGGAACCTTTAGCTTCGGTGCACAGCCACAGCAGGGAGGCTTTAACTTCGCCAATGGGGATAGCATGGACATGTAAACCTCTTGTCAGCAAATACCAAAAGTCAAACTGCTTGGGGAAATGCAATAGAGGGAATCAATTTGTGGAGATGTTTTAAAAGCACGTTATTGACTGTTTTTCTTCTCCTTCGGATAACTTACACTTTCTCTCGTTTGGTTCGGGTTTCTAAGCCTTTCTTTTTGTCAACTTTTTCCTCTTTGTTTCTCTCATTTTTTGTGTCCTCATTTTTTTTTTCTTCAAATTATTTACTCTAGGGCCGGTATTCTGTAAGGCAGAAGGACATGTAGGTGGTTTGGTGGTTGATGAATCGGAAGAAACGAGCGAAAAAAAATGAGAAGTGAGAAAAAAGAAAACCCAAAGGGAAACGCTTTAATTGCTATTTGTATCGGATAACCAGAAAGTGTAATTTTTTTTTCATTACCTTATGTTCACTTTTGCTAAGTTTGAATATTTCCCCCGTTATTCCTCCACACTTTCTGCTATTTAAGTTGTCTATTTTATTTTTCTTTGCTCTTCTTTTGGTTTTGAAACCATGACATCCCCCATCCATTCGCCTATTCATCTAACCATCCATCCCATCCATCCCATCCATCCATCTATCATGTCTTCCATTAGCCTACCTTGTTTCTCCCAATCATCATCATCATTATTATCTTTTCTTTTTCTCTCTCTCTTTTTTTCTCTCCCACATCAATGTATCCCAAGTTCTATTCCCATCTCTCCATCCATTCTGCCGTATCGTATTCATTCATGCCAGTCATCTTGTCGGTCCTGAATAAATAAATGACATGACAGATATGAGCGGAAGTTTTTTTTTTTTTAAGTGTTGTGCTCTAAGTTTTTGATGTCAATGGTTGTGGTTGGTTTGGTTGGCTTGGCTTGGCATATCCCATCTTGGGACTAGTGGGAGGAAGCGCTAAGATGTCAAAATAAAGTGTTATCATACTCAGGATTTCCCTCAGAGTAGCCTCTCTCGGTGGTTATTTTCCTTTAAACGAATGGCAAAGGTCTCGGAAACTGCACCCTGTGGCAAAAATTTGTGAAAACCCTACCGTACCTCTACTAGTGCGGATATATCCGTCACGTGTATTATCGCAGCAGGTTGCAACGAAAACTCTCGCCAGATTTTGCTTATCAGTTCCACGTGACGGATATATCTATCGGCCGCACCAGTAAAGGCTACTCTCTCCTCAAACGAGCTCGGATGTTGTGCCACACTTTCTTTTGACCTCCCGGCTTGAAAACGAATTTCACCAGATAATGCGGTATTGTTAACACCCCATCCTGCGCTCATGGAGGTCGTGCCAGCAGGAAGATACAGTACTGAACAAATCCGTCCAACCTCTCCCCAACCCCCCTCCCCCAGTTTACAACAAACAAAACCCCCATACCGCAGCCAACCCCCAAAACAAATCCCGAACGATACCATACCCTGCACTTTTTTTATTTCTTAATCTCTCCACCGCCCGTCACCACCAAACCTATTGTAGGGAACCCAAAAGTATCCGAACAAAATTGGGTAGCAACGCGGTATATACATCAACACCCGAGCGCCAGGTACCGATTTGGGGGGGGGGGGGGGAGTTGTGCTTCAAAGCACAACAACGCAATCATTTGGCGAAAAAAAAGTTGCAATAAATCAAAAAAAAAAAAATACAAAAGCCACGGCATATGAAAGTTTGGATTACAGTAAAAAGAAATCCGTGATGATGATTGCCTCTGGAGCGAACCTCCTCCTCCTCATGCAAGGGGTTGGGTTATATGAGCGATCCGCAATTCGTACCCCTGCGAGAAACCAAAAACCTTGGAATTTGGCGGGGGAGTAAATGGTATGGTTGGTGTTATTGAGGTGGATGTGGCGAAAGTATTGGTTTATGGGGGGGGGGGGTTTGGTATTTTTTTTTATTCTTTTTTTTTTTTTTTAAATGTAAGTTGTGGGATTAAACGATTCAGACTTGGGTGTTGAGTTGTCGTGGTACTATGTTGCTACCAGGCGAGGCAAGACAAGTCCAACCTTCCTACTTGCGCTACCGTTTTGTTCCCCCGCGGCTGTCCGTAGCGGTAGGAGTAGGGGTATTTAATCCCGGCTAGGCATAATGCGGCCCGAAAGGGGAGGGGGGAAAAAGGGTGGAGGGGAAGTTTGCAACGGTGGGATCATGGGGTGTCACTCGATGTTTTCGGGAGGTGGGATGGTGTTTGTTGATTCTTGGATGGAAGGTACTTTGTTCGGGGGACTGAGAGAGAGAGAGAGAGAGATGGAAAGAGTGGAGAGTTTGATTGTGTATTGGAGGGGGGTCGAGGAGGCCTTACTATTTCTGGAGAGGAGTAGTAACTTACTATTGAAGTAGGAAGAGGAAAGGGCGTATGGTAAATGGAACGAGGGAAGAAAAGGAGAAGACGAGAAGGGGGGAGGGAAGAGAACGGATGATGCTGGATTGATCGAGCCATGACAAGGAATGGGTGTGGGCGAGGTGGTTAAACTCGAGGAGCTTGTGGACCGAGGACAAAGGAATACGGACTTGGGTAAATCTGTGGTACTCGGGGACGTGGGGAGGACATATTGGAGAGTACTATTTCACAGATGGTGGTGGTAGAGGGAGGAGTTTGGGTAGTAAGGCTGTGCTGCCTGGCGTTGGGAATGAGTGAATAGGGAGGGGTTTGGAAAGGTTTGGATGGGGGGAGGGCGGGGGTGTTGGATCATGGATGGCATACTCGACGTTTCCTAAAGTCTCGGGAGTGAGTTGTGCAGGTACTCCTGGATCTGGAGGGTGTCAATCCCGATATGCCGGATAAGAGAGACCGAATACCACCCTCGCATGCTTGCCTATTGTGGGTACGAGGGAGTGGTGCAGTTGCTCCTGGATCGGCAGTAGAGGTCGTCAAGTGAGTCGCAAAGGGCCAAAAACACACCAAAATTGGGGGTTTTCAAGCCAATGAATTTTACTGCAATGATTGCAAAATTATTTTTTAAAAAAGCCTTATCTGATTGGAATATGTTACATCATTTTTTGAAAATTTTTATATTGTGACCATGCAGGATGGTGGGCATTTGAAGTTGGTGAGGCCAAGTTGCAATGTATCATATCTTTTTGCATACAAAAAGCCTTGTCTTGGCAGGTATCTTGGGACTACAACACAAAGATCTCCCTACCACTTTGTAGTGGTTGAAGCAAAAAATTTCCAAAAATGATATCATATACTCCGGACGGATGGAAAAATTTTAAATTTTTTTTGCAATGATTGCAGTAAAATTCATTGAGTTTTGATGGCTTGAAAACCCCCCAATTTTGGTGTGTTTTTGGCCCTTGGCGACTCACTTAACGACCTCTACTGTCGGGAGGGTGTCGATGCCGATAAGTCAGATGGGTTCGGCCAGACACCGCTCTGGCGTGCTGCTGGGAATGGATATGAGGGAATACTGGTAGTGCGACTGATAATTTCAATACCGATAAGCCGGATTGTTTCGGCCTTACCCCACTCTTGTTTGCTGCGGAGGGTGGGCATAAGCGAGTAATAGAGTTACTGGTAATACAGGCCTGGATAACCTCACCTCCCGGCTCTGCCTAGGACCTAGGCCCCCGATGGAATAAACATTCTTGATGTCTTAGATTCCACACTAGCGCCACTTTCTCTCTGGTCCCACAGAAGCTCTTTCGAGTGCCGCCCCCGCCGTCGCCATACAACAAGCCTTGTTAAGGGTGCGTCTGGTCGCCCTCGGCTTTCAAAAGTGCTAAAATCGCAAAACACAAGTTGTACCCTGCAACTGTAGTTATTCCAAGCTAACATAATCTATGCAAATGAAAGCAACAGTAGCGTGTCTGGTTGACACACAGATAAAAGCCAAGAAATGTACTTTTTCTGTGATCGTCACCATATACATTGTGAAAACCAATTTAACAAAAGTTGCTCAAAAAAAATCAAAAAAAATCATAAAAAGAAAATATTGGCACCTGGGCTTGGATATCGATTTTTTATTATTTTTTAGTATGGTTCCGGAAGACTACACTCCATACTAACTTTCTAACAAAAAGTGTGACAATTTTGCCTGTAACGCTGAGTGTAACACCTCCAAAAAAGGTTACCCTTCCCTTCAAAAATTTAGAAAACCAGCCACATTTCCATCACTTGTTCGTGTTGTTCCTGAGGCCTTAGCCCAAGTATCAAATAAATTGATATGGAAATATGATTAACGTGTATTAAGGATGATGGAAGCATACAGGCATAATCTTGTATATGGATCTGATGATTTTAAGAAGCATGTATTTACCCCATACTCGTCTCATAGACAGATAGCTGAGTCTGCACTGCATGTTTAATAGTTTCATTTTTCTTGAAAAGGAAAATACATAAAAGCTTTTCTTTAATAATACAAACTATACCTACCTTGTCCAACTACTCTAATATATGTGATAAACATTTTTGATATAAAATTCTTCTTCTACAAAACATAAATTCTCACATATATTTCATTTTCTATGGCTGGTTTTCTAAATTTTTGAAGGGTAGGGTAACCCTTTTTGGAGGTGTTACACTCAGCGTTACAGGCAAAATCATCACACTTTTTGTTAGAAAGTTAGTACGGAGTGTAGTCTTCCGGAACCATACTAATTGTTGAAAGAGGTGGCGGTGTTGTAATGTTGCTATACAGTTTGAAAAGGGTTTCATTATGTGATTTTGGAAAAAATAGGTTTTTTTCTATTTTTTGGATACCTTCATTTTGCGCTCATTATTGCAGTTTGATTGTTGTGTTTCGGTGTCAGCCAGACACGCCACTCCAAAGTAGAATAGTGTTTTGCTGCAAACCTCTGTAATCAGGGTCAAAACGAAGGTTTGGCGTGGCAATCAGACGCGCCCTAAACTTAGTTTTGCGTACGATAAATTTAGTATCTCCGCGGGCATTATCACCTTGATTGCCGAATCCTAACACTGGGTTCTAAAATACCGGTATGATAGTACACGATTGGAGGCTGCCTGTATCTTTTCTTTTTTCCTTTTCCTTTTTCTCGGCTTTGTGACATTTCGGTCGGGAGTTTTCTAATTATCTTTTCTCTCTCATGTTCGAGATAGTGACTTAAGGTAGAGAGACTTGAGCGGCGTTTATGAGCTAGATTTAGGTTTTTCTTGTGTAATGTGTGTTTTTTTATTTTTTTATTTTTCTGTCTGTGGCGGGCTGACCACTTCATTTACATACCGTAGGATAGTGTTTTGGATGATAATATTATAATGCATTGATATAAATTCTGGGATATGGGATAATCCGAGGACATCACGTGGAGATGTACCCATCATCTGGTGGTTTAAAGTTCCACTACACGGGAGTATTTAGTAATCTCCTGTGCAGTGATGTGGACTATGACTCAGCAGTCATTTTGAACACCACTTCTCAATTTTTATATTAACAAGTGTTTTTTTTTTTGTCCCCAACGCTGTTGCGCAAAGCCGGGACGACGGTGTTTGTCAGGGTTAGGATCACTGGACCTTTATGCCGAGCGATTGCCGAGGGTTTTTCCAGTCTGTAGATACGCGGGGCTGAATGGCGTAGCTGATAGAGGGCAGTCCATTGTTGGGACAGATCATTCAAATTTCCTTCTGGTAGATTTTTCTACGCGCCCCGCCTCTGTATTCGAAGTTCACTGCTAGAGCCAACAATGTTACATACAATAGTAGATGTTGTGGGAAGGGAACGTCTACTGTGTTGCCGTTGATGAGTGAGGGCCACAGACTCGCTTTGGTTCTTCCAGCTTTTGGCCATACTTTTTTCAATCATCTCCTAGTCTAGCATATCGTAGGAAAGTAATAAAATTATGCGCAGCGGATACGGTTCTGAAAGTATCTTTCAGAGGACGAAGAAGTTTATTGAAGGGTTGATCCCCCCCCCAAAAACGATCGCGGGGAATCTGTTGCAGTCCATCAAAGAAGTTTGCTTACCCAAGAAGTTTCTTGAATAGACTGGGCTATTCAAGGAACTTCCTGGGTAGACTGGCCGATAAGGTGATAAGAAAAATTCTTGAGTAGACCGTCCAACCAGGAATTCCTGGATGGGCTAAGTCATCATCAAGCACTCGGAATTTAATTCTAAAAGCACATCTCACGCTATCAATATTAGCAGATACAGCCGAAATCTCCTGGACGGAATTTAAAAACAATGAAGTTACCATTGTAGTTCCTTTAGTTACAGACCCCAGCACCACTTTGGGGTAGCAGCTATTCGCTGGGGCCCCACCTCATCACGATGTCTATCGGATAACAACTAGATGAGGTGAGAGCTGGTAAGACTGTACCAACGTAGAAATGGAATAAAGTCAAGAGAATAAGAAAGGAATTTGGAAGCTTTGTTGGCAATTAATATATTCAGTATGCTTCCTCAAATAAGTCTTCCTTGAATTCTTGTTGGATGTATCACCGGATACGAGTATGAAAGGAATTGTGAGGATTCGGATGTTATTGGTTGGCTGTTGTCAAGGAAAACAAAGGAGGAAAAAGCGAGGAAAAGAATGAAGAGGGAAATCTAAGTGACAGGCTGCAGGAGCAAACATAAGAGAGGTACGGGGACATTGTGTGTTGAACATCGAATCACCATTTCTAACAATTTGTTCTAAATTGAGATCCGAGTGCTCGCTGGTGAGTTAGCCATCCAGGAATTCCTGGTTGGACGGTCCAGGCAGGAATCTTTCTTACCGCCTTCTGGGCTAGTCTGCCGAGGGAGTTTGTTGAATAGTCCAGTCTATTCAGGAAACTTCTCGGATAAGCATTCTTCGCTTATGGGCTACAACAAATCTCCATACTTATAGACATAATTCCAACATAACGAGTGAACAATGAAACATAAAGAAATAAAAAAACATACCCGAAACTCGTGAAAACTCCACACATCTTTCACTAACAATTCGCAACGTTCCGTAAGATGCCCAAACATCGCCGAAGACAATTTTCCTATTCTCAGTCAGCAATCTGAATCCTATCGCCTATTGCCCCATAGGCCCTATATCCTATGTCCTATGTCCTATCCCAATTTATCTAATTTCCAATACATCCAAGTGTCCTCAGTAGTTAACGAGTGACCGCCGGTGATTGCAACACAGCTTTGTGAAGTATTAGGTATGACATAGCCGAGTATTATATATCAATACCATGGATCCTAGAAGAAGGAGGAAAGAGGGGGAGGAGAGGGGGGGCAAGTGTGTAATAAATTGATAACAAAGGCTACCGAAATTATCACGTCCGATAAGTAAGATCTTGCCTGGTGTTATTACAAGTGCTGATGGGTAGTTATTTATAACGCGATTGCTCTGCCCGGTCACGTTGCCTTCCGAGGGAAGCTTTTTGTTCCATGGTTTCACTGTTCGTGTTTGACATGAGCTTGTTCGGAACGAGCCCGACTATGGGCTCGAATAGCTTGAAGTTTAATTCGGCTCGAGCTGCCGCAAGTCATCTTGAAGAGTCTGGGCCTCTGCTAGTGCTATGTACGTCCTGTCAGTGCGGGGTTACAGCTTGGTAATACTCCAATGTTATACACCAATAACCGTACGAATGCCTGCCCACATCCTGTTAGTACTCTCTAGTAAACATACGGTACCTTTTTGTTGTTCCTCGTTTATACTCCGGGGGTGATTATTTCGTTTGGAGAACAGGGTAATCCTCAAGGAGTAATCAATGTATGTAATTTACTTTCTCACGAGAGTATTTATTTACGCATCTAGTCTGATAAAGGATCCAAGGTTTATCTCTAATAGTATTATGATATTAGTTTTCCCTACCTCGAGGCATAAAATGCAAAAATCCATACGTGCAGGATAAGGATTATTTCCCACATCTATATTTAATGAAATTCCTAGCTGGCCCAGTGGTTAAGTCTCACGCTTGCTGTGCATTAGCGGGAGCCAAGGGGTTCGATCCTCCCTGCTTGCAGGGAGGAGTCGTTCCTTATTCCGTCATGTGGGATAGGTCTTGACCTGCCCTATGGAACTTGGAGGTAGGAGGCGAGTTTCCAAGTGGAACTCGTGGCAGTTTCCGACTCTGGATCTGAAGGGTCGCAACCTGAAGATTCGCGTTCGGCGGTTAAAAAACATTTTTTTTTATTCATTAATAAAAAGAAAGGGTTAACGAGGGGAAAATATTTGCTTTGTCTTCTTTGGTTGAGTTTGGGGAATGCAGGTGTAAATACTGAATGCTATGTCATCACACACTTTCAAATTACAAGTGTATGGTATTCAGGACCTATAGCTTCATCCAAAAAAAAAAAAACATTTCTTTTGCTGTGACATGTTTGGGTATATCTAGAAATCTAATTACTTTCTCTCAATCTTAGTTACTACTGTGTGAAAGTATAAGTACATCTAGAATATCTTATTCCTCTCTTGGGACCAGCTGGGAGGCGGAGGTGAAGTACTAGTAAGGTCTCCAGTTTTTCCTGGCAACGTGGACAGCTGGGCGGCTTGATATCACGTAGGCAGAACTTTATGACAATGGGAGTGATGAAAGGAGATGCGATTTTGTTGTGGTCAAGAGAGTATAATATGGTACATTACATTACGGTATGATTCTAGACAGAAAAAATCAACCCTCAAATTTGGCATAAAATACTCACAAGAAATGTTTTCTGCTCAATTACCATAATGACCAATGGATTATCTGAGCGGTATTCTGATAGACATGATGGATCCTGATAGAGTAGGGTGACACCGCTCATCGTCCCTAGTGCTTTTCACACCAGAAATGTCATTTCTCGCCCCCTTAGAACACAACAACCTGTCCTTCAATTATTGCCAGATTTCATTAATTCAAAGTTTTATCTATTGCAAGCAACATATAGAAATTTTAGATAATTTCCTGTGGATTTGGGTTGTGTGTGAACATTTGAAATCAACCATTTTCCGATTAAGTGACTTTTTCCATGGGCCCATATAAATCTGTGGTGCTTAGACTGAAATTTAGAGCTTCTCTGCACCCGATCACCTACAGCAGACAAGTCCCAACTTGATTGATAAAATAAAAAAATCAGATTTTAAATCCTTAGGTTCTTAGCTACTTGGAGATATAGTTATGTCATAATTCATTAGAGGGTTGGCATGGAGAGTGTAGATTTACAATGGCTATTTTTTTCACCATTTTGGTGTGGCTTTGCTGTCTTGCGGTGAGGTACAACGGTCGACCGGCGATGGCCTATGTCCAAGAACTATACATTTACGACTTTGGTGGAGGGATGAAGGAGAGTTAAGCTCGCTAGGAGGATTTGAGATATGCAAGATTTCTCGCAATTCTGGGGTCATTACACACCCCAAAATATAGTAAAAAGAAACAGGAGATGTGAGTGACATTTCACGTTTATTTCAAGTTTCATCACCACTACTTGGCGCTTTTTGATAGTAAAAATACAGAATCATTCCAATTTTCGCTCAAAAGAAAAAGTACCTCATAGTTTTTCATGATCAAAAGCCTATATTCATAGTTCAGACTTTCCGAAAACGCAAAATAGAGGAAAAGAAATTTGATCACTAATACACAAAGGGTTGATTTTTAGCGTCCGAAACCATAAAAGTTCGATGAACCGGACCGGAATGTGGGACTCGTGTATGGCCATGGCATAGATTACGACCAAAGTGCGCGGACTACTTATGGGACGCGCAGAGTGCGCATTGAGCATGTATTTAAGCTTGCTGTTTTCTCCTGTGACCAATCCGCAATATCACCCCTCTAGACACCATACCCCCAGCGTCTCCCACAGGACCGTAAATTACGGCTGTAACCTACAATACCAGAAAACGGAAGTTCACACCAAAATTTTGGATGCTGCGTAATTGTATCTTTTACCCCCAAGTTCAGGTCAAGTTGAATTCATGACATTCTTATCCACAATGTTGCAGTATGGGTTTTCTGTTCCCCTTCTAGAAAAATGCTACTCCTGTCTACTCGTAACATCAATTTTGAGATCTCAAAATCCTTTTTTTACTGGACTGGCTCATCAGGTCTGGTAAGTTTACAGTACGTTATGCTGGTGTATTGTACGGTACCGTATATTCATGTTACACCATGTATGGTACCTATTCAACACCCGATGTAGCCACGAGTGATACATCATGTGAGAGCTTGACAATATGGCACTTTCGGAGAAAGCAATCCTAAAGCAGTAGTGCTTCGTTGGGTGTGTCACCTCACTGAGTGCTAACGTCAACTACTGTTGGCAAATGGTTTTCAAAGCCATGGCCAAAAACTAGACAAAGAAGCTAATAAACTGCTTCACTCGAGCCGCGAGCTCAAGCCCCCCCGTCGGCGTCTTTCCTATTTTCACATGAGATCTCTCTTATCCGATAGGATAATTTCGACTTCTTGACTGACAAAAGTAATACCAACCCTCCACTTGTTTCAGAGCAATATACCATACCATAAGATACACTAGTGTATCTTACAGTAAACTTACCTGACCCCTTAAACCAGAACAGTATAACAGATTTCGAGATTTCGGAATAGATGACACGGGGTAAATTAGACGGAAGAAGTGTTTATGCAGAAGCGGGAAAGAAATTCCATATTCCTGCATCTGTGGATAAGGATTTCATGCATCCAACTTGTCCTGGATTCGGTGGTAAAAAGACAATTACCCTGTGTTCAAATTTTTGGTTTGAATTTCGAATGTTTACCATTCTGTAATGGAGTGTAGTATTTGAACGCTAGTATATATCATCTCATTGCGCGAGGATGGGGTGTATATTTACTAACTTTTACCACATTGTGTATATCTTCTCTTGCGTTCAGTACTTTGATGGTATTCTCCCGCTCCTTCATCACAGGTAACAAATGTTTATGAACAGCCCAAACACACCCTCCCACTCACAAAGTTACCCCACTGAAATGTATTTAGTGAACCTAACAGTGCTGACAATAGAACAGTATAGTGCTCCCACAATCCCACTTGCTTGCCACAAATCAAACCTTTATCGGGATCGAATGTTCTGCAAGAACATATCAGGACTCTACCATTTACTAGATTACAGCCACAATCATCACATGATATCAATTCAATAATCAGCCTTGATATACCTTGGCAAAGTGATTAACTTTTTGCAATGCATTTCCTTCCACCAAAATCCCCTTAAGAAAAATAAAAGAATAAAAAATGCTTTTATTCTGTATACAAATCCCCCTGTCCCCCGCTTTTTCTCCACTCCAGGAACTTGGTTCCTTGTCAAGTTCCCCTGCTTGATTTACCCTGTTAACGTGGCCATCATTCCCAGCCCTCTACCAATGTATTCAAGCCATCCAATGGGTTAACCCGGGTCGAAAAAGGGCTGACCCAACCCAACCCAACCCAAGGAAGCATAACCCGGGTTTACCCAACGAACCCATTGGGTCAGTGCAGAAATGAAAAGAGAAGGGTAGTTTAGAGATATGTAATATGTATTATTAGTATTAAATTCTTATGATACAGGATTGATGATGAGGATAGGGGATGGTGGAAGTAGCAAGTGATTGGATAAGACGCAGGGAAGAATAGTCTCCGACACAAGAGTTCAACTAGGAGGACTGCCAACTTCGGGGACACTGAGTTGACCGGATTGTCCCTGGATTGAGAGAGTGTGGCGCGAGTAGGATATCCTCCCCTCGGTTCCTGAGAATGCCCGCTCTGGCTCTGAAGACATCGCCGGAAATTGATAACAGAGTGATAGCCCAGGATGAGAGAATTGGGTTACTCATTTTGTTGGCGATTTTTTTCTAGCCAACCAGCTAGAAAGAAAGTTAAACATTCTCAAGCTGAAGTTACTTTATATTGAACTTTTTTTTTTTTTTTTAACCCTTCGGAGTGAGTGATAATCCGATACCACTAATCACTCTTAAGCCTGGTTTTTTTTTTTTTTTTTCACCGGACCATCCCGATTTAGAGAAGCTTCCGCTTTCACCTTTCTGCCAATGGTAAATGCTGTTTTGGAATTCCGCGTGCTCAGGCTATAGTTTCCGTGGTAATGGCAATTGCTGCACTCCGAGATATTGCTGAAAGTTCAAAACAAAGCGAATAATATTGGGTGGGGCTCGTTGGGTAGCCCGGGTTTGGCCCGCATCAACCCGACCCAACCCGAGGAAGCGCAATCCCGAGCCCAACCCGGCGAACCCGACCCGACCCAACGAACAGCCCGGGTTAACCCACCTAAGGCCCGACCCATTGGATGGCTTGAATGTATTAGAGAATGTCTTGCAGCTTGAAAAGGCGCTATTGGCATTTATCGCATCAGTAGTATTCACAGTACTCCTCGGGAATTTTTTCATAAATACCTCCTCGGATGGTATTTGAGTGATCTCCAAAAACGAGATCAAGGAAACTGAATTCAGGTTGCTTCACTGCTTATCAGTTGTAGTTTATTGATTAAGAGTGTATTTTGATAGTTGCTTGTTCGAATTATTTAATTTGTTTTTAAGTTTGTTTTAGTGAAAGTAAGGGATGGATGCATTATTTGTACTGCATTCAAAATGCTATGATAGTACACATATTCGAATATCATGTTAACTCTAACAACAAACACACACCCACTCTAGCTCCCCTAGTTTTCCACAAGCGGTCAAGTAATTTTGAAGAAACCTTCTTGAAAACCAAACTCTTCTCTCTATCATAATGAAGCAGGATTGTTTTGTCAGAACTTCATAGTAATTGCTCCATTGGTGCACTAGTTCACATAAACCCAGGAAATATTCTCCAACCATAGCATCTAAACATTTCACACCAATTACCCATCCCGCTTCCAAAATTCCAATTTTAAAGCACTGTGGAGTATTAACCAACCTCTCCAATCCATTCTCACCACCCTAAGAGATTCCAACATCCAAACTACACCCCACACCTCAAGTACGCAGAACAACAAGTACATCACCAAACCCCCACCCCCAAAATATACGCCTCCCACCCCACGAAATTGCATGGCAAGAGTACCTCAGCTACCTTACTTTCCCCACAAGACTATTACTACCCACGAGTAATTCACCCCTATAAAGTACCATTCAAACCCCCCCCTTTAGTATGAACATCTCCACGTCTCACCCAATGCAGCAGAACCTCCAGTCCTTGGACTCAGTGTCCAGACAGAGAACCCTCATCTCCCATCACAGGTTACTAAAACCCGCCCACAAAAAATGTAAATACTCGTCAAGAAAAGAAACCGAAAAACTCAATTTATACCACAGCTTTTCCCCCAACGCCGAGAGCTTGAGGTCGTATATACCTCCTCACAAACTAATTCCTGCAACCCTGCTATTTATCTGAGGGTGCACAGTGTATTCCAGCCTCCACCGTTTTTTCAAGATAAAGGAATAGGGAATAAAATTGAACAAAGAAGTGTGGAACGTTAAAATGCGGATGCGGGGGAGGGTGGGCTTTGAGTCTTGCTGGTAAGAAGCGTGGAGTGAGTCGTGAGCCTGCATTTGCGAGGGTGCCGATATACAGCAGACAAACATTTCTCCGCATGATAGAAAAGGAAGAGTGATGTTTGGTGATTGGGGCTCGAGGGACCTCTGCGATTCATGGATTTACAAGTGCAATGTTCGCTCATTTGGAGATGGGTTTTTTCACGCATGGACTGAATTGAACTGGTAAGAAGTGGTATCTATCGATTCAGGAAATGCACAACCAAGCAATCGATCAATCAAGGAATGAATAAATCTTTTGAAAAGAAAAAAAAAAGAACCTGATCGTGCGCAGGGGAAAGAAAGGGAAAGAAAGCGCATCAGATCAAATCACCAACATCTCCTCCTCCAAGACTCCATAAAGCCTCTCAACGGTAGCGACAGCATCTAACAGGCCTTCTGAAATCCTGCCCGTGACCAATGCTATACCCCCCGTTAGCTTCAAAAAGGGAATCTCCCGGGGGGGAATAAAGGGAGGGGAGAAAAAACAAACCATAAGCATAAATCAGGGCAAAATCCTCGTCAGAATCCCCCTCTGTTCCCCTCACCCTCTTCCTAAACTCGAATAACCCAGCCAACAATCTATCCCTAGCTCTATCCGTCTTTGGCAAACTCCCCGGGAGTGGGAATCCCAACTTCATTGATCCGGCCAGTACGTAGAATAAATGGCTAATGCGCGCGCAAAGGTCTTCGCGCTCGCGGCGGGTATGCGCCAGTATTTCCGCCTCTCGGCGATTCGCGCACGGGTCTCTGGCGATCATGACGGCCATGCCATGGAACGCGTCGAGCATTGCCTGACTGGTCGCGATGAGGTTTTTGTAGTCTTTCTCCGGGAATGGGCCCTTAAGGCGGAATTCGTGCGGGGCGGAGTCGGTCAGGCGGCCGAGGCGGAGGAGGGCGCTTTGGAGGGCGTGTTCTTCGGAAATGTTCATGTATTTTTTGGTCTTTTTGGTGTCGTTTTCGATATAGTTGGTGGGCAGTTCTATAAGGCTGAGGAGGGGATCGCGACGCCATATTAGGGCCATGCGCAGCCAGAGTACGCTCAGGCCGTTGCGGAGTTGGTTCCTCGCACTAGTGGGCCAGATTGCTAGGTTTACGAAGAGGCCCCAGAGGACGCCGGCGGTTACGGCTACCGAGCGGTGGAGGACTATGTCTGTGATTATCGGGTTTGTACCGCCTTCGTCATCGTCGTCGTCGCCGCCCTCAGCAGATGATGTGGCAAGGGAGTAGGCGTAGAGGACGGAGAGGTTGTACGTTAGCAGGATGAAGCGGCCGAAGGTGGCTTGCTTCCAGGTTAAGATAATCCAGAAACACGGGATTGAAACAGCCCAGCCGAAGAGGGAGAGTGTGTATGGGTTTGTGGAGAAGACGAACCAGGCGAAGAGTGCGAGAACCGAGCCGAGGAGTGTTCCCAAGACTCTGGCTTTGCCGGAGTTGTTGGTCTGGCCGAGGGTCATGGACATCACAATCATGTATGACACCAGACCCCATTCCCCACGCCAGTGGGAGTATATCGGTCGTGTTTGTGGGATGAATGCTGGGAGAGCGTAGAGAGCTGCACCGACGCCGACTTTGATACTGAACCGCACATTATGCCGTCGGAATAAACTTAGCGCTTTCCAAACTTTGTACGTAAAAGGTACGCCGACTTCTGGTGCAACGTTCGGGATGGTCTCTGTCCGCTTAAGAGTGAAATCTTCGTCACTGTTAACCCTATTCGGCGGAGTTACTACAGCATGGACGTTAGTATATAGTTTAAAAATAGTATAAGACGGGAATCACAATTTTCTTCTTCAGTAGCCTTCCTGCTTTTCCGCGACTTCCAGATCTTGGCCCATTCCCACGACCGGGGCTTCATCGCCTGCAAATCTTCCAATTCTTCAAGGAGGCTAAGAAACACAAGCATCTCTTCGGCAAAGTAAAGCAGACAATACGAAAAGTATCCGCAGCTCGCCGCGATCTCTTCCACATCTGCTGCCTCCATCATAGGGCGTTCCTTTGTCACAGCTTCACTTTTGTAAAGCGTGTTGAGCGCTTCGATTCTTGTCTCTGAGTATAGGGCGATCGCCTGGCCTAGACTTCCCCTAAATTCCCTGTTCACGTGAATTCTATGCGTTTTACCGGAGATGAAGGGTAGATCGTCGAACATGAGTTTCAAGGTGTACGCTAGGGACTTCATAGGGGGGCCAAGATGAAAGATGAATTGATCGAATATTCTAATCGGTGCGGCGGGGTCCTCCTCGAGTGTAGGAGTGTCACTTCCGGCATCAGAAGTAGCTATAGAAATCGAAGCGAATTGAGCAGGAATTGCGATCCTGTCGTGATCTGGAGGAGTAAAAAGCTGAGGACCGTCAGTTGCATCACCACGAGGACCCATGGGAAGCCCTTGGCTAGCACCGTCTGTCTTTGCATTCATAAGGTTCTCCTGAGCAGTGGATAAAAGAGTAAACTGTGTTGAAGCGGCGCTTCTAAGACCACCAATATGTTGAGCCAGCCGCTGCATGCACTTGATGAGTTGCTTTTCAACCTTGTATTCTTGCTCCGTGCCGCGGAGGTAGTGTTCATACTTTGATTCTTTGAGATTTTTTATCAAAGAAGTGAACACAGTCCTGTGATTAGCTGTGGCCTTTTTGAAGGTTTCCCCAAGCAATTCGTCCTCGCTCCCGTTGAGAAAGCTACGAGTGATGATAGTCAACTTATGGCAGGTTAGCATAGGTTATCACTCGGTGGCAACGAAGAGTATCATACCATTGCCGAGAAAGAATTCGTAGATCTAATCATCAACTGCCTAAGTTCCCCGATCGCAGATGTGGGCCACAAAGTAAAGGCCAAAAAGTTCGATATAACAATCGACATTATTACAATAGTGGACACTTGATATATCTTTCCCATGCTAAAATCACCGATTTGGACAATCCCTGCAGATTGTAAGTTGGTGAGCCTTTTGGACCAGTGGGTGCTCCGGTAAATTACCTTCTTTTGTTAAAATCGTAATAATAGATATTGAAGCCAATGAGCAAGCAACGCTGACCGTCGGACTGGACATGGCGATTTTAGTGTATCCGATCAACCCTAAACCACCAGCACAGAAGACGATGAGAACGATGGCATGTCCTAATTCGATTAAGTCTAATTGATCAAATAATAGTGAAACTCCCATACTGTATATTGTTGAGCACAGTTAGTCCAACTTCCATCGATGTATTTGGAAAAACATTTCTCCGCCCCACCTCCCGACAGAAACAATTGTGCTGTAAAGAAACGCAGCCAATGCAAAAATTGTCGCTTCGTGCATGCCTAGAGAGAGGATCAGAACGGGCACTCCTGACACGGGCGTGGATAACGCATACTCCCAGCGGACCGAGCTAAACCCATCCAATCGCAAAAATTTAGCAATAATCACCAAACAACTTATGGATCGTGAGATAATTACCCGGATGAAAGTAAACTATTCGCCAATTCAAAACCGTCAGCGAACCACATATACCCACTCGATCGAACACGGGTCCCCAAACATACCAGCACATGTAGCAACCTAACCACCCGCCATCGTAGCACAAATCAGCACCGTTCGTCCCACCCCATCTCATCCATAGCACAACCACCACTAACATAACATGGAGGATGAACCATACCATATGCTTCCCATCATATCTTCCCAAAAACGCCGAAATCGCAGGAACAAAACTATCCCCGCATATTAGCCTTCCCTTCCCATGTTTACTAGAGTCTTTGGGAGGGAAAAAAATTAAAAAAACATACGTAGCCAAACTCCCGACCCAATACGCCAACGAACACTTGATAACCCGCTTCCAAGTCATATAATCTAGCTCCGAAAACCAATTCTTTGCAAACTTCCTCGCGCGCTTCAATCTCGACCTTATTATTCCCCTCCTCCGGACGTTCTCTCCACCCCCTCCACCAAGTAATGGAGTTCTATCAGACGGTTCATTGTCATCATCCTCAGAGTCGGGTGCAGAACGGGAGGTTGGGGGCGCTGGATCGCTGTGCGAGCGTTAACTTTGCCTAGCTCTGGAATGGAGGGAAGGGGGTAACATAAACAAACCTCCTAAGCGTATAATTTCTTGGAAGATTTGTCGAAGACCTATGTATCCGCAGACCACTTGCGGGAATTATTATTGATGAAGAGCGGCTCTGTAATTTCCGCTGTCAACCATCTTTCCTTTGTCAAAGAGCTCACGGGTAATTCAGTTACGCACCATACTAGGCCTTACCCGCCGAGCGGCACCATCCGGACTCGGATTCGCAGGCATGGACATGACGGGTAAAAGAATGAAAAATTAACAAAACAAAAGTGAAGGTGGAAAGAAAGGAGGGGATGAGGATGCGGTGGTTTATACTGTACAATACAGTACTGTGCACGCGCTGCGCTGATATCTTGATTTGTTGCCAAGTCTGTGGGGGTTGTTATAGGTCGCGTTTTATTCGGGAAGCTGCAAGTGTTGGGGCTTGGCTTGGCGGAGGACGGCTCGGAAGAGGTGAGAAGCAAGTCTGTTGCTTTGGCTTTGGCAATGTGGAGTGAAGCACGTGGTCTTCATCCATCAGGGTCCCTACACAGGGCCACACTACGGGCCTTGAGCTAAGGACCCTGGCTTTAGCCTGAACACTCAGCTATAGGGAACTACAGTTACGCCGCAATTGGACCCAATTGCGATGAGAGGCTTTTTTTTCGTAAGGAACATTAGAAAGTCGCGAATTCAGATATGCACGGTTCATGCTGTGAGCAGTAGATTCACCGTACTCATCCAAGGCTGTCTTGAGATCTGCGTATTTTGAGGACTCTTGAGGGTATTTGTGTTCACGATATCCCCCGCATCGACACACCTCCCAACACAATTTTACCCACTGTACCTGGTACTGTACTGTACATGCGATACTATCCAGCCAAGCTCAGCAATAAGCTTATATAACCCAAAGGCCAAAAGCTCTTAAAAAATGTGATATCAATTGAGAAAGTTTAATAGAATTGCACTAGCCGATACGATATTCGAGTCAATTATCTTACTCGCACAGTAACTCTTTAGTCACTACCGTATGACTCAAGCTCTGAATCACCTGCAGTATTCTTGTAAATGCCCCATTCGGCACTAGGATTGAACGCCCAAAATTTGCCTCAATTAAGATTATAAAGGTCCAGCTATCCTTCGTATTAAAAGGTTACTATTCATCAAATATCATCAAGGAACTGAACTTTCTCATAACACGACACTACCACTACCGCATACACCAACACACAACCCGACCGCAAAACAAAACAAAGAAGCCACCATCCCCCGCAATGCCCCGCGAAAAAAAGCCCACCCCGGCAACAATCCAAGCAACCTCCCAACAAACCCGCTTCAACCTTGAAGAAACAGCTTCCAAGGAATTGGACTTGAAGGGCGTGCACATTTCCATTGGGAAGCGGGAAATCGTCTCGGATGCACACCTCAGGCTAGCCGTGGGCGTCCACTACGTCCTCGTCGGCCGCAATGGCGTCGGTAAGAGCACGCTCCTCCGTGCCATTGGGGAAAAGTTAATTCCGGGAATTGCGAAGAACCTGAGGATTCTTTTTTTGCAACAGAGTTATGATTCTGAAGAGGGCCGGGAAGGGGAGAAGAAGGAGGAGGGGAAACAGACAGAGACGGTTTTGGAGTTTGTTGTGAGGAGTGATAGGGTTAGGGCTGATACGTTGAGGAGGTTTGAATGTGAGTGTTGTCTTTGTTTTTATGGATGGGGGATATAAATTGTGGGAGACTAACTTTTGTAGCGCTTAAAAAGGCATTGGATAATACCGAGGATCCTACGGATGCTGTGAGGCTTTTGAGGATGTTGAAACATGAAGGAAGGTTGACGGAATTGGAAGAGGCCAAGAAAGCGGCCACGTTGAGGAGTGGGACGAGAGGAATGAAGGCCAGGAAGGAACTCAAGGCTTTGGAGGTTGTTGTCGCTGAGGAGGAAGCCCAGTAAGTTCAATTTTTGAAGGTGATTCAATCTAGATCCCTAAAAAAAAAATCCAGGCTACAGATCATCAACGACGAAACGGTAGCAGAGGAGACGGATGAAGCAATCAACTTGCTAGGGGAACTTGAAACCGCCCTTGAATCTGTAAGTACAAGACGCCGTCGGCCCCAATTGAACATCGGGGTTAATTCACACTATAGATGTCTGCCGCAACCGCCGAAGCCCGAGCACAACAACTTCTCCTCGGACTCGGCTTCACCCCAAAGATGATATCTCTCCCCCTCACCTCACTCTCCGGCGGCTGGCGCATGCGTACAACCCTAGCATCACTCCTCTTCCAACCCTGCGACATTCTCCTCCTCGACGAGCCCACAAACTTCCTAGATCTCCCATCTCTCCTCTGGCTAGAAACACACCTCCAATCCCTGACGGATACAATCCTCCTACTCGTAACCCACGACCGAGCATTTGCAGACACACTCGCGGACGAGATCATCGTCCTCCGCGACACCAAACTCGAGCGCTTCCCGGGAAACCTAACAGCCTACGAAACCGCGCGTTCGGAGAACCAACGACGACTAACGCGGATGAAGGAAGCCCAGGACCGGCAAAAAGAGCACATGGAGGCTACGATAGCCGGCAACGTCCGCGCAGCCAGGGTCTCCGGCGACGACAAAAAGTTAAAGCAAGCCGCCTCGAGGCAGAAAAAGCTCGACGAGCGAATGGGCTATCAGGTCGGTATTCGCGGCGGCAGGTTTAAGCTAAACCGCGATCTGCCCGGGTACCACACCAGCGCGCGCGACGAGATTGAGATTCCGGTGGATGACCCGGCAGCGCGGTTAGCCGTTCCGAGTACCCCCTCCGAACTCCGCTTTCCAGGAGCACTAGTGTCCTGCGAGAACCTAAGCTTTACATACCCCGGCGCCAGCGCACCAGTTCTTGACAAAATAACCTTGACAATCCACCTCGGCGACCGCATCGGGCTCGTCGGCCTCAACGGCGCCGGCAAGTCAACGCTCGTCTCCTGCCTGGTCGAGACCCAACCCCGCAGCGGGAAAATCACCGGCACATTATCCCATCATCCGAAATCGCTAACCGGATACTTCTCCCAAGCAGCCATCGACTCCCTACCCTTGGACCAGACAACAACAACCCTCTCACACCTTGGCGGAGAAGAGCACGAAGCCCGTGCCCTCCTCGCCTCCCTCGGCCTCGTCGGCGCGACCGTCTCCGAAATACCCATCTCCCGCCTCTCGGGCGGTCAAAAAGTCCGCGTCGCGCTCGCCCGGGTTTTGCACCCGCCACCGCATTTACTCGTGCTGGATGAGGTTACTACCCACCTAGACGCCGATAGCGTCGTCACTCTAGCAGAGGGATTGAAAGCATTTGAAGGCGCGGTAGTGCTCATTTCCCACGACCGCTGGTTCGTCAAAGACGTTATCGAAGAGGAAGGGAAGAACGGGAGAGTTTACCAGGTCGGTAGTGGGAAGGTTCGGCATCTTGCAGGCGGGGTAGCGGCGTTTGAAAAAAGGGTTAGGAAAAGTGCGAAAGGGAATTTCGGCTAAGACTGCTTGGGGGGGTCCGGGGGGGGGGGTCAATGATTCGATGGACGGGAAACTTGTAACGTTGAGGTGTGGGTGGGGGTTGACCTGGGGAGGGAGTGGAAGGCATGCTTTATCATACTACACCAAGATTTTTTGCCAAATACGCCAAAGTTAATCTCTTGTTTTAAAAAAAATAAAAATAAAAAAAAACTGAAAGATTCCCATTCCCCAAATCATAGTTCCCGATCTCAGCGTGAAACTTCATTCATTCATTCAGCTCATAAGCCCAGCGAATGACCATACTCCGCTTTTCCTATTCATTCATTCGTTTGTTATATACTTGCTTGTCTTGTCTCGTTGGTTGATAAACTAACTAACTTGGCTACCATTGTCCCCAGAACAATATTAACACTAAAATTTCCTTAATATTGTTCTTTTGCGCGCTAGACCTTTTTCGGCCCCACGTCGAGTATTGTGTCCATATGGTATAGTAGATTTGGGATCGCCGGTCGGTCGGTGGGGTTTGCATTTTCTTGGTTATTGGTCGTGGGGTCTGGTTGAAGGTGTTGTTGGATTGACGGGTAGGGGGGAGTTCGAGATCTATGTTGTTTTGCATCGGGGTTTACCTACACTGGGAAAGTTGGTATACCTGGTGGTAGGATACTGCGCGGGGGGGGAGGGGGTTTGAAATCATTGCTCTGTACAGAAAGGGATCGAGAAATTCTGGTCGATTGGGATGCGATGATAGGGTGCAGTGCGAGCTCAAGGGAAGACAAGGCATCGGGTTGTTCAAAGACTTGGACAGTCGATATGGTGATATCGCTCCCGCGCAGCAAGTGCGTCAAGTTATATCTTAGATATACATTCAAGACATTCACGGAACCCGTCTCCTCATGCTATACCATATGATTCACGGCGCGTGCATTACTCCCGATGGCACAAGACCCCTCCCCCCGACGCCACCAAGTCTCTCGAAAACCCCATACTATCATCCTCCTTATCCTTCCCCCCCCGCTACTCCACCAATCCTTTATCCCCCTCCCTACATAAATACCTCCCTCCCCCCCTTCGTCCCCTCCTTCTTCCCTCACGCACCAACGCGCCCAACCCCCCCCCCCCCTACAAAAACCATCCATAAAGATGAAGCCAGTCACTGCAGCACCGAGCGAGCCAGAGACTCCTACTGACGAGGCTCTTGGTACTTATCCCCCTCCTGTTTGTCAAAGTAGGTACTTACCCAGCGTAGGGCAAATTTGGTACATGTGCGTTATTTGTTAGCCCTTCCTACGAGCGAGCGAGAACTGTTGAGCATCGTGCAGGGTGTGAGATGGTTCGTTAGAGGATGAAGGAGACGGAAGGAGGAGGGGGCGGATGTGTACGCTGAATAACTCTTTTTTATTTTTTATTTTATTTTATTTTTCTCTTCCTTCCAAGTACTTGCTGTATTTGAAGAGTCGATGGCGGGCAAATATTAATTCTTGTTCTCGCCATCTTTTTCTTTTCTTTTCGGTATGCTGGTGTGTTTGTGATGGTATGTGAGATGTGTGAAGCCTGTAGATGTAACTCCATGAGCGACGGAGTCGCAGGATTTGTTGGAGGCTGTAAGGGATTGTGGGAGTGTTGTAGTCCGGGTTTGTCATTTTCAGTGGATGTGCTTTGAGGAGTATACGTGGATCAGGGAGGAGGAGGGTCTGTCGAAAGGATGCAATTAGATTTGTCATGCCTGATCAACGACCAGAGGGTTATTCTGTCGGTATCTGTTTAGCGTTAGAGAGCCAGCGCAAAAACGTCTAGGGCTAATGCGGAAATCGCAAAAGCACTAAATATATTCCCCCCAGCGGTGCCCGACATCATATTCCGAGTCATTTTCCATGACGCACTAAAAACTGTCACCAATTTTGTTGTGAGAACGACCGGGACAAGAGGTTTTACTGAGTTTGAATAAGGGAGGGAAGAAAGCATGGATAAGACAAAGGAAAGGAAAGGAAGCGAAGCACTACTTAAAGAAGCAAACATAAATGAAATCATCGTTGTGCAGGAATGCATACATTGCAGACTACGCATGCATTCATACTACACGATTACGCAACATAGCACAGTAGGGATATTCTAATTCTCCAGCTGCTAAAGGCTCCGTCCAAGCAGGCCAGATACCAAGTCATATCACATGACGTCACTTAACAATGTGTGGGTCTGCCGCCCCTCCCCTCAATCATTCGTCCTGACTAAATGAGCATGCAAATAGCCTTTGAAAAGAAAATAATAAAAAAAGCCACCTCCTGACACTTGGTATATGTTAGGCCACACCACCCCATTATAATAGCATGCCACAGCCACTTCAGACTCTATACATGATCAATAATGCCTCCCTGTCTGCACATTTCTCACCGAAATAGGAAGTAGAAAATTGACGAAATCTGAATGGCGTTTGGAACGTGATGGTAACTCGTGTTAGGCGCGGATTGAGGCGGCTTGAAGGCTTGAATCGCACCATTAGCATCCCACTAGGAACTCATGCTGTCGGTGCTGCTGCACTTTTCGGTGCCTCGTTGGGCGATCCGGCGGTTGTAAAGCGCAGTCGAAGGTTTATCATGGACTTTGTTCTCTGTGGCGATCCGAATGGAGGAGATGGCGGTGCTGGCAATGGAGTTATATTCCCGTAGTGCAATGCTGGGAAGGGACTTGAGGTTCCGGGTAGTGATGGACACGAGCATAAACGAGCAGATCGTGGGTGGTCCTGCTCGATTATGATCTGATCGACAGGGCCCCATGATTGAATGATCGGCGAAATTGATAGACTCTGATCGAGTGATCGGTCATTCTCCGCTGCTCGAGCATGGTCGAGGATCGAATATTGCAACTCAATTTTTCTTATTTCTGCGTAATCTGATTTTCAATATTCAAAGTTGGTATGGAAAATTCAATCATCCATACATTAGCTAGCCAAATCCTTTCTGCCAACACCCTTACTCCATGGCCTCCAATACCTCCCGCATCTCGGCCTCTATAGAGCTTTCGTCGTCCGCCTTGTAGTCTCCCTGCCCTCCCAACCATTCTTCTGCAAATTTCTCTCTCTCATACTTTGTTCTTCCAAATAATGCATTGCTGATCGTGCAGAAACGGTATACAGGGTTGATACTAATTCATCATGATGATATTACATGATCACCAAGGCATAAAATAGAGTGATAGATCATGATCAACAAGTACGCTCGAGCAGTACGCGTGATCGAGGGACCCCCTATGATCGAGCACGCTCTACTCAAGCAAAACTCGATCATGACCCGATCGTGTCCATCACTAGTAATACACCATATGAGCCCACGAAATTCGGTCCCGCATCGCGACAGCACAATGGCCATTATAACCAGTCATTCTATCCCCCTTATCTAAATCTTGAACCTTTTAAGGTCTATCCTAATATGAGTCAATGTCCCCGATATTCTTGTACCCCTCGTGCCGAGAATCCCGGGTGGACGGCAGGAGCTATACATCGCGTCGACCTGTATTGCCGATTTTCTCGTTTTCCCTTCTTTTTATCTCACCGTCTCTCCTTTCTCGCGTTTCGAGTATTGGAGGCTTTCCCAAGCATAATACGGCGGCCCATAACGACCAAAGGCCGCCACCGCGCACAGATCTTGAAAATTAATACTCAAAAATGACCCCTCGACCATCAGAATTTTATAAGCGATAAGTCTAAGTATCATTATCGGTATCGGTAAGTGCAATGCCAAACAACAGTGGAAGAAGATGAAAGTTGAAAGGGAGGAAATAAACGCCCCGAACAATAACAGCACCCAGCTTCGCCCAGGTCTCCGCGTGTAGGTGGAAAGAAAGATAAAGGATTAGTAACTAGATGTTATTATTATAATTCCTAAAAGAGGTGTGCCAGGATACTTTCTCATTCAAGCCATTTCTTAATCGTGACTGCTTGGGTAACTGCTCCTTGATAGTTACACCTCGCTTCCAATGATTGAGACTCGAACACTGACGGCTTAAAGGTACCTAACATTATCCGTCGATAATGTTGGAGGAGGTGAAGGACTTGTAATAGAGCCTGATCATGCTTGTGGGTAATCTTCAAATTAGTATTATTACAATATCCAGAAGAATAAAAAAAGTAATATTGGAATAGACTTAAGCTCGGTATGGGATTTATTGTTCTCATGTCTTTCCCCCCCTTCTTTTTTTGCCATGTCTTACTTTCTCGCCTATTGGTTATGCTCTTGCTTTCTGCTACTTGCCCAAAGTGTATCCTTTTTTCTTCCACTGTCTAGCATTCCATTCACCAATACTAAGCAATGCTGATGATAATACTTAAACTTATCGCTTATAAAATTCTGATGGTCGAGGGGTCATTTTTAAGTTTTAATTCTCAAGATCTGTGCGCGGTGGCGGTTTTGGTCGTTATAAGGCCGCCGTACTACAAGCTGAATCTTTTTATCCTACCAATTTCTTATTTTTATAACTTCTTCACCAATTTTATTTATTTATTTTTTTCTTCAAGAGAATTAGGTTTGGTCATTACCATTGTATCCATATGTGGGGGTTTAGGGAGTTTTCCCTCCTGGTGCTCTTATTTATCTTTCCATCTCCATCGTTTGAAATAGTGTATTCGAGGATGAAGGGGGTCTGTTACCCGCGTGATAGAGTTTTGAGGGAAAACTCTATTTTGAGGTAAAGTGACGTGTCTGGTTGACAAAAATGAGCTACACTCAAGTTGTCATAATGAGGTCAAAATGAAGGTATCCAAAAAACAGGAAAAACCAATTTTTTGGAAAACTGTAAAATCGAAAAAAACCCTAACCCAACCACACAGGGTCAATTGTAGGTATAAAGTCCATCGTGAGTAATAAGTAGCAGTAGATATAATTTGTAAGGAAGCCAACATTTCAAGCACAATGAATACCAATAGGATTCGCTTTGATGCACCACTCCTATGTCATATAGGCCAACTAGTCGGTACATATGCAAGTCAACAATTTGACAAGGAACCCTGTCGAATATCTCTACTGAGTGGAAAGTCATATGTTGCAGAGTTACTTACATCCAATGACCGATGGATCCATGAAGTTTTTTGGATGCCTAAAAGCACCTTTCTTTGCTTAAGGGATTAGATGGTACGACATGGTAATTTACAGGAGTCAAGAAAAATGTCAATTGAGCAACAGCGTTCAATGTTTCTGGCAGTGATTGATCATAGGAGTACAAGCCAGGAGGTACAAGAAAGGTACCAAGTTAGTGGCTTCACAGTTACAAAGTAAGTAGTTACCTATTTATCTATTTATAAGAGTGAAAGAAATAATATTGTATATATAATAAGAATTAATCAATAATAGATAGAGTACTTAATATGATACTTGATGGATTGGTAAAATTGTCAGAAGAAAATATTATCCTGCCAAACCCCGATAATACTGCCTACGAGATATGGAAAAAAAAGGGTATCTTGTACCCATATTTCAAAGATGCGATAGGTACTGCTGATGGAACACACATACCTGTCAGAGTAACCAGTGAGGATATTCCACGATTTCGAAATTGAAAGGGTGATATTAACCAAAATGTTCTAGCAATTTGCACATTTGGGCTATACTTTTCTTTTGTGGTTCTCAGATGGGAGGGCTCTGCTCATGATGGATGGGTATTGCAATGGGCTTTACAAAATGGATTAGAGGTACCAGAGGGAAAATACTTCCTTGTCGATGCAGGTTATGCATTATGGAAAGGGTTCCTTGCACCATATTGTGGGGTGCATTATCATTTACAAGAGCAAGCTATATCTCGACTCCAGTATGCATCTTTACTACTAGTTTCTTTAAATTATCTTTTTCTTCCTTCTTTAACATTAATATTATTATGGAAGCTAATTGTGGGAAATACACTGCAAATAAAATAGTCCAAGAAATAAGGAGGAATTATTCAACTTATGGCATGCACAGGCTTGTAACTGTATTGAGCGGACTTTTGGGATATTGAAAAAAAGGTTTCCTATACTTGTATCAGCGAATGAGTATCCTTATGAATCTCAAGTGAAATTAGTTCTTGGACTTACAGCTGTACATAACTTTATTCTGCAATGGAATGGTCAAGAAGAGTGTAGGGAATGGGAATGCTAGAGTGAGGAAGAACAAAGGCAATGAGAGGGTAGATTGGAAGATTATGATGATGATAGGGATATTGAGTGAGCTATGAATGATAGTAGTATGAAACAGTTTCAGGATAAGTTAGTAGAGCAAATGTGGTCAGACTATTCTAATTATATAAATTGATAACCTTCAATAATCATATTCTGATCATGATAGATAAATAAATTATAGAAATTATAGTACAGTAAACATATTATTGCAAGTCACTCACAATGGTAGACAGGGTGCCCATGCATCTTGAATAAGCTGCACAGTCAAGGGGGATAGCAGTCCTAGGCATCCTGAGTTAGGAATCTCAAGTGAAATCTCAAGTAGTCAGTCCAACCTATAATGCGACCTGCAGGTCCACAGTTCAGCCAGCACGGCCATAATTCTGAAGTACTTGTATCAGTCCAGCTTAAATTATTTCCAGCTAGCAAAGCCTGATAGTGCCCAAGCATTCACCAGATGGCAAGGTTAGGCAACCTTGACTGAAGTGCAAGCTACTCAGGCTAGTGATCCTAAGTAGTCAGTCTGACCAATGGTCCAGCCTATAGGTTAGTAGTCCAGCCAGTCTAGCTACGATTCTAATGAGCCTGGGTCAGTCTGGCTTAAATTATTTCCAGCCACCAAAGCCTGGCAGTGCTAGGGCAACTATTAGGGCAACCACCAGGTCAAGAGGTTAGGTTACTCAGGCTAAAGCTACCAGATGCTCAGACTAAGCCACCAGATGCCCAGGTAAAACCCACAGATGCCCAGGCTAAATTCTTCATATAGCACCTATTTGTATAGTACCTATTTTAAGTTCAACTGCATAACCCACAGATGCACATGTCTCCATGTATATCCAGCAGGTATTGAATCATGATAGACATCACAGATGATATTGTAAACAATAACAGTTATATCTAGCTTGACTACTCCCAATAGACTGGCATATGATAGCTGAGTTACAGAGTTAAATATAAAAGTATTTTTCTGCTCTTGTATTCATTTTCGTATTTCTTTCTTTCCTTGAGACCTTGATTGCCTGGTTTTTCATACTAGTGAGTGAAGCTAATTAAGTATTCATCTTCCCCCTTGGTACCCCATTTAGTCATTTCAGTATCTATAGGTTATAGTGTCGAATTTGAAATAAGTGCTGTGCAAAAAGCTTACCCTGGGCAGCTTAACCTAGGCATCTAGCAGCTCTAGCCTGGCTTGCCTAACCTTATGGCATGGCAGTGACTTGGGCACTGCCAGGATTTGGCAGCCAGAAATAATTTAAACCTGACTAATAGAGTATTACAAACCTAGCACAGAAAAGGGCTTTCACATGACTCATGATTATGAGGTCATAGGTTTGTAATGATTTCGCACACATGACCAATTAGGTCATGTGAGTTTCACACATGACTTGCACTTGCGAGTCATAGTTGTTATATTAGATTTGATTAAGCAATAACTCATTTGAGTTATATGATTGTTTTACACACATGACTTATTTAGGAGTCATGTAAGTTTCGCACATGACCTATTTAAAGTCATGTGATTATTATATTACGTGAATGTATGAGTCACGATTGTGACTCATAAAATAGTTATGGATTTGTAAGTGGGTTGTGAGAAGGACTATATAAGGAGGAAGATACGACATAGTAGTTAGTTCTTCACGCAACCACCTAAGTTATTTCCTAGATATAACTATACAACTTTATGAATATAAAACACCTTTACGCTCTTTACTAAGACAGGAACATCTTGAGATATCTTCCTTGTAGGACAAGGAAGAAAGTGAACAAATAGCTTAGTCTTAGGAAGACTAAGCAAGGATAAGAATTTAGTCTTAAGAAGATTAAATACAAACAATGGATACCAAGTTAAGTATTGACCCCATTACAATATTTAATAAAGATTGATATAATATTGTTGCCCGTTGCTCGGTTGTATACTAGGAGTGATGGAATAAGCGATCCTAACATTTGGTTGCATCACTGCAACACCCAACAAAAAAACGGATTTTGAATACAAAGATCAATCTTTAGAACTTCCAGAGGTAGCATAGGCACTTGCAAGAACAGCCTCAGAAACGGGAAGAACAGGAAGCCCAGTTACATCAGAAGAAAGATCAGAACAAGGATCTACATCATCGGAGGAACAAGAAGACCAAAGGATGTCAGCACCAGCTGGAGGAACACCACCAGCAGGGGAGGAACAAGGAGAGGCCCAACCAATGCCAGAGCTAACGGCAGAACAACTCAGACAAGTAATCCAGGCCGTGGGAGGAGGAACAAGAAGATCAAAGATCAAAGAACCAGAAACCTTCTCGGGAGAAAGAGATAAAATAAGAAACTGGCTAGCACAACTACAAGTCTACTTTATAGCAACAGGATGGGCAAAAAGACATGAGGAGGAAAAAATAACATACACCTTGAGCCTGCTAACAGGGGACACAAGTAGTTGGCTCACAGTGTACACAGAAGGAACCAGCACAGCAACCTGCCAAAATTGGCCTGATTTTGTAGAAGTACTACAAGGTCAGTTTGGACCAGTAGACCCAAAAGGAGAAACAAGGATGAAATTAAGAGAATTGGTGCAAGGCACTAAATCAATGACAGAATATTGGAATTCCTTCCAGTTAATACTAACAGAAGCATATATAGATGAAGCCATGGCAAGTGAATGGTTATTCCAAGGTATGAGTAAGAAATTGCAGGATGAATACAGACACCTGGATCAGGTATTAGAAGGACCAGAGGCATTAGCAAAATGGGCAATAGAGAAAGAAACAAGGCTGGCCACTATCAGACATCTCCAAAATAAGGGAAGCAAACAACAAGAATGAGAAATCCCGCAAAACACCAATGGCACTTATAAAGCTACCCTGAGTGTGATTCCCAAAGGGGAACCCATAGACCTAGATGCGATAAACTGCAGAAAACTCTAGAGACTACCGAATAAGGAGTTCCAGAAACAAAGACAGGAAAAGTTATGCTTCCAGTGCGGAAACAAAGGACACTTTGCATGAGACTGTAAAGTCAAAAACATCAAGATACGATCAACAGAGGTGGAAATGGAGGAGAAGGAGGAAGAAGAAACTTTAAATGATGAAAGTCCCCAGTAGAAGGTGGTCTGAGGGACAACCAATCAAAAGCCATCACAAAATCCAAGTTACACTCATTACACTCAACTATAGACTCTACAGAACCCTTGGATTACAAATCAGACCATATTATGGTCAAGGTACAGCTTTATAACAAGAAAAACAAAAAAATAACAACAAATGCAATGATAGATTCAGGAGCTACAGAAGACTTCATAGATCACAATTTTGCTATGAGACACCACCTACCCCTGAAAAAAATAGGGAAACCAAGAGATATATACATGATTGATGGTACTGTTTCGGAAGCAGAACCTATCACCCAGATAGCAGAACTATCAATAGACATAGGAAACCACAGAGAGAAGGCTACCTTCCTTGTGGCTAACCTAGTCAAACATGAATTAATCCTAGGAATGACATGGTTAAAGAATCATGGACCAAGAATTGATTGGATAAAAGAAAAAGTCACCTTCAACAGCGAAAGGTGCAAGGCTGCATGTCTGGACAGTTCTCTAATGGTATATGCAATACCAGAAGAATAAGCCATAAGAGAGAATCTGGAAAGCCATATTCTACCAATCGACATGAAAGAAAAATGGAAAGAATCAAAAAGTTGGATTAAACAGACAGTCCCCAGCAATGGACAAGATGATCAAGAAAGCCAACAGGTGGTTATCAAAAAATTAGAAAAAAGTGCAAAAATACCAATGAAGGGATCGCACTTGGCAGCAGGCCATGACTTGCATAGCATAGAAGAAGCAATTATCCCAGTACGAGGACAAAAACTTATAGGAACAGGGGTTGCCATAGGACTTCCTAAGAACACCTATGCTCGCATTGCACCAAGAAGTGGATTAGTAACCAAGAAAAGCCTAACCATTAACGCCGGAGTCATCGATGCAGACTATATGGGTGAAATTAAAGTACTATTGGTAAACCTATCAGAAAACAACTATAAGGTTAACACAGGAGACAGCATAGTACAATTGATAATCGAAAGAATTATCATGACAGACTTGCAAGAAGGACAAGAAATAAAAGAAACAAAAAGGGGAGGCACAGGCTTTGGTAGCACTGACAAAAAAGAAGAAACACAAGGAAAAGACCTCAACATATCCTTCATTTCAGCCTGAGCAGTTGGGAAAATGTACCGGAAAAAGGACCAGACAGGCATCCTAAGATGGAATGAAAATGAGACTTCCCTAGCAGCCACAACAATTAGCATGGAACTTGCTTTAAAAAAAAGGAAAGGATAGGGATAAATCAGTAAGAGAGATAGTCCCAAAGGAATACCATGGATTCCTGGAACTCTTTGAAGAAAAAGAAAGGACCGATCTACCCCCTTGTAGATATGCAGATCACAAAATCAAACTAGAAGAGGGAAAGACAGCTCCATTTATGACCTTATACCAATTAGGGGAAAGAGAGCTGAAAGCTTTAAGAAGTTATCTGGTAGAAAACCTAGATAGAAGATGGATCAAACCATCTTCCTCATCAGCCAGAGCATCAATCCTATTTGTCAAGAAAAAAGACGGGGGACTAAGGCTATGTGTGGATTATCAAGGATTGAATGCAGTATCCAAAAAAGACCGATATCCACTGCCCCTCATAAGTGAAGCATTAGACCACCTTAGAACAGCCAGATACTTTACAAAGCTAGATATCAAAGATGTATATCAGCACATTCGTATACAGAAAGGGAATGAATGGAAAATAGCGTTTCGAACCAGATATAGACTATACGAATACACAGTCATACCATTTGGGTTAGCCAATACCCCTACAACATTACACCGGTGGGTAAATACAGCTCTCAGCAAATACTTAGATGTTATTTGTATAGCTTACCTAGACAATCTATTAATTTATTCTAATACTTTGGAACAACACCGAAAGGATATTCATAAGGTACTGGAAAAATTAAAAGAAATTGGAGTCAAACTCAAACCGACAAAATGCGATTTCCACAAAAAAGAAACGGAGTACTTGAGATTCATTATTAATCAGGAAGGAGTTAGAGTGGATCCTATAAAAACAGAAGCCATAAGGGAATGGAAGGCACCAGAAAAAATCAAAGGAGTACAGTCCTTTGTGGGATTCTGTAATTTTTATTGAAGGTTCATAGAAGGATTTAGTAGAATGGCCAAACCCTTATATTAACTAACAAGGAAAAACCAGAAATGGGACTGGGGAAAAGAAGCTCAGGAAGCCTTTGAAAAACTTAAAGAAAACCTTACTACAGCACCCATATTACATCATTTCGACCCAGATAAGCCCATAATGATAGAAACAGATACGTCCAATTATGTCTGTTCAGGTATCATATCACAACAAGATGAAAAAGGAATATGGAAGCCAGTGGCATACCGATCAAAAATCATGACCAAGGCAGAATGCAATTATGACATTCACGATAAAGAATTATTAGAAATAATGCAAGCACTCAAGGAGTGGCGAAAGTATGCCGAAGGAAGTCCTCACACAATAAAAATACTCACAGACCACAAAAACCTGGTACCATTCACCACTATGAAAGAACTAAATGGGAGGCAAATTTGATGGAGCGAAGAATTAAGCCAGTATAATATCAAAATAGAGTATCGACCTGGAAAGGAAGGAGGAAAACCAGATGCGCTCACCAGAAGGTCAGATGACTTACCAGGAAAAAATGACAAAAGAAAAACCCAGAAGGCGAGGATTCTCTTACCAAAAGAAACCTTTATGGATGAAGGATATGAATCTGGAAAAGAAGAAATCAACACTATGGAATTACAGGAAATAGAAACTACAATCAAAAATGAAATAAAGGAAAAAACGGGAAAAGATCGGCAAATAGAAAAAATAAAGCAAGCCCTCAAAAGAGGGGACAAGGAATTTCGAAAACTAGCCTTGGGGCTATGTGAATGGAAGGAAGGGTACCTCTGGTATGAAGGAAAGATATGGCTACCGGAAAATGAACCCCTTAGAACAAAAGCGATAGAACGAAACCATGATGCACCACAAAGTGGCCATGGAGGAGTAGCAAAAACCATGGAGCTAGTACAACGAACTTACTATTGGCCAGAAATGAGGAATGACGTTAAAAAATATGTCAAAAACTGTGACATGTGTCAAAGAATAAAACCAATACATCATGCACCATATGGACTACTACACCCATTAGAAACCCCCAAGAAACCATGGAAATCGATTAGCATGGACTTCATTACAGACCTATCAGAATCAAATGGCTATGACACAATATGGGTTGTAATAGATCGCATGACAAAAATGTCACACTTTATTCTATGTCAGAAAGATATGAAAACTATACAATTTGTACAACTATTTATGAAAAACATCTTTAAATTACACAGACTACCAAAAGACATTGTCACAGATCAAGGTTCAATATTCACATCGGACCTATGGAAAGAAATAACGAAGGGATTAAACATCGATCGAAGATTGAGCACGGCCTATCATCCACAAACAGATGGACAAACAGAAAGAACAAATTTGTTATTAGAACAATTCCTTAGAGCATATGTGGAATACTCTCAACGAGATTGAGAAGAATGGCTGCCTTTTGCAGAGTTCACCTATAATAACTCAATACAAGAAACAATTAAAACCACACCATTCTATGTGAACTATGGACATCACCCCATCAATGAACCTATGGGTCATGAGACCATAACAAAAATATTGAAAAGAGAAGATATGAGTCAATTACATGACATAATCAGAACAGAGATTACTATGGCACAACAGATGAAGGAAAATACTGATCAATACAGAAAACCAGATCCAAGACTGAAATCAGGAGACAAAGTATGGTTGGTGGCAAAGGATATTCACACCACAAGACCATCCAAAAAAGTTAGATTACAACAAACTAGGACCTTATGAAATAATAGAAAAGGTGGGAAGAAAGGCATATAAGCTGGCACTTCCCCCCTCAGCAAACAATAAACACCCAGTTTTCCACATCAGCAAACTCGAACTCTATCAAAACAATCCCTTACCTTTACAATGAAAGGAACCACCTCCTCCTATAGAAATAGAAGGAGAAAATAAATACAAACTTGATCAACTTATTGACTCTCAACGACAGTACAGTAAGCTACAGTACCGAGCTAAGTGGACAGGATATCCCCCTAACCATGACTTAGTGTGGTACCCAGCTGAGAATTTTAGTAATGCCAAACATGCAATGGAACACTTTCATTGAGAAAACCCAGGAAAGCCTGGTCAAAGAAGAAGAACAAATGAGCGACAAAGACTGGATCAACCTAGCAGACCTTCCCACATCTACACCAATTACACCTGAACAAGAAAAACACAACCAGAAAAGTTGGACTGGTTGCTTCAACGACGGGTGTCAAACACATTTTACAGAGAAAGAAGGAGCAAATTATTGGCCACGCGAGGAATACAGAAACCCCTCACCATCACCGCCCCAATTGTCACCAACTACATCATGGGAAATATTCCCACAAACGTCCCTGTCCCCACATATGCTGCTGTCGTCAACATGCGACAACAACATCCTCCCAAGAATGAGTCAAAAGAAGTTTTTGGGGACAAAAATGAGAAGAAGGGGGGGCAAAAAATCCTGGCCAAAGGTCAGGAAAGAGAAAAATGTGGCCTGGGGGGAACAGGCACAAGAAGAGATAAAACCAAAACCAAGCCACACTACAGATCAAGATACGATAATGGGCCTATATGATCAGTTAAGGCACCTACAAGAAATAGTGAATGAAGCCCAAATAGATCAAAATCTCTTCGAAGGACAGGCGAAGATGTGGGAGAGAACAGGAAGAACACTTCAGAGGGAAAAGGCGAAACTAGAACAGGAAGTAAGGATTCAGCAAATAAGAGCAGGATGGGCAGAATGGAAGGTGATAATTTTGGAAAGGAAAATGGAAATAAAAGAGAGGGAGAACAAATTGCTAAGAGAAATGATGGAAAAAACAACAAGGAGATACGAAAATTGGCAGTAAGGTTGGACAGGTTGACAGAAAAAAGGGATGAAGGACTGTTGGCCTAATGGGACTTAGGCTATAGGGGAGGGGGAGCTAGTATTACAAACCTAGCATGGAAAAGAGCTTTCACATGACTCATGATTATGAGGTCATAGGTTTGTAATAATTTCACACACATGACTAATTAGGTCATGTGAGTTTCATACATGACTCACACTTACGGGTCATAGTTGTTATATTAGATTTGATTAAGCAATAACTCATTTGAGTTATATGATTGTTTTACGCACATGACTTATTTAGGAGTCATGTGAGTTTTGCACATGACCTATTTAAAGTCATGCGATTATTATGTTACGTGAATGTATGAGTCACAATTGTGACTCATAAAATAGTTATGGATTTGTAAGTAGGTTGTGAGAAGGACTATATAAGGAGGAGGATATGATGTAGTAGTTAGTTCTTCACGCAACCACCTAAGTTATTTCCTAGATATAACTATACAACTTTATGAATATAAAACACCTTTACACTCTTTACTAAGATAGGAACATCTTGAGATATCTTCCTTGTAGGACAAGGAAGAAAGTGAACGAATAGCTTAGTCTTAGGAAGACTAAGCAAGGATAAGAATTTAGTCTTAAGAAGATTAAATACAAACAACAGATACCAAGTTAAGTATTGACCCCATTACAATATTTAATAAAGATTGATATAACATTGTTGCCCGTTGCTCAGTTGTATACTAAGAGTGATAGAATAAGCAATCCTAATACAGAGGCTCTTCAGAATCATGCCTGGACTGGCCAGACCATGAGTCAGACTGGCTGCTTAGTATCACTGCTTCTGTTCCTATCCTTCCTTCTATTAGCACAAGAGTCTTTCCTTTCCATCTCCCTTGAATTCATATTTTTGGTTCATACTATCATTGATTATCCTTTAGATATTGTCCTTTAGGTGGCAGCTTAACGAAAAAACTTTAAATAAATAATATTAGAAATAATACTGATAAAATACTAATAAACAATATATGAAACAATAGCATATTAACAATAAGTTCAACCATGAATGAAGAAAGAAAAAGAAGAATATAACTTATATATGACTGATAGCTTCCCTTAACCAGCGATTACAGGCCTCTCCAGGCTGTAAAGCAATAAAAATTGAGGCTTTAACCTCACTTTCCATAACACTAAATGCCTTCACCATCTCATCTATAGTCAACATTAATCTGTAGTCTCTTTGAAGTTGTTCGACAGCAAGTTTGGCTTTAGAATGCTGAATTGTCTGTGCTGTACCTCCAAGCCGATTGAGTGCTTTGGCAATTGCTCGCCCTGCCATCTTCTGCTCAGTCTTAGCCTTCTTCACTACTGGCTTCACTACCGGTAAACTCTCTTTGTCCTCTTCCTCCTCTTCATCAATACTACCTCCCTTCAATATATCTCTTCTACCTCTTTTGCTCATACCTCCCAACACCAACCCTGATGCCTCTTGTGTTACCCTACTACCCATAAGCCTTAACCTGTTTTGAGTTGTGTCTGCACTTCTACCCCATTCTGTATCCATGCCTTCCTCATCGCTTTGTTCCTCTTCATCCATAAGTATAGCTGCCCCCCCTCCTCCTACTTCTCCTTCGATATCTGCAGATAAAGGAGCTCCAGACTGACTTGATGGGTGCCTGGTTGGTTGACTGGATTGCAGTAGATATGGCGAGCAGAATGGGGGATTTGAAGTGTGAGCAAATTCACCTGTTGCTGACAGGTTTGCACAAAGTTCATGGAGAATAGGATAGTGCACTAGGGCTCTTGCTCGAAACTTCTCAGCTTCTGGATGTGCTTTAAGGTAAGCATCCCAAACACCCTCTGGTACTGTTGGAATTGCCCGCTGATCATCCCATCCAAATCCGGAGTTGTTCTTGATTGCTGTATAAATATCATAATATTTTTTCAGCTATTATAATACATTTTGATATATCTGTAAGTTCCACTTCTTGATTGTAAAATCTTATGAAACTTAGGAACTCTAGTAACATACATTTGACCACTTAGTTTTAAGCTGAGTAGCTTCTAAATCAATTTGGTGAACATCCTTCAACCCCTCCTTTACTGCAACCCAGGCTTTTTTCTTAAACCCACTTTCTACATGCTCTCCTCGAAGGACCTGCTCATATAAAATTTTGATCATTGTCTCTACCATTGCTTCAGTCCATTTTGTTTTTGCCATTTTCTGTTTCTGTTTCGAAGGGGGGTTAAAAGTGGATCGTAGGTTTCGGTTTGAGGTTTTGGGGGTAACAATGGTATGGGTGCAGTTATGACGCATACAATGATCATAGATATTATGTAAAGTTGATTTCTTGGCATTTGCCTCTGTGTCGACCAGACACACTACAATGACTTTCATTTAAACAGATTATACTAACTTGGGAAAACTACAGTTGCAGGGTGCAACTCCTGTTTTGCGATCTTAGCACTTTCGGAAACCAATGACAACCAGACGCACGCTAAATCTCTCAGGGCCCATACACTGCCGGTATTACAAACCCGATATGGTTTGTAATGGTTTTATTTGTTAAAAGGTTTTTCACATGACTCAGTTGAGTCATACGATGATATGTTTTCGCACTACGACTCAGGTACGAGTCATAGGGTTTCACATGACTCTGGGTTATGAGTCATAGTTGTTTATGTTTGAATTTGATAGGAATGTTGAGCGTTGACTCATAGGCATACCTATGAGTCATGAGGACTAAGAGGCATGACTTCGTTTATATGAGTCATGAGGTTTTGCACATGACCCCTTTAAGGTCATGAGACTTTCGCGCATGACCAAGTATGGTCATGAGGTTATATGTTATGCGAGTGCATGAGTCACAGTTGTGACTCATTGGATTTGTAAGCGAGTTGCTGGAAGAACTATATAAGGAGGTCGGTAGGACCTGACAGATAGTTCTTCACGCAACCACCTAAGTTATTTCCTATCTTATAAAGTTATCAATAAAACACCCTTACGCTCTTTATCTATAAGATCAACAACTGCGAAGAAGAACAAGACTAATACTAGTTAGCACTATAAGGACTTAGTATTGACAACGGTCAATATCTAAGACGTGGTGTAAGACAACAAGTATTAAGGATTCTCGAAGAAAGGAGAATACAATAGAAGGTAAGTATTACCTTAACAAAGGCTAACTGCAGACTCGTTGCCTGTTGCAAGATATAAATAGGAGAGATCATATAGTGGATCGTAACATTTGGTTGCGTCTTAACAGCAACACCCAACAACAACAATGGCTGAAGGAGCACAAGACGAACAGATGAACCCCCCAGGCGGAGAAGGGGGGGGAGAGGGCCAGGCACTACCGATGGTACTAATGGCAGAACAATTAACACAAATCCCAGCAGGATTACAATCAGAAAGAAGACCTAAAACAGAGAAACCAGAAACCTTCGGAGGAGACCGAAGCCAGCTACGGACATGGCTAGCTAAGCTAAGAGTATACTTCCAAGCCATAGGATGGCAGGAAGATCATGATACGGACAAGATAGTATATGCGACAAGCCTGCTAAGAGGAGATGCAGCCATTTGGATTACACCTTATGCGGAAGGAAGCATAGTACAACCATGGGGTGCATCTTGGGAACTCTTTCAGACATCCCTCAGAGAACAATTTGGAGCCATCGATGCCAGAGGAGAAGCCCGAATGAAACTTAAGAAACTGAGGCAAGGAACTAAGTCAGTAACAGAATACTGGAACAGTTTTAGAATGACAGCTACCGAAGCCGAGCTAGATGAAGCAACGGAGGGAGAATGGCTACTAGCAGGAATGGACACAACACCATCAACAGCTTGGGGAATGGATACCACAGCATTCCAAAGCACGGAACAACTGGCACGATGGGCAATCACCAAAGAAACCAAACTGGCCATGGTAAGGCATATCCAGAAAGGCGCCCAAGACAACAAAACATCTAGCACCATAAGGAACCAAGATGGCACTTTCAAAACCATACCAAAGGAACCTCCACGAGGAGAGCCTATGGAACTAGATGCGACAAGCCGAAGAAAATACCAAAGACTACCCCAGGAAGAATACAGAAAACGCATGAAAGAAGGATTGTGCTATCAGTGTGGGAGAAAAGGACATATGGCAAAAGACTGTCGAGTCAAGAAAGCCAATACAAATAGACCAAAAATCCGAAAGATGGAAGTGGAAAAGGAGGAAGAAGAGACTTTAAATGATGAAAGTCCCCAAGAATAGATGGTCCTGGGGACAACCGAACGAAACCCATCAAAAGAATGACGACGTCCTCAGGAAGAGATGGACCGGAGGACGACAAAACAAAAAACATCAAAACCACATACCTCAACACCACTTTAACCAATAAAGAAACAAAAAACCTCGAATCGGACCACATCATGGTCAAAGTACAACTCCACAATAGACAGAAACAGATATCGACAAATGCAATGATTGATTCAGGGGCAACTGAAGATTTTATAGACTGCAACTTCGCTATAAATCACCAGCTACCTTTAATGAAAATCGAAAAACCAAGGGATATATACATGGTGGATGGAACTGTATCAGATGCAGGACCAATTACCCATGTTACCGAAATCCCTATGGACATCGGAAGCCACAAAGAGAAAGCAACTTTCCTAGTGGCCAACCTTGTCAAACACGAAGTCATCCTTGGCATGACCTGGTTAAAAGACCACAACCCAAGGATCGATTGGAGAAAAGAAGAAATCACCTTCGATAGCGACAGGTGTAAGGCAGTATGCCTTGATGCCTCCCCAACGGTATATGCAATACCAGAAAAAGAAGCAATTCGGGAAAATCTGGAAAGCCGGATTTTAAAAATCAGCACCAAGGAAGGACCAAACTATGAAGTCACGGTCAAAAAACTGAGAGAAGATGCGAAAATACCTGTGAAAGGTTCGCAAAAAGCTGCAGGAAGTGACCTGTTCAGCATAGAAGGAGCCATCATCCCAGCAAGGGGACAAAAGCTCATCAAAACAGGAATCTCAATGGGACTTCCGGAGAACACCTATGCCCGCATCGCACCCAGAAGTGGTTTGGCAAGCAAAAACGGCCTCACCATTAATGCTGGAGTCATAGATGCGGACTATACAGGAGAAATTCGGGTCCTACTGGCAAACCTGTCAGATGTGGATTACGAGGTCCACAAAGGGGATAGAATTGCCGAAATAATCATCGAAAAAATAGTCTCAACCCCCTTTAAGGAAGTACGAGAACTTCAACACACGGAAAGAGGAGAACAAGGGTTTGGCAGTACAGACACTCAAGCTAAGAAAAAGTTGTCAATAGCCTTTATTTCGGTACAGGCATTCGGTAGAATGCACAGAAAAGGAGAAATTACCGGAATCCTGAAATGGGACGATGCAAAACTCACGCTAGCAGCCACAACAATCAGCACCAAATTAGCCTTACAGAAAAAAGGGAAAAGAGGAAAAGAAACTTTAAAACAAATAGTGCCCAAGGAGTATCACAACTTCTTAGACATATTTGAAGAAAAAGAAAGAACAGAGCTACCACCGCACCGAACAGCAGACCATAAGATAGAAACAGAAGCACCGCCACCATTCATGAAACTCTACCCCTTGAGAGGAGAAGAACTTAAAGAACTCAGAGAATACTTGGAAAAGAATCTAGAAAGACGGTGGATAAGGCCATCGTCCTCATCAGCAGGAGCACCCATACTCTTCGTCAAGAAAAAAGATGGAGGCTTAAGGCTCTGTGTGGATTACCGAGGCCTAAATGCAGTATCAAAGAAAGATAGATACCCGTTACCATTGATAAGCGAAGCCTTGGATCGATTGCAAACGGCGAAGTACTTCACCAAACTCGACATCAAGGATGCATATCAACATATACGGATATCCAAGGGAGACGAATGGAAAACAGCATTTAGAACACAATACGGACTATATGAATATATGGTCATGCCGTTTGGCTTAGCCAATGCACCGGCAACCTTCCAGAGATGGGTCAACAACGCACTCAGCAAATATTTGGATGTCAACTGCATAGCTTACCTAGACGACCTCCTGGTATATTCAGATACCATGGAACAACATCAGAAGGATGTGGCCATGATACTAGCCAAGCTCAAAGAGATGGGGGTTAGTCTAAAACCCACGAAATGTGAATTTCACAAAAAAGAAACCGAATACCTAGGATTCATTATCAACTCTGAAGGAGTACGAACAGACCCTACCAAAACAGACGCCATAAAAATATGGACAACCCCGGAGAAAGTCAAAGACATTCAGAGCTTTGTGGGATTCTGCAACTTTTACAGACGATTCATAGAAGGGTTTAGCCGAATAGCGAAACCACTATACAACAGGACAAGGAAGAATCAAAAGTGGGAATGGGGAGAGCAGGAACAAAAAGCCTTTGAAGGTCTTAAGGAAAGACTCACCACAACTCCAATACTAAGACACTTCGACCCTGAGGCACCTATTATGATCGAAACAGATGCATCCAACTATGTCTGTTCAGGAATAATATCACAACAAGACAAGGAAGGAATATGGAAACCGATAGCATATCGATCAAAAACAATGACCAAGGCAGAATGCAACTATGACATACACGATAAGGAACTCCTTGCAATCATGCAAGCCCTCAAGGAGTGGAGGAAATACGCACAAGGAAGCCCCCACACAGTCAAGATTCTTACAGACCACAAGAACCTTGTCCCATTCACAACCACCAAGGCTCTAAATGGAAGACAAATACGATGGAGTGAAGAACTCAGTCAATACAATATCAAGATCGAATATCAACCAGGGAAAGAAGGGGCAAAACCAGATGCCCTCACACGAAGAACAAACGACATACCAAAGGAAGGAGACGATCGCATTACCCAAAGACAAAGAATCCTGTTACCAAAAAAAAAATTCTTTGAGGATGAAGGGTACGCCTCAGGTTCAGAAGAAATCAACACCATGGAACTATGGACGATAGAAGACCAAGATACTGCAAAAAATATCAAGGAAAAAACATCACGAGATGTATTGCTTCAGAAAATCAGAAAAGCCATAGAAAGAAAGGATAAAGAAGACCCAAAAGTGGCCTTAGGATCATGCAACTGGAAGGAAGGATATATGTGGTACGAAGGAAAAATCTGGTTGCCAGAAGATGAACCGACGAGAACCGAAGCAATCAAAAGAAATCACGACACACCACAAAATGGGCATGGGGGAACAGCCAAGACACTGGAATTAACACAACGAACATACTACTGGCCAGGCATGCGCCAAGACATTAAGCGATATGTCAAAAACTGCGACATGTGTCAAAGAATAAAACCAAGTCGTCATGCGCCATATGGACTATTGCAACCATTACAAATACCAGAGAAACCATGGAAATCCATCAGTATGGATTTCATCACAGACTTGCCACTATCGAACAACTATGACGCCATATGGGTCGTTGTGGATCGCCTGACCAAGATGGCTCATTTCATACCCTGTCGAAAGGATATGAAAACGGGAGAATTTACACAACTGTTCATGAAAAATGTCTTCAAACTGCATGGATTACCAAAAGACATCATCAGTGACAGAGGATCAATATTCACATCGGACCTATGGAAAGAAATGACCAAAGGATTAGACATCACACGAAAGATAAGCACGGCATTTCACCCCCAAACAGATGGTCAAACAGAACGAACGAACGCCTCACTCGAACAATTCCTAAGGGCATATGTGGAATACTCCCAACAAGACTGGGAAGAATGGCTATCATTTGCGGAATTTGCATACAATAACACGAGACAAGACATCATTAAGACAACACCCTTTTATGCGAACTATGGACATCACCCCATCAACGAACCTATGGGACATATAGGATTACCGGGAATACTAGAAAAACAAGATATCAGCAGACTACACGGACTTATCCAGACGGAAATCCAAATGGCGCAAGACAGAATGAAGGAAAACAACAATCGCCACAGAAAACCCGATCCAAGACTAAAAAAGGGAAACAAAGTCTGGTTAATGACGAAAGATATTCAAACTACAAGGCCATCAAAGAAACTGGATTACCGGAAAATCGGACCATATGAGATCATTGAAAAAATTGGAGAAAAAGCTTATAAGCTAGACCTCCCAGCCTCAATGAAAACGAAACACCCAGTCTTTCACATTAGCAAACTCGAACTCTATTCGGACAATCCTCTACCCTCACAAAGAAAACTTCCCCCTCCTCCTATTGAAATAGAAAAAGAAGACGAATACAAACTCGACCAGATAGTGGATTCAAGACTACATTACGGAAAACTCCAATACCGAGCCAAGTGGACCGGTTACACTGCACAACACGACCAGGAGTGGTACCCAGCAGAAAACTTTAGCAATGCCAAACATGCAATCGAACACTTTCACCGAAAAAACCCAGGAAAGCCTGGTCAAAGAGGAAGAACAAATCAGCGACAAGGATTGGATCAATCTAGTCGATCTCCCCGCATCCAAGCCAATTACACCCGAACAAGCAAAACACAATCAGGGAAACTGGACAGGCTGTTTCGACGATGGATGCCGAATACACTTTACAGAAAAAGAAGGGGCCGATTACTGGCCGAAAAAATACAGAACCCCCCTACAACCACTAGAACCACCCATGACGACATGGGAGGCAACGTCACCATCCCCACGAACACCACCCCAGTCGCCATGCGACAACAACATCCTTTTAACGGCAAAGCAAGCAAAGTTTTCAGGGACGAAAACAAAGGGAAGGGGGGGCAAAAAATCTTGGCGCAAGGTCAAGAAAGGTGGAGAACAGTTGGAAGGTAGTCCAATGATAACCCATACCGATTCCTTCGAGACGAAGGAAACCTTGAAGAGGAAAATGGAGGAAAAGGAGGAACAAATTGCAGAGCTGGAGGAGGATAAAAAAGGATTAAAAGGAGAAATAGCTGGAAAAAATATCAGGATCCGAGCCCTAGAAAGAGAGCTAGCAAGATAACGCTATGCGAGGAAGGAGGAAGAAAAAAGGTTCAGCAGGATTGCGGGGGATATGGCACATATCTGCAGAAACATAAAAAAAGATGTGTACTATGAAAAGTACCATCACGAATCCTCAAGGGACTGAGGATTTAGGAAGAGGGGAGCTAGTATTACAAACCCGATATGGTTTGTAATGGTTTTATTTGTTAAAAGGTTTTTCACATGACTCAGTTGAGTCATACGATGATATGTTTTCGCACTACGACTCAGGTACGAGTCATAGGGTTTCACATGACTCTGGGTTATGAGTCATAGTTGTTTATGTTTGAATTTGATAGGAATGTTGAGCGTTGACTCATAGGCATGCCTATGAGTCATGAGGACTAAGAGGCATGACTTCGTTTATACGAGTCATGAGGTTTTGCACATGACCCCTTTAAGGTCATGAGACTTTCGCGCATGACCAAGTATGGTCATGAGGTTATATGTTATGCGAGTGCATGAGTCACAGTTGTGACTCATTGGATTTGTAAGCGAGTTGCTGGAAGAACTATATAAGGAGGTCGGTAGGACCTGACAGATAGTTCTTCACGCAACCACCTAAGTTATTTCCTATCTTATAAAGTTATCAATAAAACACCCTTACGCTCTTTATCTATAAGATCAACAACTGCGAAGAAGAACAAGACTAATACTAGTTAGCACTATAAGGACTTAGTATTGACAACGGTCAATATCTAAGACGTGGTGTAAGACAAAAAGTATTAAGGATTCTCGAAGAAAGGAGAATACAATAGAAGGTAAGTATTACCTTAACAAAGGCTAACTGCAGACTCGTTGCCTGTTGCAAGATATAAATAGGAGAGATCATATAGCGGATCGTAACAGCCGGTATCTATTATCTTTGAAATTACCGATGTCTAACACACTCTAGCTAAGCTCGCTCAAATGAAAACGCATAGATACTTGAGCAATGCGCGAACCACGTCTCCTGCTTTGCAAGTATCCCACTGCTCATCATCTGCTCTCACTGGAATTTCGAGAGAGTATATACAGTATTCCGCGGCCAAGTGAGCCCACGGTATAGCGAGAATGCCCATACAAAAAATACCGGTCCTATACAATTAGTATGGGCGTTCTCACCTCACTGTGTTCTCGCTTTGCCGTGGATTACTGTAATGCATAATCAGTCAAATCAGCAGTAGTTTTGTGTGATACACCACAGCTTGTTTTGCTTGTATACTCCCCGTTATCTCATTTGTGGGGAAGGAGACATGTTATTACAAGTACAATAATGTTGTTCCATTGTGAATTGGCATGTGTCATCAAGCCGAGTCTCATTGTCCTCATGGCAAACTTGTCTGATCACCAAGATAATATTCTTCATAGGCTTTACAGTATGCAATTCCTGCAGCGCGATACTGACCCCGCTGGAACACCCATGCGCATATACCGTAAAAACTCGTTAAATCCGGTATCTGGGATCGGCCTCAGATCTCCACAAGCAGAGACAAAACACCTCGAGAAAGTATAGTGTTTGCCAGATGGGGTATAGCTTGGGGAGGCTGAGCTTGGTGGATCACATTAACTGATATTTATCATTTTGTTAACATACTCCACTAAGCCTATTACGGTTCAGTACAGTGATTCCGTTGAGATCTCTGATAACGGATTTAACGAGTTTTTACGGTACTCGGGTTTGACAAATTTGATGGAAATGGAGTCATTTTGATAACTTCTACCGTAAGTTAGGTGAGTTGGGATGAGCTGGGATTTATCCCTGCCAAGAAAGCTTGTAAGTTACTTGATCCCTGCCAACCTCATGACAGCGACATATCGTCGGCTATAGTACGATACTCAGTGGATGTCTCTAGTCACCGAGTAATACTGGGAGCTTAGATTTTCTCTCCGTTTTTGTTTAGATGGTGCTATTTTCCAGCCGTGATGGTGGGAAGTACCATTGTCAGCTTCGTTTGTTGCATCTTTGCATTAGGAGTGGTGGGTCTGGTATATATGTGATATGAAGGTGGAGTGGGGGTTTCGAAAAGTGGGTCCGTTGTGCGATGTGTGTTTGGTGTCTTTTTTTTTTTTTAGTTGTGATTGTAGTTGTTACTGGCGAAGATGGATTCAACTGTACGATAGTGAATACTCGTTCTTTTTTTTTTACAATGTTTTGTCTTGTATACTGCTTTCAAGGTTAAGTTTAGTGAATTGTGGAGTTGATCATTGTTGCTTGTTCCGCGCCCTTTGGTGGTTTTGACTTGATCTTCCGGACGTCAATATCACACTTGGGAGAAGAAGTAAAGGAGTGAAGAAGCATATATCAAAGGTAAGGACCGATTATTATTATTATGTATCATTAAGCTTGTGGAGCCATAAGGGCTATGAAGCTAGCTAATGCCATACATGATTGCGAGGGCTGACTCGCATGCCAGATGTTAGGTAAGGACCGAGTAGTAGTTTAAGGAGAAAAGAAAACCAACTAAGTGGCGGAAGAGACAGTCTTATATACGAAATCTAAGCATAAGAAAACAATAACTTCTCCTCGTCCATCGGTTCTCCGGGCTTCCTATTCCCCATAGCCGGAACCATATAGTGCAGTCCACATCCGACGGAGAACTAACAACTTTCATCCCAATACCCATAGTGCTTTCCAAGCACTTCCGTAAGTCCATAGTATGGTCCATACGCTTTCGGTATCGCGTGCTGGTTCCTCCATATGACCATCCACTACGCGCAAGCTGCTCCCCCAAACAACAGGTCGGCCGTTTCGATCTCGGCCAAGCCACGACTGCTGTACTGTACAAGTAGAAGGCGGACTGGCATGATATGATATAAAGTTTTCAAAAGCACCCGTTGCGCAACCAACGTGATCTTAGAGCAAAGTTAAACATTCTGTGTTACGGAGAATACAGTTCCACTTATGCCAACAATTGTGGTGTCTGGGTTCATGCCATATCACTCGGACTTTCGAGTAAATCCACCACTGTACTAGAGAGTTGGAGGTGCGAGGTTAAATGTACCGCAGATTCTTGGGAAGAAAAAAGCTTAATTAATCTCATGATATATACCTTTTGTGGGGAAATCAAAAATGCTGGAAGGTAGTGTTTTGCAAAATGGCGTGGGTGGGGGTGGTACTGTTGTGGATAAAACTCTAATTTGTGGAGCCCAGTACATCAATGCTATCCTTTGTCGGTGTGGTCATTAAACATGCTAGCACAAACTCACTTTATTATAATAACTCCAGATATGTAATTTGAACACCCTGGCAAGGTCCCTGGGGCAGGGGGATGTGTAACCACCCTGCTATCTACCCCTTCTCCACTCGAATCGCTATTCTTATACCCAGTCCAGAGAGATCCCTCCATATTATATCCATACAAACCGCCACCTACACCCATCAAGCTTAATGCTTCTTAAACGAAGATGAAGATTGGAAAATGAAGCCGGCCTCATCATATATACCCCCAACACCACCTAGGCCGCCGCCGGCGCAGCAGGGAATGAAAACCCAGAGAGTGGAAACAGAAGTGCGCCTGTTGATTCAAGTACCCCCCCTCCCATTTCCAGATCCCTAAAGGGCGATGTCTTGTGAGAGCTAAAAAGTCCGACAGAAATTTGGTACATGTGCATTATCTGCTAGCTTCACGTCGGCAATAGCGACAGCAGAATGGTAGGGGGGAGGATTGAATAGGAAGGAGTTTTGGTTTTTCTGGCAAGATGTGCCGGTTGATCATGGAATGTTATTCGTTCGTTCATACAAGACTGTGCTGGAGGGGATTTATGTAGTCGATGTGCGGGGGGGGACGGAAGAAATTGATCAGAATTCCAGCCACTCTTCTGAAGTCTAACTTATGCTGTGAAAGGTAATCAGAAGATAGTGACTGGGCTGAGAATGTATTAATGTTTCTGAATGTAATTTTGCTGAAAAGGCGTTGTGGTGTAGAGACCTCACATGCCACCGGGGAGGCGTGGGGGCCGGGGGGGGGGGGACTTGTCGGATTAGTAAAAGCTTAGTGTTAATATAAATCGAGTGAATTCGATAGGGCGGTAGACGAATGCGCTCCAAAATATCGGGGCAAAATCCTGAGTTCACTGCACGAAGTTACCCAAAAGTCACCAACCACACGGGTATTCTTGACAGGTAGGCCACATATCCGTGGCGAGGTGGAAAGTCGCCTTCCCGGAGGAACAGCTACTGTATCGATAAGTCCCCGAAAAGACGATATTGTTTATTATATCCGCACAAGATTGGAGAAGGACGAATGTCCCGACGAGATGGACCTGCTGTTGGCCGAGGAAATCGTGGAGAAGATTCCTGAAATAGTTTCTGAGGTGTAAGTGGGATCAAAAATTGGGGGTTCTTGCCTAGATATATTTACTAACCGATAGAACCCCACTTGAAGATTTCTACTTGTGTCTCTAAATCTCGATGCAATCCTCCAGGGAACAAGCATTCACCAGCGCCGAGAAAGGCTTCGCTTAATGACCGATAGCTCGACCTTGGAGGATACGTACGGCGCCACGATCAAGCGAATAAAAGCTCAGGGAGTTAACAAAGAGAAACTCGGCATCACCGCGTTAATGTGGATATGCCATTCCGAACGGCCGATGAACCCCATTATCTTTTGCTGCTGATCGTGGGCACGAGGTAGTGGTGCAGATACTCCTAGCTCGTGCGGATGTTAATCTTGGGCGACCGGACTTTCATGGCCGAACACCGCTCTGGTATGCTACCCACGAACGACGTATGCGAGTCGTAGAGTTGATCCAATCCTCGGGATCCTCACACCCAGCTCTTCCTGCGACTTAGGCACCCGGAGTAAAAACCTTCTTGCTTTCCTTGATTCTGTCGATGTGCCACTCTCCATGATGTCCCATCAAGACTCGTCTACGCCGCCCCAGCATATTGGGCCTTATGCAAATTATTCCGGCTTACAGCGCTATCTCGTGGGCATTTTTCCTAAAACTTGATCTTTAAAATTTTTGGTTCAGTATCCAGAGATTGGAGACACCCTTTGTTTTTCCTCTTCTATCTCTTTTTTTTTCTCTTGCGGTGTTAGGTGGACTTTTGGGGTGTCCTTTTTGTATAAATCTTTCCTTTGCCATAGTAGAACCAGGGAGCAAAGCCATGATTTGGACGGCGCTCTTTTTTTTTCCGGCAATAACTTAAAACTAAACTTTTCTCATTGTGTGATATATGTTTCTCCATTTTCCTATGGCAGATATCTGTCTTTACATAAGTTACTTTTGTAGATAATATTATCACAAAGATAGGGGATTATTCAAGGCATCATGCGCAGATGTATGCATTGCCTATCGGTCTCAAGTTTGTTTGGTATCTGGTAGTTTTCTCGAGTATCTATTTGTGATACGCCATCCGAGTTCAACAGTCGCAGCACTATTTACTTAGTAGGTGTTATGAATCATATCAAGTGAGTGTTGGGCTTCTGCTTGCTGAAGAGAAGTCGTGCGGCTTTATTCAGGCGCGAATTGAGTACTCGAACTTTGAGCGTGGCAACCACCACCACACATTTCGAGTACTTGATTCGCGCCCGAGTAGTTCAGGAGTGCTGGGTACCGCGGTGCTGAGGAGTAGTTATGTCTGTCGTGTGGAAGCGGAGTGCTTGATTCGCCTAAAATCTCTCAGGGCCTATACACCGTCGAGATCGGTTTTGTCATTACTTATCTTTGAAATTACCGATGTCTGGCACACTCTAGCTGGGCTTGCTCAAATGAAAACGCATAGACACTTAAACAACGTGCTAACCACTTCTGCTCTGCCGGTATCCTACCCTGCTTATCATCTGCTCTCACTGGAATTTTGAGAAAGTATATAATGCCTAATCGGTCAAATCTTCAGTAGTTTTTGCATGATACACCACCGCAGGTTCTACTTGTATACTTCCCGTTATCTCATGTTATTGCAAGTACAATAACATTGTTCTATCGTGAATTGGCATGTGTCATCAAGCAGAGCCTCATTGTCTTCATGGTAAATTTGTCTGATCACCAAGATACGAGTAATATGCTTCACAATCTTTATTCAAGTCCTGCAGCGCAATGCTAAAGCTAATACCCGGCTGGAACACCCACGTCCATACGCTCGGGTTTGGCAGTTTTGTTGGAAACAGGGTCATTTTGATAACTTACTATTTTCCCACTCTCGCGAGATGTCGAGTCGAGATGAGCTGGGATTGATCCCTGCCAACCTCATGACAACGACATATCATGAAGGATAGAATCGTTAGTTATCAAAAATAACCGAACACCTGCTGGTAGCAACGGGAAATACTTTCACCACATATCGGGCATCATGGCAGAAGTTTTTCCCGTTTCTACCTGGAAGTATTCGGTTATTTTTGACAACTGACAATATGATACACCTCAGTGAATGTCTCTAGTCAGCGAGGAATACTGAGAGGCTCAGATTTTCTCTCCGTTTTTAAGATGGTGCTATTTTCCAGCCGTGATGGTGGGAAGTTTCGTTGTCAGCTTCGTTTATTACATCTTTGCATTAGGAGTGGTGAGTCAAGTATATATGTAATAATAATATTATGACATTGTGAAGGACTCTCAATAGAACACATACTATAATCTTGAGTTTGTTTGCTTGGTAACAGTTTTCTAAATTTTGTGTCAAGTAAGGAACCTTAGTTGAAAGAGTTTTTTTTCTCTTCCAAGGCAGGAGTGTTGCTATGTTTGGTTAATTTTGTCAACTAATAATACAAGTGGGACCGAAAAAGTGAGTGGACACAAGTGATTTTACTGCAAAAATAGCAGATTTCACACTAAGATATTATGCTAGAGAAAATTCACAAAAATACAAACTATCTATAGAACCACTGAAAACAGTAAGGACATCATTTTCTATATAGAAATGTCCACTTAATTCCCAACTCCTCAAGAGTGGTCTGCCGTTGAACTTTCAGATTCCGCCAAGGCACAGTTTTCCCACCAAAAACTACGGTCTTGGCGCAATTTTGAGGAAAGTTTTGTTCCCTCTTGTTACTACTCTTCAGAGAATTTAAATTCATTCAAGGTTACAATAGAAGCCAAGTAGTCTACATCTTTTCTCAACACTCTATAAAGTTATCCTTTTTTTTTTTAATTCAATTCAAGTATTGGTGGCGGAATAAGTGTGCGAAATTGTCCATTTTTGGTGTAAAATCACTAGTGTCCACTCACCTTTTCGGTCCCACTTGTACCATGAATCATTAAGGACTGGTATGACGTTACAGAGGCGCTCCTAGTCCTTTCTAGTTAAGGCACTCAACGAAGTCTTCATAACATATACTACTTACTGTACAAGGAAGTAGGTACAACAGACTTACCATAATCAAAATATAGTATCATGCTGTGGAGGAGAAATTATGTAACGCTAGAGTTGGGTGGTAAACCCCCTGTTGTAGCTAGGTCTTAATGGCCGTAACTTTTGTTTGCTAGCTAGTTTGTTTTCAGGGTTAGGGCACGTGACTTGGGCAGCCTTGTGGGGCACTTGGGAGTTTTCTGGGGCAGTTGTCGACAAACACAACCAACCGACCAGAAAAAAGAAACGATCACTGAGACGGGAGAAAACACAGCCGAGAGCAAGAAAGAAATAGCTAAGGACAGAAAGACATCAGGATCCACGACAGATCCGCAGCTGTAGAGGGATTGAGAGGTTGATAGCTTTTTCTTTTTCTTTTATTTTTACATCGGAATTTTACGAAAATAGTTTGAGACGGAGAAGTACCCCTAGAGTAAGAGAGTTAAAGTTTCTGTGTTTTTCCTTGGATTGCTTCGAGGTACTTTGTGAAGAGAAGAGAGAGAGAAGCGAGAAGTGACCGAGCTTCGTGCCTACCCTCCAGCCGTCGAATCGCCTACCCTCCAGAGGGGAGAGGAAACAGTACTGATTCAATAATTTGGTAAGAAAAAGAAAAAAAAATCAGACATTGCTAAGGCTTCAGTGGGGGACCACAGGGCCTAACGTCCTCGCCTCGGAATGTACGCAAATTGCCTTAAGGACGGGACAGGCAGGCAAAAAGTCGTCTGTCCTCCTCCGGCTCACAGGTAAGCATAAGCTCGAGCTGGAACCTTACAAGTCTACTCTGACAGACAAAGTCGGCTGGCCAAAAACACCTCGGATAAACGCGAACCATCCTTCACGGAATGAAAGATATGAGAGGGGAGCAAAAAAAAAAAAATCCGGGCGGAAAAAATTGATGCTCTGAAATGGCTTTGAACCGTTGACCTCGTCCTGAGATTCTATGTCCGATACTAGTGACACCCCCTGCTCCTTAAGTTTACCAAACCTCGTCATCAGAGCAGAAGATATGGTGGGGCTCTTCAATGTGGTTAACGAAATGTTGTACCACTAGTCTATATTGAACTACCCTACCGTATTCCCACAACCCAACTCCTCATCCCACTTGCTTTTGGGTTAGGGTTGGGTCTTGTGTGTGTGCGGGGGGATCACCCAATCGAACACCCGTGTTTGCTTTCTCACGATAGCTTCACGCCTCTTTAATCGATTCTTTTGTTCTGCCAGCTGGGATACAGTTGGTCGTATGGGACCGGTCTTTTGACTCCTCCTCTCCTTGTTCGCAGGAGCGACCTTTTGGACACACACGCATTTCCGGGTTACTTTAGTTTTCGATTTGCCTACATTCCTTCCTGGTGTCGGTTCGTTTACTTGCCTGGATGGCTTGCCTGGCTTCGGCCTTTGCTTTCTTTTCGCTTTCGTTCCTTCTGCGGTCGGTTTGGTTGCACCTTGGCCCTCGGGCTTGTGAAGTTTTTTGGTTTGGTTTTTCTTCATAAAATCTTACCTTGCAGCTGGTTATTTTTCGCTGGCCTTGGGGACTCCGTTGACCCCCATAGGAAGTTGGATGGTTGTTACTCCGGTTGATTCGGGGTGGTGTGGTGTGGGGGGTTGTTTTGTGGTTGGCTGGTGAGCTTGGCTCGTTGTGGGATGTGAGGTCCGGAGGTTGCATCTCGTTTTCAGTGAAGGTCGGGGTTTGAGTGCCTCGGTCGACAGGGTTTTGAGTCTATGCGCCCGTGTATCTGCTAAGTGTTGTGGGGCACCCGATGAGGAGGACTGATCATGTGAGGGCTGGGTTTCTTTGGCTATCTACAGGGTGGGTTTCTTTTGTGTTGGAGGGTTTGCAAGGGGGCTTTTGGTCTCGGTTGTGGCTTGTGGCAGGTGGCCGGGAGGGGGATTTATTTTTCGGTTTGGCTGTCGGGGAAGGACATGCTGTTAAGACGTATGCCTGTTAGGCGGTTCTTTCATATTAGCGTAGTTGTTGTTTACGGAATACATACATATACCACAACCCAACACTACGCTTTCTTTCTTTCTTTCTCTCTCACTTGCTGGGGGCGGACACCCACCGCCCGCCAAAAAAAAAACAGCAACCCTAGAAAAGCGGGGGGAATGCAAGTAAGAAAGAAGGGAAGGTAAGTCTTACATGAAAAATACCAGGATGAGCAAAAACACTACAGTGAGCCAACGTCCATGGGAGCAAATGGCGACGCTGGAAGTCTCGAGTGGGGACCTGCTGTGATACAGTACAGTACAAGGTGTCGGCTATTCATGACCAGAAATTGGTGGAGCACACTATGGGGGGTAAAGGGTAAGCGAGGCGAACCTGGTCTCGTTGGTTTCTGGGCGATTACAGTAAGCGAATCAAAGAGTCTGGTACCGATAAGGTGAAGCCGACATGCCTAGAGTACGGTAGCCCAATATAATTTATTTATTCTAGCTGCGCCGATCCCTAACAGCGCCGATCCGGCATAGCGGTCGCTAGCCAGAGCAGGAGGTTCACCTGACCTTTTCGCAAAAAAAAAGAATCAAGATTCATGAGGATAATCACTTCGCATGGTTACACCAGACATACTGTACTCCGAATTTTGGCCAGTAAAACTCGAGTCCCCCCACCCACAACCACGCATCAAGTAAATCTACTGTACTGTACTGTACAGCTACAGTATGACAGATAGGCGTTTATTATATCATGATAATGCGTGCGGGGAATAGCGTAGGAATGCGGCACACCATCATACTCGAGAACTTGACCAATACCCGAACAAACAGCTATGATACATTAGAGGGATTTCGCAATGCAAAGTTAGGGATCGCTATCTCTGTGACATCAGTGTTTACTGTTGCAACAAGCGAACTTGAAAAATAGGGATTTCGCAGTTCTAGGGAAAAGTTAGCTTGTAAGAGCACTTAATCAGCAGCATTAGTGTATAAGAAAAAACAATCACAAAAAATGTATGACGAAATAATAACTCGAGATACATGATATCTTGAATCGCTACTGCCACCTATTTACATTTTCATTTTCTGATATTCTTTCAAGTTTGGATAAATCCAATAATGACTTCTCTCCAGCAACTCCCACAACTCCCACAGTCTCAGGCACCAATCCCTGCCCGCCGTTGTACCTATCTTACAGATGAAAATAAGCTTGCACTTGTGAAACTTTGTGTTGAAAATCAGGCAGATTTTCAAGAAAGGAGGAAGGGTCAGTTTTGGATGATGATATCAGGCTTGCTTGAGCAAGAGATAGGTGTATCCTTAAAGGATCCTGCAGGTAGGTTTGTAATTGACTTATAATATACGCAATTTAAATTAAATCAGTACAAGGCTAAGCAATATTGGGTGAAAAAAAAAAAAAGGAACAGTAAAAGGTTTTATAGCAAACAGTTGTATCCAACTAAGAATTCAAAACCGCGAATCCGGTACCGTTCAAGAGGATACAGAGTTTACCCAAGCTATTGATAAGTGGATGGAGGTAGAGGAGGACCGTGAACACATAAAGGAAATTGCACGGCAACCAAAAGATCAAGCTATAAGAGAAGCACACAATGCCGAACGTCATAGGTCGAATTTACTACGAAGCGCACACTTGAAACGTCACTTCTCGAGTTGCAGCAGTGATGGTGAAGAGGATGATACTTCAGAGGAGAAGGGAGAGAATGGGCAGGAGGCAATTTCATCGGAAGGTCATGCTGGTAGTGAGGGAGAAGGGACAATGGCAGCTACAGTAAAAGAAATTGGTTCTCTAAGAAAAAAAACAAGGCGAATTGCGGCAAGAGAAGATACACATGAAATGACGGCAGCAGTTAAGGGAATGGGAGATGCAGTGGCACTTGTGGCAGAGAAGATTGGGAGTCGAGCAGAAAATTTAGGGAAAGTTCATGAGATGGAGCACCGATTGGAGAAGATGGAGGAATATTTGCGAAAAGATGGAGAAATAAGAAAAGAGCAAGCAGATCATGTCCAGGAACAGCAAGTGAAAACAAATCAGCTGTTAGAAGGGATTTTATTAAAGTTGGGGGAAAAGTAAAAGAAAAGTTGGAACATGTAATTTCTTATATTATACTCGGATGTAATGATAAGTAACAAGCCAATGAAGGTGGATCACAATGAAAACGCTCACAGGTTTCATTTCTGTAGAGGCAAGAATGAATATTTGAAAGAAAGACAGCAACTAAAAAATAGCCTGCCATGGGTGAAAGACCACTCTTCAAACTTCCTTTAAAACCATTGAATGACCATAAGGTCA
>ML120384.1:409006-437840 GCA_003788595.2 Choiromyces venosus 120613-1
CAAGTAGCTCACTCTATCTACTCCAAGTAAAAAGAAGTAGAGTAAGCACAGGTTGAGAAGCCTTGTGCAGGGAACTCAAACTATTTACTGGGAATCTCAAAGGTGAAATTATTCTTGAAATGAAGGGATTGAACAGATAATAATACTCGCAACTTCCATAAAAGCTGTAACTGAAGCTTTTTTGTTTTAGAGAAGGTAAGTTGGAGAGGGGTTGTGGTGGAGGAATGGAAGTGGTGGAGGAAAGAGGTGGTGGACGATGGTTTGTTGTGGAACATTACCAAATTAGCTATCTCTATACTTAGCTTAGCTAGATCTTAGCTAGAACTAAGCGTATGGCATCTCTTAAGTGAGACACAAACCCTAACCTGTGACCGGTTGCCGTCGCAACAAGCTAGAATTAAGCTAACTTTGCATTGCGAAATCCCTCTATTGCATCTTGCTGGAAGGAGGGAGGCATTTAATTTTCATCATCCCCCAATGCTATACGAAATGTGATACCGGTTTCTTAGGGATATTTGATTTGTGGGCTGTAATTGTCATGAGAATTTTCCTATGCCTTGCTTGAAAAGAGCTACCATAGTTACTCTCAATATCTATGTATGTGAGAATCCTCAGATACAGTGGCTGGTTTTGGTTACCCCAGGCATGAGAGGAAATCAACAGGTGAATTTCGTATCATACTTGAAAGAAAGAAAAAACAATCTTTCTGGCGTTAATGGGCATCCAATATCCACCGATTACCGTATCATAGATGAAATGTTACCTGTGCCAGAGGCTGATACAGCACCAATGGTTGAGTAGTGCGGGGGTAGCTGTACGACCGTAGTATGATACTGTACTGCGGGGTTCCACGCCGACTATTTTGCTCTCTGGAAAGAGGGTAGTCTTCAGGCCCTCCAACCCTTCTGTCCCCCCCAGCATTCTTTCTCGCTCGAAATTATCTTTACAAATATCCAAAAAAACACACCCAATTCCCCCATCAACAAAACACGACCTCTCGCAATTCAAGAACCGATCGATGAGATGGGCATTTCACAGTCAAACACTTCAACAGAGGGCCGTTCCTCACAACAAAGGTATACTCTTGGAATGCCGTTTGTATGTATTGGCACTTCCAATCACTAATGTCAATATCTCTGCCTCCAACAGTAATATTCAGGGCAATTATAATGCCACCCGCGGTGATCATAATATCATCGGCTCGGGCAACACTATCAACATTAACCAAGGGGACGCGAACCAGACCAGGAACCATGCTGAAATTTTGCAATGTCTATACACATCTAAATACCAGTTGCACCGAAATCGGGTTCGCGAGCCAGTTGAGGGAACATGCACCTGGGTTACGGAACATCAAAAGTATAAGGACTGGTGGGAGAAAGAAACATCAGGCCTCCTCTGGCTATCGGCGGACCCAGGCTGCGGCAAATCTGTCACCGCTTCATTCCTCGTAACCTATCTGAAAGATCAAACGAACGCAATAGTTTGCTATTTCTTTTTCAAAGACGACAGTGAGGAACAGAGGAGCGCAACATTTGCTCTTTGCGCAATACTACATCAGCTTTTTTCGCAGAAAAAGTCCCTTTGCCTATATGCCGAGGAGGCGTTTAAGTGCAAAAAGGAGGGGTTTACGGAGGAGGTGGATGAGTTGTGGGATATTTTGGTTAAGGCGGTAGCTGAGGGGGAGTGCGGCGATGTAATTTGTGTGGTGGACGCATTGGACGAGTGTGAGGAAGGGTCTCTAGATCGGCTTATCCATCACATAACTCGTCTGCCAGGACCACAGACTTCCGATATACCTTTGAAATTCCTGGTTACAAGCCGCCCATACCACAAAATCGAGAGGGAACTCGGCTCGCCCCAAACGACGATCCGGCTGAAAGGGGAGGACGAGGTCAAGGCTCTTACTGCTGACGTTACTCGTGTCATTGATAAGGGCATTGAGAAACTAGAGTCATACTGGGAACGACCTGGAGGGCTGGGATATTTGCGAAATCTCCTAGAATCTTCCGCCGATCGGACATTCCTTTGGGTTTCTCTTGTTCTCGGGATTTTGAAAGATTGTGTGGATCCCTCACGCGAGGAGTTTACTAACATTGTCACCACTACGCCGCGCAACCTAGCAGAGTTATACACCAACATTCTTGATAAGAGCACTAATCCCGGCAAAGCCCGACGAATCCTGAATATAGTGGTAGCAGCTGCAAGACCTCTTACACTTCGAGAAATGAACGTCGCATTCAAAATCAAGCGGGAGCACAACTCAATCAAAGACCTCGAGGATCTTCCCCAAGGATTTGAAAAGACGGTGAAAAATTTGTGTGGGCTTTTCGTGCGGGTTATTGATTCGAAGATCTACCTCGTTCACCAAACCGCAAGGGAGTTCCTGATTAAAGGATCTTCACCTGGCCATGGAAACTGGCAATATACCCTGTGTCCCGGGTATTCTAACTTTACAATGACTGACATTTGTATCTCTTATCTTTCGCTAGAGGAGTTTGCAAGGGACCAACTAGTACTGTTGGGCAGTGGCAGGATCATGAAGGAGTCGTTGGATAATTATGTCCAGAAATATGCCTTTCTTGATTACGCAGCTAGACACTGGACAGACCACTTTCGAGATTCGAAGGATCGGCAGAGGGAGTTATTTGAGTTTACACGACTAATTTGTGAAGCTGGATCTGGACGCTTTCTGACGTGGTTGCAGGTGTACTGGTTCCATGTCGAGTACCCTGGATGCCCCAAAGATTGGACACATTTGATGATAGCATCGTGGCTAGGGCAGGGGACTGTAGTTGCACGACTATTGGAGGAAGGGGGAGATATCCATGCTCGAGTTGAAACATATGGCACAGCATTGAACCTGGCGGCTATCAGGAAAGACGAGGATATTACCAGGATGCTGCTGCAGGGAAACGTCAAAGCATATTTATACGGGAAGGAGTATAACATCTTGCATGTAAAGAGGCCTCTTGGGTTGACGCGACTAGTGCATAACTGACAATAAATTAATCCTATTTTACAGACGGTATGTGAATATGCTGTCATCAGAGGGAGCGAGTGCTGATTCAGAACTTGTTTTTCGTAATAGAAGGCAAGTAGAAGTCCCTGATCATGTCTCCCTCGCACTGTCGTGTTGCTGATGTCAGAGGTTTGGGAACAATAGAGAGTAAGTGAATTGTATTAGGGATGTTGAGGAACCCTCATGACTAACTCTGGATTATCTCATGAGCGCAGAGTGTAAGTTAGAATTTCCAATACTAGTGGATAGTAGAATAATATTGGCTGATTTGCGGGGAGATAAAGGAGGTAGGGGACTCGGTAAATGGCTCAGATGGCAGAGGGTGACAGCTAACTGCGGAGCTGCGGGGTGCTATAGCTTGTACGTAACATGACCAAGCGAGTTTAAGGTACGGGGCAATTGCTGACCTCTGGCTCGCTGAGTGTTGTAGGAAGTAAGTGAACAGGATCAACCACGGCTCAGGCACGTGACAATTGCTGACCTCTGGCTCGCTGAGTGTTGTAGGAAGTAAGTGAACAGGATCAACCACGGCTCAGGCACGAGACAATTGCTGACCTCTGGCTCGCTGAGTGTTGTAGGCAGTAAGTGAACAGGATCAACCACGGCTCAGGCACGAGACAATTGCTGACCTCTGGCTCGCTGAGTGTTGTAGGTTGTAAGTGAACAGGATCAACCACGGCTCAGGCACGAGACAATTGCTGACCTCTGGCTCGCTGAGTGTTGTAGGTTGTAAGTGAACAGGATCAACCACGGCTCAGGCACGAGACAATTGCTGACCTCTGGCTCGCTGAGTGTTGTAGGGAGTAAGTGAACAGGATCAACCACGGCTCAGGCACGAGACAATTGCTGACCTCTGGCTCGCTGAGTGTTGTAGGAAGTAAGTGAACAGGATCAACCACGGCTCAGGCACGAGACAATTGCTGACCTCTGGCTCGCTGAGTGTTGTAGATAGTAAGTGAACAGGATCAACCACGGCTCAGGCACGAGACAATTGCTGACCTCTGGCTCGCTGAGTGTTGTAGGGAGTAAGTGAACAGGATCAACCACTGTTCTAGTTCCTGGCAATTGCTGATATCTGGCTTCTTGGTTCCTTCAGGTGGTAAGCGGACCTGCACACTCTCCATCGTTTATGGTTTCCACTTTACTGATATATCTCTCCTGCCGTTACAGATTGTATGTAATTGATATCTGTTAATGTCCCCGGTAATGCCGTTGATTCCAGACTAACTTCACCCTTGATTTCCTCAATAGGAGGTAAGCATTGTGAATCTCCATATCATACTTCTTCAGAAGACTAACCAATTACCGCTTGCCCCTCTTAGTTTGTATGCCAATCCCTACCCCCATTCCTGCAAGCTATAACTAATATCTATTTTTGATTATGTCACAGCTCGTTAGTAAATGTCTTCTTCCACCTTCTTCCTTCTCCCACTAACGCACTGCCCGCCTCACACCGATTTGGCCAACATAGCAAGTGAGTGATATGATTTGATTACTACTAACCCTGTCAGCATAGAATATCTGTTAACCTTTCTTATAGCCTGTGAGTCGTTGTAGTTTCCTATCCTCACCCTCTTAATAGATTATTATTGACACCGTGGTAGTTTTGCATCCAGGACACGGCAAATCTGCACGACTTGCCCAGCCGGGGCACGACCTCCTTGTCCTGAATGGCCAGTCTGCCGACTTGTGTGTATTATTTCCTGTTTTTCTCCACGAATACTCAAAGGTCTCACTAACTATGTAATATATTAAATGTTTATAGTGGGTAATTAGTTGGAGGCCTGCTGTTCATTCAATACGTTTACTTGTTCGAGGACACGCTGGTTTTTGGCATACCCTATGCTACTCTCTGCCCTAAAGATTTGTTTTAGTGAGGAGTATGATATCTGTATCAGGATGTGGGAATTTGTGGGAATCGGGGGTAGGTAGTTTGTGGCTTTTCCGTTACTCTAGTATCGTACTAGCATCTTGAGAATTTCATCGTTTCATAATATAACACTCAACAGCCATAACATAGTGGCCGAAGTCTGACCCATAACGTTGCCCAAGGCTCCCACCGAGGTTGTGTAACATGCTAGTTGTTCCAGATTTTGTAGCACGTGCCCGACAGCTTGACACCATATTCGGCTGAGCTTCAGACTTGAATTTTGAGACTAACTTACCTTATGGCCCCTGAACTTCATTAATTATGTTATAAAAGTATCCAGATTCTCAAAGAACCGCTTAAGCTCCATTAAATATCTTTTTTCAAATATTCTTTTTCCTTCGTTGAAAAGCTTTTCTTTTTTTTAACTCTCCCCGAAGTTAGCTGTTAAGGAGTTTGGTGTATCAAATGAATTTAGAGTTATGTGCTGCTCGAACTTTGCAAAACCACATGTGCAATACCCGAGCCCCCGAATTGAAACAACGCTCTCTGCCCTTTTCAGTTCTTCTTTCAACAGCTGCATAATTTTTAGACATACCTAGTGCTTTTTTTTTCTTCTTTTTCTTTTTGGAGGGGGGTTGGTTTGCCGCCGGCATTTGAGATTTCAATAAGCATAAAAAAAATCTGACGTTGAGCCGGATCCGGCATCGAGCAAGAGGCCACGTGCCACGAGATCTGGAACTGCTAGCATGTTACATACAGTAGCCTCAGCAGTGTCAGGAAAGGTATCTGGAGGGGGTATTCGGCAGTGCAGCGGATAATGTAGAGTGAGTGGATTCGTGTGGAACTTAGGGAAAGGTAGTAAGGGAATAGTAATAATCTCGTGATGTCTTATCTCTCTAACTAATACAAAAATAACAGTAGTATATATGATAATAACAAGGAAATCCTGATCTCTCCATGGATCACCACACATGTCCAAAATCCTCCGCACACTCCCATAACATTCCCACTATGACAACGGGACAAAAGAACCTTCTCCCATAATCTCCCAACTCCAACCTTCCGAAACATACCACGATACTGGACACCCTCCCATAACCTGCGAACAACTTCTAACAAGCAGGAACCTGCGGACGGGTAATACATTACAGTTTAGTAGAATGCTGTCGTCAGTAAGATAAACTTAATCAACTCAGTGTAGCCAGTAGTGTACAGTATGTATGATACAATGCATAATGTGAGAGGTCACCAATAATCACCTGGCTCTAGATCATCCTTTGAGTAAGATTGATGGCTTCAAATAACTCTTTATAAATAACATGATGAGGTGTCTTGGCTGGGGGTAGGCGTTAGGAGATGGTGGATTGGAGGTGTAGGTTAGCAACCAGAAGTTTAGAATGGGGGGGAGGCAAACAAGACTGGGCATAAATGGACATACGTAGACAGACTAGTAGGGTAATGGTGGAAAAATAGAGCTGGTGGTTTATTTTGAATGGTTTTTTGTAGGTTGGGAAGTCAGGAATGTGTATACTGTAATACCAATTACGGGAATAACAATACAAATTGTGGAAATACCACCAATACCACTAACAATGTGGCAAATCACTTTACCACTCCAAATGATCGATCAGAAATCCTAGCCTGGTTATCACCTCTTGAGCTCAATGTGTGGCATCAAAATGTCGAGGTGAACAGAGTCGCGAACGTCGGGAGCTGGCTTCTTGGGACGAAGCAGTTTCAAAACTGGTGCAACGGGGATAGCTAGAATGAATTTGACAAAGCGACCATATTTTGCTATGGCAGCCCTGGAGCTGGAAAGACATATATTAGGTAAGCGATGCAGTCTTTGGAAGAATAAAAAGACAAAATGAAGCCTAGTCCTGACATGCTTCCACCATAGTTCTTTCGTAGTGGATACACTGTGCGGCCGAGCCAGGGGACAGAATATCGCTGTCATATGCTTCTACTTCGATTTCACGGCAGAAAAGGAGCAGACACCGTCGAGTATGCTTGGTGCGCTGCTGAAACAGGTGGTAGGCAGATTGGACAAGATCCCCGGAGAAATCATGCAGGAATTCGAAGAGCAGGGGAAGGTCATCGGAGGTCAGAAACTACGGCTTGATCAAATTGTGAAGATGTTGGAGATTGTTACGTCCTTGCAACGCACCTATATCTGCATCGACAAGATAGACGAATGTGCAGCAAAATATCGGGGCAAAATTCTGAGTTCACTGCACGAAGTTACTCAAAAGGCATCAACCACAAGGGTATTTTTGACCGGCAGGGCACATGTCCTTGGGGAGGTAGAAAATCGTGTTCCAGGAGGAACAGCTACTGTATTGATAAGTCCCCGGAAAGACGATATTGTTTATTACATCTGGGCCAGATTGGAGGAGGACCAAAGTCCAGAAGAGATGGACCTGCTGTTGGCGCAGGAAATTGTGAAGAAGATTCCTGAAACCGTTTCCAAGATGTAAGTATGATCAACAATTGCCTAGACAAATTTACTAACCGATAGAACCCAAATTGGATATTTCTGCTTGTGTCTCTAAATCTCGAAGCAATCCTCCGGGGGACAAGCATTCACCAGCGTCGAGAAAGGCTTCGCCTAATGATCGATAGCGCGACGCTGGAGGACACGTACGGCGCCACGATCAAGCGAATAAAAGCTCAGGGAGTTGACAAGGAGAAACTCGGCATGACCGCGTTAATATGAATATGTCATTCCGAATGGCCGTTAAAAGCAGATGAGCTGCGACACGCCCTGGCGATCGAAATAGGATCGACTGATTTCAATCCGGACAATGCTCCCTCCATAAACACGGTGCTAAGCTGCTGCCAAGAACTTATCGCTGTGGATAAGGAAGGTTCGACTGTCCGCCTTATCCACTGCACGCTCCAGGAGTATCTGTCAAGACATCCCGAGCTTTTCCAGTGAGCTCACTCGGTAATGGCGGAGACCTGCCTAACATATCTGAACTCCCAGCAGAGCATGAACCTTTCTGCTATCGAGACACATGACATTCAAGCCACACCCTTCCTCGAATATTCCTCCGTATTTTGGGGAACACACACGAAGAGAGAACCCTCGGGTCCTGTTAAAACTCTTGCGTTGAAGCTTTTCGGGCGATATGAGAATCACATATCCGTCAAGCTTCTTTTAGAGTCTCAACTTGGACGGTGGCAGGTTATGGGAATCAAGGACTTTTCCGGGTACACGGGACTACACTGTGCATCTCACTTCGGGCTTGTGGAGGTTGCGATAGCGTTGATAGAGATGGAAGGTTGTAATATAAACCAAAAGGATTGTGTGGATAGTACACCGCTCTTATGGGCTGCTCGGAATGGGCACGAGGGAGTGGTGCAGATACTCCTGGGCCGGGGTGACATTAATCCAAACCATTCTGACCAAGATGGCGAAACCCCATTGTCGCATGCTGCCGAGAATGGGCACGAGGGAGTGGAACAGATACTACTGGCTCGGGGCAATGCTAATCCCAACCATCCTGAAGAATATGGCCGAACCCCATCGTGGTTTGCTGCTCTGAATGGGCACGAGGGAGTGGTGCAGATACTCCTGGATCGGGGCGATTTTAACCCCGACCATCTCGACAGCAGTGGCCGAACCCCATTGTCGCATGCTGCCGAAAATGGCCACGAGGGGATAGTGCAGATACTCATACGTCGTGGCGATGTTAATCCCAACCATCCTGATAAATATGGTCGAACCCCATTGTCCTATGCTGCAATACATGGGCACAAGGGAGTGGCGCAAATACTCTTGGGTCGGGGGAATATTAATCCCAACCATCCTAACAAATATGACCGAACCCCATTGTCGCATGCTACCTGGAACGGGCACGAGGAAGTTGTGCAGATACTCCTGGGTCGGGGCGATGTTAAACCCGACCATGCTGACGGAGGTGGCCGAACCCCATTATCTTTTGCTGCTGATCGTGGGCACGAGGTAGTGGCGCAGATACTCCTGGCTCCTGCGGATGTTAATCTTAAACAACCGGATTTCCATGGCCGAACACCTCTCTGGTATGCTACCCACAAACGACATATCCGAGTCGTAGAGTTGATTCAATCCTTGAGATCCTCACACCCAGCTCTTCCTCCTTTTAAACGGCAATTACTTTGGACCGACGAATGATAGCCTGTGACACAACGAAAATGGCGATTAGTCACTTGGCTGGTGAAAACTCTGATCACTGAAAAACGGGGAAGTTCTCTCTCTCATTCAACAACACTCTCCGCATGCACACCTCTCCAAAGCACAACTCAACTAACACAACGGTAAAGACAGGAGTATATATAAATCACAATAAGAAAATCCTCCCATCATTCCACCGATCGCCACAAACATCCAGTTGCCCACTCTCGCACACCTTCTTCCGATAAGTCCCCCTTTCCTCCGCAAAACTCCCATGCTAACAAACAAATGAAAGACAAGCTTCACAAAGACTCTCACGGCTCCGGGCAGTCCCTTTGACTCCTGTGCCCGTACCATTCCCGTACCCGAACGGCTCCCGCAGTCCCCTCCCCCACCCGTACAGCTCCCGTGCTTTCCTCCTGCGGTGCGGCAAGCGAACGGCGAAAAGGCGAACGGCGAAAAAGGCGAACGGCAAAAAGGCGAACGGCAAAAAGGCGAACGGTGAAAAGACAAATGGCGAACAAACGGTGAACCAAATGGCGAAAAGAAAAGAAAAAAAACGAGCGAGCAAATAAATGAATGGATGAACAGCTGAATGAACGGGGTATGGTGAGTATGCCGAGCAGCATCTATTTCCAACACCTACGACTTAGGCACCCGGAGTGAAAACTTTCTTGTTTTCTGCGATTCCGTCGATGTGCCACTCTCCATGTTCCATCGAGACTCGCCTACGCCGTCTCAGCATATTGGGTCTTATGCAAATTATTCCAGCTTACAGCACTACCCCGTGGGTATCGGTATCTTTACTCCCGCATTTTCCTAAAACCTGATGTTGAAAGTTTTTGGTTCAGTATCCAGAGATTGGAGACACCCTGTATTTTTCCTCTTCTATCTTTTTTTTTTTTCTCTCTTGCGGTGTTATGTGGACTTTTGGGGTGTCCTTTTTGTATATATCTTCCTTTGCCATAGTAGAACCAGGTAGCAAAGCCAAGAATTGGACGGTGCTTTTTTTTCTTCCGGCAATAACTTAGAACTAAACTTTTCTCATTGTGTGATATCTGTTTCTCCATTTTCCTGTGGCATATATCTGTCTTTACATAAGGTACTTTTGTAGATAATATTGTCGCAAACATAGGGGATTATTCAAGGCATCATGCGCGGGTGTATTCATTGCCTATCGGTCCCAAGTTCGCTCGGTATCCGGTAGTTCTCCCGAGTATCTATTTGTGATATGCCATCCGCGTTCAAAAGTCGCAGCACTATTAACTTAGCAGGTATCATCAATCATATCAAGTGAGTGTTGGGCTTCTACTTGCTAAATAGAAGGCGTGCGGCTTTACTCAGGCGCGAATTGAGTACTCGAACTTTGAGCGTGGCAACCACCACCACACATTTCGAGTACTTGATTCGCGCCCGAGTAATTCAGGAGTGCTGGGTACCGCAGTGCTGAGGAGTAGTTATGTCTGTCCTGTGGAAGCGGAGTGCTTGATTCGCTTGAAATCTCTCAGGGCCTATACACCGTCGGGATCGGTTTTGTTATTACGGTCGCACCCCGCTATAACGAACGCCAAGTATCAGGCCTTTTTTGTTCGTTATAGCAGACATCCAGTAAAGCGAATTATGAATATTCCCCAAATTGGTATCTGGACCTTTTTTTTTCAAAGTTAGTTCCAAGTATTTAATCATGATTCTCAACCTGGAGGGTGAGTCTATTGATACCCAGCGGATTTAGATGAAAGAAATTTATCTTAAACTCATTATCAGCAACTTGTTTGAGCTCTTGAATCATATGCTGTATTGGTGGGGGGGTAATAGCACCGTATTGTAGACTTCAGGAAGAGTCAGTCTGTGAAAAGCTAGAGATACACTTTACATACACTATTTTCTACTGGTATGAAGGCCTTTCAGATTAGTGTTCTTGAACATTTACCAAAACCTTACCATGTTATGCCTAAAATCCCCTTGTACATGGGCTTTTATTCATTATAGCAGATTAAATTTGTGTGGAGATAGGGGGTAAAAATCTAAGAGTTCAATTCGGTTTTGTTATCCTGAATAATTCGTTATAGCGGGGCAATTTGTATGGACGAATCGAACTCCCTGGGGATTCGTTCGTAATAGCAGTTTTTCCACTATAAAGGGGTCTATTATAGCGGGGTGCGACTGTACTTATCTTTGAAATTACCGATGTCTGGCAGACTCTAGCTGGGCTTGCTCAAATGAAAACGCATAGACACTTAAACAACGTGCTAACCACTTCTCCTGCTCTGCCGGTATCCTACCCTACTTATCACCCGCTCTCACTGGAATTTTGAGAAAGTATATAATGCCTAATCAGTCAAATTGTCAGCAGTTTTTGCATGATACACCACAGCAGGTTCTGCTTGTATACTTCCCATTATCTCATTTGTGGGGAAAGAGACATGTTACTGCAAGTACAATAACTTTGTTCTATCGTGAATTGACATGTGTCATCAAGCAGAGCCTCATTGTCTTCATGGTAAATTTGTCTGATCACCAAGATACGAATAATATGTTTCACAATCTTTATTCAAGTCCTGCAGCGCAATGCTAAAGCTAATACCTGGCTGGAACACCCACGTCCATACGCTCGGGTTTGACAGATTTGTTGGAAATAGGGTCATTTTGATAACTTACTATTTTCCCACTCTCGCGAGATGTCGAGTTGAGATGAGCTGGGATTGATCCCTGCCAAGAAAGCTTGCAAGTTACTTGATCCCTGCCAACCTCATGACAACGACATATCATGAAGGATAGAATCGTTAGTTATCAAAAATAACCGAACACCTGCTGGTAGCAACGGGAAATACTTTCACCACATATCGGGCATCATGGTAGAAGTTTTTCCCGTTGCTACCGGGAAGTATTCGGTTATTTTTGACAACTGACAATATGATACACCTCAGTGAATGTCTCTAGTCAGCGAGGAATACTGAGAGGCTCAGATTTTCTCTCCGTTTTTAAGATGGTGCTATTTTCCAGCAGTGATGGTGGGAAGTTTCGTTGTCAGCTTCGTTTATTACATCTTTGCATTAGGAGTGGTGGGTCAGGTATATATGCAATAATATGAAGGTGGAGTGGGGGTAGAGTAGGGGTTTCGACAAGTGGATCCCACATGCGATTTGCGATTTGTGTTTTTTTTTAGTTGTTGAGATTCTAGTTACTGTTATGTTACTGACGAAGCTGGATTCACCTGTAGGATGGTGAATACCTGTTCTTTTTTTACAATACTTTGTCTTGTGTACTGTGCTGTACAGCACAAAAAAGCACCCGTTGCACAGCTTGATTTTTGTAGCAAAGTTAAACATTCTGTGTTACGAAGAATACTACTCCACTTATGCCAACAATTGTAATGTCTGGATTCATGTCGTATCACTCGGAATTTAGAGTAAATCCACCACGGTATTTCAGAGTTGGAGGTGCGAGGTGAAACGTACCGCAGGTTCTTGGGGAAGAAAAAAGGTTAATTAATCTCGTGATTTATACCTTTTGTGGGGAAAGCACAAATACTGGAAGGTAGTGTTTTGCAAAATGATGTGAGTGGGGGGTGATACTGTTGTAGATAAAACTCTAATTAGTGGAGCGCGGTGTGGGGTGGTCTTTGGTTTGGAGGTTCTGTTACTGCAGTGAGAGGTTATTTAGCCCTGCAAAATTTCCTGTTTAGGTAGATAGCTTGGCACTTGGTTTTTCCTCATGTAGGCGCAACTTCTTTACTTCACCAATTGGTGTTAGTCTTGTTCCTTCTTCGTGATAGTTGGTCTTGTAGATAAAGAGCATGAAGGTGTTTTATTGATAACTTAAAAGATAGGAAATAACTTAGATGGTTGCATGAAAAACTAACTATCAGGTCCTATTGAACTCCTTATATAGTTCTTCTAGCAACCCACTTACAATTCAATGAGTCACAACTGTGACTCATACACACATGTAACATATAACCTCATGACCATACTTGATCATGCTTGAAAGTCTCATAACCTTAAAGGGGTCATGTGTAGAACCTCATGACTCGTATAAATGAAGTCATGCTTCTGAATCCTTGTGACTCATATGCACACATATGAGTCAACACTCAATATACCAATCAAATTCAAATATAATAACTATGACTCACAACTGTGAGTCATGTGAGACCCTATGACTCATATGTGAGTCATAGTGTGAAAACATAGTATCATATGACTCAATCGAGCTATGTGCAAAACCTATTTAAATAAATAAAATACTATGACATATAATCGTATGTCATGTGAGACCATTATAAACCATGCCAGGTTAGTAATACTAGCTCACCTCTCCCTAAATCCTCAGTCCCTTGAGGATCTGTGACAGTACCTATCATAGTACATATCACATCTGATATTCCTACGATGTGTGCCATGTTGCCTGCAATCCTGCGGAACCTTTTCTCCTTCTCTTTCCTTGCATAGCGTTCCCTTGCTAGTTCCTCTTCCAAGGTACGGATCCTAATATCCTTACCTTTCATCTCTCCTTTGGACCATTTCCTCTATACATCCATCCCATGCCAGTGTATTGCTCCTTCCATGGTCTTTCTAATCCTTGCTCTCTCTCCCTCCTTTTCCTTGATCTTCCTCCTCAAGGCATCCTTCATCTTGAAGGAAGTGCAATGGGTTGTCCCAGGTTGGCTTTCCCTCTGATCTGCCCATGCCACACTTTTCTCTTTCTTGACTCTGGGCCATGATTCTTTGCACCCCTTCCTTCCTGACTTCATCTCTGAAGTCTTTTTGACTGCTTTCACTGATGGGGCTGGTGGCTGGGTTTCTCAGTCCCAGCTAACCTCACTAGCAGGGGAGTTGAGGAGTGCTATCATGGGTGACAAGGGTAGCATTCTGTTGTGCAAATATGGGTAATACCCTCTACCTTCCTTCTCACTTTTGTGCTTGGGGCACTCATTGTTGTAGCATGCTGTCTATGACATGGCCACATAGGGGTTGTCTTCTTTCTGAATTGGCATATCGGCCAGTTGGATCCATTCATTGTCCAAAGGACTGAATTTGGGGCTCGTTGGTGGGAACTTGTCTTCTGGGTGAGTTACTGGGTTGACCAACTTGCCAGGGTAGTTTTGGTGGAATTCTCTGACTGATGAGGGTGCATTGTTGAAGTTTTCTGCCAGGTACCACTCCAAGTCATGTTGTGCAGGGTAGCCTGTCCACTTAGTCTGATATTGTAGGTTTCTGTAGTGTTTTCTCGAATCAATAATTTCATTGAGTTTGTATTTGTCTTCTCCTTCTATCTTGATAGAAGGTGAGGGAAGTTTCTTTTATGTGGGTAAAGGATTATCTGAGAAGAGTTCAAGTTTGCTGATGTAGAAGACTGGATACTTTGTCTTCATTGAGGCTAAGAGGTCTAGCTTATAAGCTTTTTATCTAATCTTTTCGATAATCCTATATGGTACAATTTTTTGGTAGTCCAACTTTTTCGATAGTCTCGTGGTTCAAATATCTTTCGTAATTAACTAGACTTTGTCTACTGATTCTAGTATTAGATCAGGTTTTCTGTGTTGATCATTGTTTTCCTTCATTTTGTCTTGTGCCATCCTTGTTTCCATTTAGATGAGTTCATGTAGTCAGCTGATGTCATCCTTTCTTAATATTTCTAGTAATTCTGTGCATCCCATTGGTTCATTGATGGGGTGATGTCTAAAATTCATGTAGAATGGTGTTGTTTTGATAGTGTCTTGTCGTGTGTAGTTGTATACAAATTCCGCAAATAATAGCCATCCTTCTCAGTCTTGTTGGGAATATTCCACATATGCTGCAAGAAATTATTCCAGTGAGGCATTTGTTCATTCTGTTTGTCCATCTGTCTGAGGATGACATGCCATGCTTATTTTTCATGTGATGTGTATTCCTTTGGTCATCTCCTTCCATAAGTCTGATGTGAATATTGAACCTCTGTCACTGATGATATCTGTTGGCAGTCCATGCAGCTTGAAAATATTTTTCATGAACAGCTGCATGAATTGTTTTGTTTTCATATCTCTTGAACAAGGTATGAAATGAGCCATCTTAGTCAGATGATCTACAACGACCTATATGGCATCATAGTGGTTTGATAGTGGCAAGTCTATAATGAAATCTATACTGATGGACTTCCATAGTTTTTCCGGTATTTGTAATGGTTGGAGTAGTCCATAGAGCATGTGACGACTTGGCTTTATCCATTGACACATGTCACAGTTTTTGACATATCAATTACTGTCATGGCACATGCTAGGCCAGTAGTATGTTCGTTATGTTAATTCTAACATTTTAGTCCTTTTGCCATATCCATTTTGTAGTGTGTCATGATTTCTTCTAATTGCTTTGGTCCTTATTGGTTCATCTTCCAGTAGTCAGATTTTTCCTTTGTACCACATATATCCTTCTTTCCAGTCACATGATCCCAATGCAACCTTCAGATATTCCTTATCTTTCTTTTCGATGACCTTTCCAATATCCTAGAATAAGACATCTTGTGATGACTTTTCTTTGATATTCTTTTCTGTTCCTTGATCTACCATTGTCCATAGTTCTATAGTATTGATTTCCTCTGAGCCTGAAGTATATCCTTCATCCCTGCAGAATTGTTCTTTGGGTAAAAGGATCTTTTGTCATTGTGTAATGTGATCGTCTTCTTCCATTGGTATATCATTTATCCTTAGAGTGAGAGCATCTGGTTTTACCCCTTCCTTACCAGGTCGATATTTGATTTTGATGTTGTATTGATTAAGTTCTTCACTCCATTGTATCTGTAGTCTATTCAGGAGCTTAGTAGTAGTAAACGAGATAAAATTCTTGTGATTTGTAAGAATTTTGACTATATATAGACTTCCTTATCTATATTTTCTCCATTCCTTGAGAGTTTGCATGATTGCAAGAAGCTCTTTGTCATGGATGTCATACTTGCATTCCACCTTGATCATCATTTTTGACTGATAGGATATCAGTTTCCATAGTCCATCCTTATCTTGTTGCAATGTGATTCTAGAACAGATGTAATTGGATGCATCTGTTTTGATCATAATAGGTGCCTCTGGGTTGAAGTATCTTAGTATCAGGGTTGTAGTGAGTCTTTCCTTAAGACCTTCAAATGCCCTCAATTCAGGCTCTCCCCATTCCCACTTCTGATTTTTGATTGTTCTATTATATAGCAGTTTTGCTATTCTGCTGAATCCTTCTATGAATCGTCAATAGAAGTTGCAAAATCCCACAAAGCTTTGGATGTCCTTGACTTTCTCTGGTGTTGTCCATACTTTTATGGTATCAGTCTTGGTAGGGTCCATTCGTACTCCTTCAGTGTTGATGATAAACCCTAGATATTCATTTTCTTCTTTATAGAATTTGCATTTTGTTGGTTTTAGTCGAACTGCAATTTCCTTGAGTTTCACCAGTATTATGGTGATATCTTTTTGGTGTTGTTCTATGGTATCTGAATATACCAGTAGGTTATCTAGATAAGTGATGCAATTGACATCTAGGTATTTACTGAGTATATTGTTGACCTATCATTGGAAGGTTGCCAGTACATTGGCTAATACAAATGGCATGACCATGTATTCATATAGTCCGTATTATGTCCTGAATGCGGTCTTCCATTCATCTCCTTTGGCAATCCATATATGTGGATATGCATCCTTAATGTTAAGTTTGGTGAAATATTTCGTGGTTTGCAGTTGGTCTAAGGCTTTGCTTATCAGTGGTAACAGATAGCAGTCCTTTTTCAATACCACATTTAGACCTCTGTAGTCCATGCAGAGTCTTAAGCCTCTATCCTTTTTCTTAATGAAGAGTATGAGTACTCCTCCTGATAAAGATGAAGGTCTTATCTATCATCTTTCCAGATTCTTTTCCAGGTATTCTCAAAGTTCCTTAAGTTCTTCCCCTCTTAATGGGTAAAGTTTCATAAATGGTGGCAGTGCTTCTATTTCGATCTTGTGGTCTATTGCCTGATGCAGTGATAATTTGGTTCTTTCTTTTTCTTCAAATATGTCTAAGAAGTTATAATACTCCTTAGGCACTATTTGTTTCAACATTTCTTTTCTGCCTTTTCCTTTTTTCTGCATTGCTAGCTCAGTGCTAATTGTTTTAGCTACTAGCATGAGTCTTGCATCATCCTACTTCAGGATTCCAGTGATTTCTCCTTTCTTGTGCATTCTACCAAATGCTTGTACTGAGATAAAAGCTATTGATAGTTTTTTCTTAGTTGGGGTTGGTCCTTTATCTTGGTGATCTGTACTTCTGAATCCTTGGTCGCCCCTCTTAGTGTGTTGAAGTTGTTGTACCTCTCTAAAGGGTGTCAAGACTATTTTCTCAAAAATTACCCAGGTAATCCTATCCCCTTTATGGACCTCATAATCCACCTCTGACAGGTTTGCCAATAGAACCCCAATTTCTCCTTTATAGTAGGCATCTATGACCCCAGTATTAATGGTGAGGCCATTGTTACTTGCCAAACTACTTCTGAGTGAGATGCGGGCATAGGTGTTCTCCAGAAGTCCTATTGAAATTCCCGTTTCAATAAGCTTTTGTCCTCTTGCTGCTACTATAACTCCTTCGATGCTGAACAGGTCACTACCTGTAGCCTTTCATAAACCCTTCTTGGGTATCCTTACATCTTTTCTCAACCTTTTGACCACAACTTCATGGTTGGATCTATCTTTGGTACAGAGTCTTAAGATCTGACTGTTCAGGTCTTTCTCGCTGTACAGGATACTTTCTGCAGCTTTTCGCTTACCCTCAGCAGGCACCTTTGCATCTTTCCTCAGTACTTTGGCTTCAACTCTTGGGTCAAGTTTGTCATTGGTACTGAGTCTTAGAATCCGACTTCTCAGATTCTCCTGAATTGCTTCCTTTTCTGGTACTGCATATACCATCAAGGAGGCATCAAGTCATACTATCTTACACTTGTCACTATTGAAGGTGATTTCTTCCTTTCTCCAGTCAATTCTTAGGTTGTGATCTTTTAACTATATCATACTCAGGATGACTTCATGTTTGACAAGGTTCACTACTAGGAAAGTTACTTTCTCTTTGTGGCTTCCAATGTCCATAAGAACTTCCGTAACATGGGTGATTGGTCCAGCATCTGATACAGTTCTATCTACCATGTGTATGTCCCTGGGCTTTTTGATCTTCATTAGAGGTAGCACATGATTTATAGCAAAGTTACAGTCTATGAAATCTTCTGCTACCCCTGAGTTGATCATCGCATTTGGCGATATCTTTTGTTGTTCATTGTAGAGTTGTACTTTGGCCATGATGTGGTCTGATTTGAGGTTCTGTAGTTCTTTGTCCATGATTGTTGAGTGGAGGTGTGCGATTTTGATGGTTTTCTTCTTCCCATCCCCTGGCCCATCCTCTCCGAGGTATGTCATCCTCTTTTTGATGGTTTTTGTTGTGTTGTCCCCCAGACCATCAATTCCTGGCAACTTTCATCATTTAAAGCCTCTTCTTGGTCCTTCTCTACCTCCATTCTTCAGATTTTTAGTTTATTGACATTGCTGTTCCTAACTCAGCAATCCCTTGCCACGTGTCCGTTCCTCCCGCATTGATAGCATAGTCCTTCCTTCATGTGTTTTTTCAATTGCTTATTGGCTAGCCTTTGTAATCTCCTTTGGTTCATTGCATCCAGATCTATAGGATCCCCGTGTGAGGTTTCTTTAGGTGTCACTTTGAAGGTGCCATTGTTGTTTCTTGGGGTATTATATGTTTTAAATGGTGAGTACTTTAGACTGATGAATGATAGTCTATGATACAACAAAAATGGCGATTAGTCACTTGGTTGGTGAAAACTCTGATCACTGGGTAAAGTGGGGAAGCTCTCTCTCGTTCAACAACACACTCTCTCGCTCTACAAAAAATACAACTAACTAACACAACGGTAAAGACAGGAGTATATATAAATCAAAATTAAGGAAATCCTCCCATCATTCCACCGATCACCACAAACATCCAGTTTGCCCATTCTTTCACACCCTCTTCTGATAAGTTCCCCTTTCCTCTGCAGAGCTCCCATGCTAACAAATGAAAGACAAACTTCACAAAGACTCCCATAGCTCCGGGCAGTCACATTGACTCCTATGCCCATATCATTCCTGCGCCTGTGCTGTTCCCGTGCCCATGCCATCCCTGCACCCGTACCATTCCCGCACCCATGCCGTTCCCACACCCATAACATCCTCACGCCCATACCATCCCCATGCCCGTACCCTTCCCATGTTTTCCTGCCGTGATGCGATGAGCAAATGGCAAAAAGGTGAATGGCAAAAAGGGCGAATGGCAAAAAGTCAAATGGCAAAAAAAAAGACAAATGGTGAAAAGACAAACAGCAAACAAATAACAAACAGCTAAATGAATGGGGTATGGTGAGTATGTTGCGCAGCATCCATTTCCAACACTCCCACTCTGTGAGCCATGCTCAAAAAAAAAAGAAAAAAAGAATAAAAAAGAATTTCACCACTGTTCTTTCTCCCATTACTGTGACTTCCTAACTTGACTCCCACTCAGCTTTTACTGATACTCGCACTTACACTCATGCTCCCACTCACACTCAGCGCACTCCCATCTCAGCATGGAACCTTTCTACCTTCTCCCGGCTCAGGCTTTTCGTCAGACAATTGGCAATCATATCAACAGTGTGAAGGTACTCCAAGGAGACTTCACCGGTTGATATCTTTTCTCTGACATAGTGTTCTTCAATTGCTATATGCTTTGTCCAGGCATGAAATTCAGGATTGTGAGCAAGAGCAATCGCACTCTGATTGTCAACATAGATTTTGGTAACGGGTGATGGCTGGGTAGAGTCTTGGGATAGGGTTTCAACTGGATCTTCGGCAGGGTCAGTATTTTGCAACTCTGCAATAAACCGGGAAACCCAAATGGCTTCTTTTGCAGCTTGCATAAGAGCCATGTATTCAGCTTTGGTAGATGATAGTGCGACGGTTTGTTGCCTCTTACTTGAGGATGATACCACTGACCTTATAGATCCCTCCACATCCCCGATCATACACACATAGCTACCAGTACTTTTCTGAGTATCCAGGTCACCAGCCCAATCAGCATCACTATAGAGTATCGGGTGGAGGATGGTGTTGGTAAAGGGACCAAGTCTTAATTTCAGACTAGCAGTTTTGCTCACATAGCGGAGTAGATATTTTGTGGCAAGCATATGGCTGGTCTTCGGTCCACAGTTGAATCGACTTAGGGCTCCAACTGCATAGGCAATATCGGGTCTTGTACATAGCATGAGATACATCAAGCTTCCAATCATACTCCGGTATTCCTGTTCATCTGCCTCTAAGTCATGCTCAACATTCACTTCAAGCTTGGTTCCAGGATTTAGTGGGGTTGAGACTGTGAATGTGTTAACTAGATTGAATCGTTCAAGGATTTTCTGAATATAAGTAGCTTGATTTAGCATAACTTGCCCGGACTCTCAAGTAATTTCGATTCCAAGGAAGAAGTGAGCTTTTCCTAGATCTGTGATTGGGAACTATTCTGCCAGCAATGCTTTTGCTTCATCCACCATAAACTGGGGTCCAATCTAAAGAACATCATCTACCCAAATGAGTACCCAGTAACTGTGTTTTCCATCTTCTGAGTTCTTCAAATATACGGCATGATTTTTCACACTTCTCCTGAAACCACATTTTCCCACCACGTGTCGGTCCCACTCTTGATTCCAAATTCTCCCTGATTGCTTCAGTCCATATAAGCCTTTCAAGAGCTTACATACTTTCTTTCTCCTCGAACAAGTACTATCACTTTCTATAGCTGAACTCTCTAGAATTTCCATGTATATTTCTTCCTCCAGGTTGCCGAGTAGGTATGCTGCTATAATATCGGTCTGATCTATTTCATAGTTTCAGGCTGCAGCTAAACAGAGAATGATGTGGAGGGATGTAAGCTTCACAACCAGGGCAAAGGTCTCTAGGTAATCAATGCCATAGTGCTATGTAAATCCTTTGGCAACTAAACAAGCCTTGTATCTTATGATTTCACCTCCAGCTCCCCGCTTGACTCTAAATACCCACCTACATTTCACCAGTGCTCTCCCTCTTGGTAGATCCACTATGTCCCAAGTATGGTTAATGATAATTGATTTTAGCTCCTCATCAATTGCCATGATCCATTCTGTTACCATTGCCGAGTTAACTGCTTCTGAATATGAGCTAGGCTCATCGGTATCCAAGGATACGGTAGCAAGGAATGCTTCATGTTGAAAGCGGGTGGAAGTGAACTTTCCTGCATTTGCTTGGTGGGGTCTGGATAATGCTAGTGGAGTATTGCTCCCTTCTGGTATGTGAGTTGGTGGTTGCGGTGGAGAGACAATAGGTGGTTGAGCAATAGGTGGTAGAGCAATAGGAGGTAGAGCGATAGTTGGTTGTGTAGCAGTATCTTGAGTATCTTCAACACTTTCCTGATCAGAATCAATCTCCAAAACTTCTCCCTTGTCCTCTGTCTTCTCTTCCTCTTTTAAGTCCTTTACTACTCTAATATCCCTAACCACTAAAACCTTCCTTCCAATCATTACCCTATATTGGTTTATTCCTTCATAGCCAACTACTTGGCACTTCTCACCACTATTCTCCCACTTACTCCGCTTAGCTTTTGGGATATGGTGGAAGGCTTGAGTGCCAAAAGGAATAAGGTGAGAGAGGTTAGGATAGTGACTTGTCCATAGTTCATAGGATGTAGTATCTTTTGAAATGGCTGTAGTAGGGCTTCAGTTCTTGAGGTAAACAGCAGTGTAGATTGCTTCAGCTCAGAGTTCATCAGGCAACTGATTGTCTGCAATCATTGCCTTGGCACATCTAATCAATGTTCGGTTTGCTCTTTCGCTAACTCCATTTTGTTCTGGTGAGTATGGGGTAGTCTTTTCATGTGAGATACCACAATCACGAAGAAACTTGGAGAAAACCTAACCAGTGTATTCTCTACCATTATCACTTCTCAGAGCCTTGATTTTCCAGTTGTGATAGTTTTCTACCAAGGATTTATATTCCTAGAACTTAGAGAAGGTTTCTGATTTCTGCCAGATTGTGTAGACAACTGTGTATCTTGTATAGTCATCAATAAATAGGAGAAAATAGCAAGTCTCTACCAGGGAGAGTATTTTCATAGGTCCAGTAAGATCGGTATGAACTAGGTCAAGTGGTGCAGTAGTAGCTCGAGTAGCAGGGGAGGAGTTTGGGTTGCGTGTTTGCTTTGCAGTGATGCAACTGGCACAGGTAGGGTTCGAGCGGTTGCCATCAATCACAATCTCTGTGTGGTTCTCTGTAAGCTGTTTGACTTTATCAAAGCTGATATGCCCTAGGCGGTGATGCCAATCCAACAATGACCCATGATTGGTCACTGCTATAGCTGGATTTGCTTCCACATTTTCTGAGTCTGAGTGTGTCTGGAGGACATAGGCATTTTGCTCAAGTCTTGCAATGCCAAAGAGTTTCTTCCCATGTATGATACTCACAGTATCGGTAGTAGGTACAGCAAAGCAAACTCTTTCCCCAGTAGCTTGGATACAGCAGACTGACACAAGCCCACTACTACCCATCTCCAGAACAAATAATACTCTTTTCAACACAACCTCATTTGTGACTCCCTCAACATCCATTGCTAGAGTCAAAAGAACATCACCTTTAACTTCAGCAGTCATTACACTTCCATTTGCAATATGGATTTGGGTATGAATGGGGGTAAAATTTTGAAACTGAGCATGATCGGAGGACATATAGTGAGTGGCACCAGAATCTAACACCCACTTGGACTGTGAAATGTTTGCTGACTTTTCATCCATCGCAGTCCATGCCTGAGGTGATCCCTTTACCAATGCTGTGTTTGCACTCTGGCCCTGAGTGTCACAGTTCTGACTATTTTGATTATTCTGACCCCGCTTCCTACCACTAATGGTTCTTCTCTGAGACTTTACCGTAACCTGCTTCTTTGGATATTTATATGCCCAGTGACCCTTCTTTTTACAATAGAAATAACTGTCTTTCCCAACACTTTGTTCCTGACCTCCCTGCCTCCGATCTCTTTTTCAACTCTTCTCTTTTCCTCCTTGATCAGCATAGAAGGCATTTGTTGCTCCAGTCTCGGCAGCTTCTGCCTTTGTCAACTGCTGGTGCTTGAGTATCAGATGGTCGCATATCTCATCATGTGCCATTCCATCATAGTCAGAGTTATTCCAAACTGAGTTCCGGAAGGGGTGGTAGGGCAACGGTAGTTTGGATAGTAGGAGGTATTTTTTATCCTTCTCAGCCTGAACTTCACTAACAGCAGCTAACTGGTAGAACAGCTTCTCAAGACTGGAAATATAGTCAATAAGGTTATCATCTTGATACTCTACCTTAGACAACTCATCTCGCAGGAACCAGATCCTAGCCTGATCCTTCCCAGCATACCTCTTTTCTAACTTCTCCCATAACTCCTTTGGATCCCGCACCTCCACATACAACTCGCGATGTGCACTGTCCAAGAGCCTGCCCAGCATTCCCCAGGCCTTATTGGCTTTCTCCCCCCAAAGCATAGCTGCTTCAGTTACCGGAATGGTGTTATCATCTGGGCATTCAGTCTTGCCAGAAACGATTTGCCAATATCCCTTCTCAGTAAGGATATCTATCACAGCTAACCCCCATTCTCGATAGTTGTCAGCTTTGGAGAGAGGCTTAATTCCAAGAGAAGCAAGAATGTTAACTTCTTGACCAGTGGTTTTGGACATCGTGAGCGAGCGACCGAGTAACAGAGAGGGGTTCTGTGTAACATGAATTGGTAGTCAACAACCATTCGTATATCACAAGGTATCGTTAACGTCAACCAAAATGATAATTGTCAAAGGTCCCTCAGGTATCGTCGATCAGAGCAGCAGAATTTTGCGTCAAGCCAGGCTCATAACCTTTTATACAGCGAGTACTTTAGACCGATGAATGATAGCCTATGATACAACAAAAATGGCGATTAGTCACTTGGCTGGTGAAAACTCTGATCGCTGGGTAAAGTGGGGAAGCTCTCTCTTGTTCAACAACACACTCTCTCACTCTCTAAAAAATACAACTAACTAACACAATGGTAAAGACAGGAGTATATATAAATCACAATAAGGAAATCCTCCCATCATTCCACCGATCACTACAAACATCCAGTTTGCCCATTCTTTCACACTCTCTTCCGATAAGTTCCCCTTTCCTCCACAGAGCTCCCATGCTAACAAATGAAAGACAAACTTCACAAAGACCCCCATAGCTCTGGGCAGTCACATTGACTCCTGCTCCCGTATCGTTCCTATGCCTGTGCCGTTCCCGCGCCCATACTATCGCCATGCCCATACTGTTCCCGCACCCATGCCATTCCCATGCCCATAACATCTCCATGCCCATACCATCTCCGCGCCCATACCGTTCCTGTGTTTTCCTCCCGTGATGCAGCGAGCGAACAGCAAAAAGGTGAATGGCAAAAAGGGCGAATGGCAAAAAGTCAAATGGCAAAAAAAAAGACAAATGGTGAAAAGACAAATGGCAAACAAATAACAAACAGCTAAATGAATGGGGTCTGGTGACTATGTCAAGCAGCATCCATTTCCAACAATATGTCTCTATCTTGGCTTTCTTTATTTGGTGTAGATTTTTGAGTGTGGCTAGTCAGATCTCCTTGCTCATAGCTCATATTACCAATTCTTCAACTCCCATGATTGTTTCATCATAGTGGTCGAACTCCTCCTGCAGTTTGGGGTTTATGCCCATGTACAGCTATTTTCCTACTATTGCATTATTTAGTTCTACTTCTGTCTATGCCAGCCTGAATCGGTTCCAGTACTCTGTCATGGTGTAGTTTCCTTTAGTCATATTTTTGAGCTGTATCCTTGCTGCTACTTTTTGGATCGATTTCCCCGAACTGGATTTTGATTGCTGCCCTGAATTCTTCCCAATTGTTCAAAATTTTTGTTCTGATTCCTTCCATATAAGATGTGAGCCAAGTGCTTGCATCCTTCCTCAACAGGCTGGACACATAGGTGACCTTTTCATCTTTCTGTCCTTCTGCCCATCCCACAGCTTGGAAGTAAATTTGTAGTTCTGCTAGCCAATTCTGAAGCTCCATTTGTTCTCCTGCATAGGTACTTAGTTGTTTGACCTTTGGTTTCAGACTGTTCATTGCCTGTAGTATCTGGGCCAGTTGTCCCAATAGTTCTCCTTCTGCTGGGGGTAGGTTTGGTCCTGGTACTGGTGCCCTCCTCCAGTCTGGTGCTAGTCCTGGTGCTGGTAGCCCCGACATTCTTTTATTCTGTTCTCTTTCACCTTCTGAAGATGACTTGTTGTGCTGTGATCCTTCCTCTGGGGTGACTGGGCTTGCTGCTCCTCCTTGTTGTAATGCTGATCTTTCGAGTTCCTCCCCTACCTCTGGTAGGTCTAGGGATTGATCCTCATATTCAAAATCTGTATTGTCATTGGGTGTTGCTTAGAGATGCAACCAAATGTTATGATCGACTATAGGATCTTTCCTATCTTCTATCCACAACAGGCAATGACTCTGTAGTTAGCTTTCTTGAGGTAGCTTTCTTACCTTCTGTGTGACTTCTCTTCTCCTTTGAGAGTTCTAATACTTCGTTGTCTTACACCACATCTTAGATATTGACATTTGCCAATACTAAGTCCTTATCGTACCAACTGGTATTAATCTTGTTCCTTCTTCATGATAGTTGGTCTTGTAGATAAAGAGCATGAAGGTGTTTTATTGATAACTTAAAAGATAGGAAATAACTTAGATGGTTGCATGAAGAACTAACTATCAAGTCCTATTAACCTCCTTATATAGTTCTTCCAGCAACCCACTTACAATTCAATGAGTCACAACTGTGACTCATACATATACGTAACATATAATCTCATGACCATACTGTTACGATCCGCTATATGATCTCTCCTATTTTATATCTTGCAACAGGCAACGAGCCTATCGTCAGCTTCGTTCTTAAGGATAATACTTATCTATCTCTTATTGTATTCTCTTTCCTTCGAGAATCCTTAATGCTTATTATCTTACACTACATCTTAGATATTGACCGTTGCCAATACTAAGTCCTTATAGTGCTAACAAGTGTTAGTTCTGTTTCTTCTTCGTGAATGTTGGTCTTTGTAGTAAAGAGCGTAAAGGTGTTTTATTGATAACTTATAAGATAGGAAATAACTTAGGTGGTTGCGTGAAGAACTAACTATCAGGTCCTACTGACCTCCTTATATAGTTCTTCCAGCAACCCGCTTACAAATCAAATGAGTCACAACTGTGACTCATACACTCGCGTAACATATAACCTCATGACCATACTTGGTCATGCGCGAAAGTCCCATGACCTTAAAGGGGTCATGTGCGAAACCTCATGACTCGTATAAACGAAGTCATGCCTCTTAATCCTCATGACTCATAGGCGTACCTATGAGTCAATGCTCAACATACCAATCAAATTCAAACATAAACAACTATGACTCACAACTGTGAGTCATGTGAAACCCTATGACTCGTACGTGAGTCATAGTGTGAAAACATATCATCATATGACTCAACTGAGTCATGTGAAAAACCTTTTAACAAATGAAATACTATGACATATAATTGTATGTCATGTGAAACCATTACAAACCATGCCGGGTTTGTAATACTAGCTCCCCTCTCCCTAAATCCTCAGTCCCTTGAGGATTCGTGATGGTATCCTTCATAGTACACATCTTTTTTTATGTTTCTGCGGATGTGTGCCATGTCTCCCGCAATCCTGCTGAACCTTTTTTCTTCCTCCTTCCTCGCGTAGCGTTCCCTTGCTAGCTCTCTTTCTAGGGCTCGGATCCTGATATCCTTGCCTGCTATCTCTCCTTTTAACCATTTTCTATGCTCCTCCAGTTTCGCAATTTGCTCCTCCTTTTCCTTGACCTTTCTCTTCAAGGTTTCCTTCGTCTCGAAGGAATCGGTATGGGTTATCGTTGGATAATCTTCCAACTTGTCTCCATCTTTCTTGACCTTGGGCCAAGATTTTTTGCCCCCCCTTCTCTTTGTTTTCGTCCCTGAAAACTTTAAAAGGATGTTGTTGTCGCATGGCGACTGGGGTGGTGTTCTCGGGGGCGGTGACGTTTCTTCCCATGTTGTCATGGGTGGTTCGAGTGGTTGTAGGGGGGTTCTGTTACGATCCGCTATATGATCTCTCCTATTTTATATCTTGCAACAGGCAACGAGCCTATCGTCAGCTTCGTTCTTAAGGATAATACTTATCTATCTCTTATTGTATTCTCTTTCCTTCGAGAATCCTTAATGCTTATTATCTTACACTACGTCTTAGATATTGACCGTTGCCAATACTAAGTCCTTATAGTGCTAACAAGTATTAGTTCTGTTTCTTCTTCGTGATTGTTGGTCTTTGTAGTAAAGAGCGTAAAGGTGTTTTATTGATAACTTATAAGATAGGAAATAACTTAGGTGGTTGCGTGAAGAACTAACTATCAGGTCCTACTGACCTCCTTATATAGTTCTTCCAGCAACCCGCTTACAAATCAAATGAGTCACAACTGTGACTCATGCATTCGCGTAACATATAACCTCATGACCATATTTGGTCATGCGCGAAAGTCCCATGACCTTAAAGGGGTCATGTGCGAAACCTCATGACTCGTATAAACGAAGTCAGACCTCTTAATCCTCATGACTCATAGGCGTACCTATGAGTCAATGCTCAACATACCAATCAAATTCAAACATAAACAACTATGACTCACAACTGTGAGTCATGTGAGACCCTATGACTCTGTACCTGAGTCATAGTGCAAAAACATACCATCATATGACTCAACTGAGTCATGTGAAAAACCTTTTAACAAATGAAATAATATGACATACAATTGTATGTCATGTGAAACCATTACAAACCATGCCGGGTTTGTAATACGTTCTGTGTTTTTTCGGCCAGTAATTGGCCCCTTCTTTTTCCATAAAGTGTACTTGGCATCTATCGTCTAAACAACCCGTCCAGTTTTCCTGATTGTGTTTTGCTTGTTCGGGTGTAATTGGCTTGGATACGGGGAGATCGACTAGATTGATCCAGTCTTTGTCGCTCATTTGTTCTTCTTCCTTGACCAGGCTTTCCTGGGTTTTTTCGGTGAAAGTGTTCGATTGCATGTTTGGCGTTGCTGAAGTTTTCTGCTGGGTACCACTCTTGGTCGTGTTGTGCAGAGTAACCGGTCCACTTGGCTCGGTATTGTAGTTTTCCGTAATGTAGTCTTGAATCGATTATTTGATCAAGTTCGTATTTGTCTTCTCCTTCTATTTCAATAGGAGGAGGGGGAGGTTTCTTTTGGGAGGGTAGAGGATTGTTTGAATAGAGTTCGAGTTTGCTGATGTGGAAGACTGGATGTTTGGTTTTCATTGAGGCCAGGAGGTCTAGCTTATAAGCTTTTTCTCCTATTTTTTCAATGATTTTGTATGGTCCAATTTTCCGATAATCCAGTTTCTTTGATGGTCTCGTGGTATGAATGTCTTTCGTAATTAACCAGACTTTGTCTCCTGATTCTAGTCTCGGATCAGGTTTTCTGTGGTGATCGTTGTTTTCCTTCATTTTATCTTGTGCCATTCGTATTTCTGTTTGGATGAGTCCATGTAGTCGGCTGATATCATCCTTTTCCAATATTCCTGGTAAGCCTATGTGTCCCATGGGTTCATTGATGGGGTGATGTCCATAATTTGCATAGAAGGGTGTTGTTTTGATGACGTCTTGTTTCGTATTGTTGTATGCA